>CM076846.1:21898401-22241755 GCA_039519185.1 Astragalus membranaceus
TTTTTACCTCTTTATTGGAACCCCCAATGTTGTCAATGTCCTCAAGCAGAACTGAAGTGGAAGTCGGACTTTCAGCTGTCTGACACTGCACTTGTGGCTCTGAAATGATATCAGGAATTGGTTCAATAATTGGTACCGGACGAGGAAATTCCACAGGATGACATCCATGCCAAACAGCACCAGGACCAAACTTAGATATGGCGGGGTGCATATTACACTGCCATGCAAAATGATTAGCATGAAAGGCGTTGCTAGTGACTGGAAAGTTGTTGGTTGGTACAGACTGTGGTTGAGTATAAGGAGGATACATGAATGGCAATGGCTGCATCATGTTTGGTGTTGTTGGAGGTGATGGATATGCATGGTGAGGAGAGGTAGCAGGTCCTGGGTGTACATTCATGTTTACTGGCCAGGGGCCAATAGGTGGAACAGCAACAGGACCAGAAGGAAGATTTATATTCATGGCAATAGGTGCAGCTCGTGCAATGGCAGGAGATGGGTTGAATGGAGCTGCAGATGCAGACAATTTCTTAAATGGAGTGCCCCCAGCATGACTCTGACTTGATGATGAGATATCGACGCTTAAATCCTCACCCCCCTGTGAATGGGAATTCGTATTATCACTAGGTTCAAAACTGCCGGGTAAATTACTTGCATGAAGTTCTTTTCTGTAAGAGTCAGCAGGATCCTCTATTGCATCAATCACAATGCTGTTATCCACTGCTCCTTGAGCTTCAACATCCCCAGATTCAAGCCCCTCAGCAGTCACACAATTATCTTGCACAACTTCCGTTTCTTTTTCCTCCTCAGTAACGACTACAGAATCATCTTGTGAATGATCTATAGAAGCTAACAAAGAATCATCACACTTTTCTTTAAACACATTTACCTCTTTTGGGGTTGGATTAATATTTCCATGAGTATCTTCCTCTTCATGCTTTCCGACATCATGTTCAATGCTAGCAGGAATCTCGCTTTGAGGGTTATAAACCTGCAACTTGGAGATTGTCCCCGGAGGAGCCAAGGCTACTTCCTTGTATGAAGGACTTTTTCCAAGACTAACTATAGAAGTCTTAACTGGATTAACATCAATTGAATCCGGTTCTGAATGAGAACTGAGTAGCTTATCACCAATTTCTAGTGTCTCATTTGCATCAGTCTTAGAAGCGGAGGGCATGGACTTGACCCTGTATGTAACAGTCTTGACTACTTTCCTTCCGAATTTATTGCCTTGGCTGATATTTACAGTACGATTATCCGGATAACCCCCATGGTACATTGTTCGCTTCTTCAAGAAATAATACTTACTATTCTGATTAGCACTCCTTACCGAAGGATATTCAGTACCAACTTCCACATTCTTCGGATAACTATAAACCTTGCCAAGTGTTGCCCGTCTCTGTTTCAGTCGCCGGCCAGATGAACCAGCTGATCTTGGTCTTTGAACTGGTTGCCATCCATCCTCTCCATCAGCATGCACTTCAGACAATAAGTCATCAGAAATTTGTGGCTTTTCATCCAAGACCTTTTCTGAAATAGGCTGTTCTGATTCAGGTGCTGAGTGGCTCTCGTGCTCAGAATCTACACTACCTCCTGGTTCGGGTATAGTTACCTCTTCATCTGAAGACTCTTTTTGAATTTCTTTTGAAGACTCATCAGAACTTGCTGAGACAGCAGTCTGGAAGGATATTGCCCTCACCTGACAAATAATTAAAAAATATATTTGTGATGAGTAACAATCACACGGCAAGAAGGAATTGCCTCCACTAAGTTTATTGGATTGATCTTGAAGCTATTCCGGGTTTATTGGAACTTATTCATTACACTATAATAAAGAAAATATGGAAATCGAGATTCGAGAAGATGATTGTATACAGTTTAATCTCTATTCTTTATCTCTGATAAAGAATAAAGATGTTGAATCCTGTTACTGATGTATACCCTTTAAAAATAAAACTGTATACATCAAGACTGTAAATTACTGATGTATACCCTTTAAGAATAGAGATTGTTGTTATTACTGATGTAAGCATCTTACGGGCTTAAACCAATGCTTAAACCAGAGATAAAGAGATCTTATGAGTCAAAGGATAAGTTGCTTTGTCACTTGACCTTAATGATTTAGATTTTAAGAACATTTCTCTGTAGTCAACCCATAGTAGAATACCCCTTTAATGGAATTTGAACAAGTTAAAGGAAGGCGACCAACAGTTCCATAATAATCAAACTCTAAATATAAGACAAACATTTACAGTAAAATCATAAAACTTATATTGGGAGGCTGTAGGAAATGACATTCATTAATCAAACATCTCTTTATAATTTTTCAAAGGTCTCAAGAGACTCAATACGGTGAGAAGAACTAATCAAGAGATTCAAGAAAATCTGCAGCATAACTTTGTTACCTGGCTTCTTCTCTTTGCGGCTGCATCTCTGCCTTTGGTATCATGATTAGGATTAATGTAGTCAAGAAGATCCGACACACTGACAAATTCCATGTAAATATAAGAAAGCATTACAAAAAGTGTTTGTGAATGTATAATACAGATATCATATAATACAAATCCAACAGCTCTTTGATAGAAACTAAACACATCAATGTTGACTATTCAAGAGAACAACATAGTCCTCTACAAACTGCAAACAAAAATAGGAGCTGCGTCTTCTTCAGGCAGACATGAGAAGCATGCAGATTAAAATTTGCTGTCCCAGTGTCTATGTCTGTGCTGTGTCCAATGCTTTTTTAGAATTGACACTATCTTTTTCAAATTCCACATATGTCCATAATTACTCCATCAAACAACACCAATGAAAATATGCATTACATGAGTACTTCCTGATGAAGCACTTCATCAACAATGTATTGTGTCAAAATTGCCGAGATTAAATTTACATCAAACAACACCAATGAAAATATGCATTACATGAGTACTTCCTGATGAAGCACTTAATCAACAATGTATTGTGTGAAAATTGCCGAGATTAAGTTTACTATACCTTAGATGGCCTTTGCTAGCAATTGAAGCATCAGGTTTTCGAGTACCATTTCGAGCAGCTTCTTGCTGCTCAAAAGCCTTGGACTCAAAATACTCAAGCCAGGCAGCAGCATCCTGTGAAATTCATCAAGTGAGACTTTTAACAAAACACAACGCACTGTAGATAATCATAAAGACTGTTAATTATTATTCAAACACTGTTTTGTGACCATTTAAGATTTCAATCTACCAACTACAATACTGTTAATTACTAAGTTGTGTCCTATTTTATTTGATAATGATACTGCCATATCTTCCGAACCAACTAGTTTTTGTAGCACAGAGAGAACATACTTAAATGCAACAATATACCTGTGTACGCAAGTCATCAGGGCCCAGTTTTGCCCGCAGAATTTGCAAAGTTGTTTGTTCATGCTGCACACTCAATGGATATGCTTCCATCAATGAGAGTGCTATTGCTATTGCATGATAACTTGCAGCGGTCTGCAAAGAATCAGCATCCAAGAAAGAAGCAAATGTTATAACACAAATGAGAAGTTACTTTTATTACATAAATAATATAAGCCTATAGGTTTTTATTATCTTTTTGACTTCTTTAAGGTCTGATCTGTTTTGTGAATTCAAATCATTATGAATTCAACAATTTCAACCCAACTAGCCAACAATTTTTTGAAGTTACCTGGCACCCCACTTCATTATATATTTATTATGTCAAAGGTGTAGCACACTCGTTACTGTGAAGCATATTGTAACAGTTCCATGTTATGAAACATCCAACAGAGAGTTCAAATAAAACATTGTACATGACGGATCACTCTAAAAAACAAACTTCAAACACTTGCAAAAACAGGAAATAAAACGAATAAAATAAAACCTGAATATGATCTGCACCAAGTAATCTTTGGTTGCACTTTAATGCTTTGTGAAGATATCTGAGAGCAATGTGTACATTTCCGAGGCCTTCTTCCATCATTGCCACATTAATGTAAGTTGCAGCAGTGTTTGGATGAGATGGGCCACATGTCAGATGTAAAAGATATAAAGCACGTTTCACATACCTGATTGAAGTGCCAAACAGTAAAACAACAAATCAGAAGCAAATCGATAATAACTTATTGATATTAAAGTTTTTTTTGTTGATAAATTAGTAATACAAAGCTTCAAAACCAATATTTACACTATTTGTGAGGATTAATATAAATATTGTTCTGTCAATGTGGGAAAAAATCAGATAGAACACAAGAAGTAAGGACAATCAATCTTCCTCCTTTGTAAATACTCCCTCTGTCCTAAAACTTCGAGCGTTTTAGCATTTTTTGTTCCAAAACTTTGGTTGTTTTGGAGAACCGATGTATAAATGAGATATTTTACCCCACTATTAACCCCTATATTAATTAAGAGTATACAGTAATTATATTTTATACTTGCTATTACTAAGTAGCCATAGTGGAATTTAAATGGCAGTTTTTCTTCCATGGGCTTTGGTTTATGTCCCCCATGCTTTTATTTTTTCTTTTCTTATCAATAAATTTATGGTGACATACGATCACCTAAATTGTTTAAAAAAAGTAGCTATAGTGAAATTTGCATTGGAAAATGACATCTCATCAAAGAGACACCTAATGGATGCATAACTAATAATTAAATGAATATTAGGGGAATTTGTAAATTTTAGTGACAAAATGAAACAGTAGTCAAGGTTAATTTAGTCTAAATTTGTATCAATTAACTATTTCTTAATCTATGTGCCAAAACCTTTAACACCCGAAGTTTTGGGAGGGAATACTATTTTCTCTCCTAGTCTCCTTATAAATTATTTTATTTCAGATTTAAAAATTTAGCATGTATTAAGTCCAAAGCAAACTGAACTTCAAATCCACATAAATTTATATATTACAATATGGTACAACAGTAAAACATACTTCAAAGCCAGCTCTGTGTGTTGAAGTCTGTAATAGAAAACTGCAAGATCCCCATAGCTCTTCATGGTATCAGGATGATCCAGACCTAACTCTCTCTCATTGATATCCAAAGCCTTTTGTTGATAAATTGTAGCCTGTAAATAAGGTAAGCAACATAATGAACTGAGATCAAATCTGGGAACTGGACTAAAACAAAAGGAGTAGATTAGATATTTTGGCATAGGTGCCTTTAAACTATGAGGGAAATATATAATTAAAATGCAAAGTGCATATGAGAATGACAACCAAGCCTTATACAAACAATTGGATTCAACTACATGGACTTTTTCAATTTGATAAAAATGTGGAGCGCATAAATGGAAAATTGTCATTGATGAATATAAAAAATGTATCTTTATTTTAATTGGATGAAATAATGTCCACCAATACCAAAACATAAAAGAGATAAATATGACCTGATTGAAGTCCCCGGTATGATATAAAACTACAGCAAGGAGGCTGTACGCTCCTGCTGTCATCCGATGGTAAGGACCACAAACTGCTACAAGCTTGGCAAGAGCCTGTTACCAGAAATTATAACAGAAAAAAATACAGTCATTTCAATGAAAGATATTCATTGTTGAAAAGCTTTTTCAACAGTCTAAAGATTTCCAAACAAATGGTTCGAGATACAGATACCTTAGTCCCATAGGTAACAGCATCTTCAAGCTTTCCTTTGTCTAAAGCTGTTTTGGAGGATTCTAGGAGCTGCCTTCCATCCGCAGATGAACATGCTGCTTGCTGCAAAGGATCGGCATATGCAGTACTTAAGTTTGGGGGCCTATTTAATCAACTTCAAAACAGTTTGAGATAACCTATATTCAACTTGTCTTCTACCTTGTGAACTGGGACCAAGCTGACAATATCAGATTTTTGGAAGGGAAATGGAGAATCCATGTCAAAATCCCTTGGCACGAGCTCAATTCCCACCTAAGACAGAAAATGTTGATGAGAAACAAACTGTTGATGATCAATGACAAATGATAGCCACAAGGCCAATCTACCGACTGATGCAAGACAGTCTCATGTTTATCTATATGAACTTGTATGCACATATGTTGTACAGGAAAATGTGTATGTTTTCTGATAAAAAACAAGTACATACAGCATATATTAGATGTTCACGAAAAACTCTATGAGAGCTGTTGAAGTTGAAGGGTGGAAAGGGGGAAAGTGGGTTTACTTAATTCATCACAAGAGTCACATACAATAGTGGGTTTACTTATAAGAAGGTGAAAATAAGACCTTCTTATGTCAATAAGGTAATAAAGGTAGCATATGAGCATGTAAAACCCACTCTCAACCACCAAATAATTAATAGAGGCTACCTCAACTTCTTAGAGAAGGTTCACATTTTCATGAATATGTGCAGTGACAATTGAAGTGTAAAATCCAGCTCACCTGAACAAGTCCACATCTATTTTCATTGTAACTAAAATACTCGTCACAGTGAATCATAAAATTTGGCACAGTATATTTGAAATAAATAGCAATTACACATCATACAAATGTGTTACTTCAAAACAACCATAGCATCTATCAAGTATTAACTACTTCAAGACTCCAGTACCTTGTGACACAAGCCACGTAGTATTGCAAATTTCCTCACATCTTTGTAATTCAACCTTTTAAGATCCCAATCAAATCGCTTCTTCAAAAACAACTCGAGCCATTTCCACACAAAAGGGTGAACTTCACATGATTTATCTGATTCTGTATTTTTGGGAACACCGAGCAGCAAATTCAATGCACCGGCTATTGATGAAGCCATTTTCTTCTTGTCAACAACAGCAGAAATCACTGCCCTCAGGATGTGCTTGAAAGCTCGAACTATCATCTCATGAATGCAAAGTGATTGCACATGTGAAAGTTTTTCGGAAAGCTTCACCTGTGAAGAAAAGTAAAATGGAAATATCATAAAACATGGAAAAGCTAATCCTCATTATCATAAAACATAAACACAAAACCTCCTAAAAAGATATGTGGCAGACAATGAAAGTGCAAAGACAGAAACTTCGATGCAAATAGAAAGAGATCTAATTTGCCCGGAAATAACGCCTCCAACTTTTGTTGTCCTTAAAGTCACATTTTGAGAGCTAATAATGCTATTATAGATATGTCAGTGAAATATTAACTGATGTCATTTACAGAATTTGAACGGTAGAAGAAATTTGGAAGTGGAACATATTTGACAACAAAGGACACAAAAATGGCTTCCTTTTTAGATGTATCATTAGACATGCGTAAGTGAATCAAGTTTAGAGCACTGACAACATGTCCAAGAGATCGCATTCGTAGACCCCTAGTGTGCATAAAATCAGTCAGGGTGCGGCCATCAACGGGAGAGAGTTCCAATGAGCCAAAATCAGCTACCTGTATTGCATAATTAATACTACAGTAAGATCGCAAGTCATATTAATTAGAAAGCCTTGCAGCCAACTAAAGAAATAGAAACTCTACGTTACCAGTTTTGGGATAGCAACATCCATGTAATATTTTTGAGATAAGTCGATCAAATCTTGCATAGACTGTTAACAAAAAGAGATAATTCGGTTCAGACATTGGATGAAATAGTTTGGTTTGGTTGCTATTAAACTTGAAAATATTTTGCAACACTTAGAATACTTACCTTGCAGTGAAGTCCAGTTCCTGATTCTTTCAATCGGGTAAAAGCTGCCTCAGATAACATCCGTTTCAGAAAAAGCTCATTCTCAGCTTCTGAAGTTTCATGCTGGGACTCAATTGAGGGCAATGCAGCATTTTCAGCCTCCTGATTAGATTTTGAACAATCAGATGCAAAATTAGGATTGCTTGAATCAGATTTCTTTTTATTATTCTTAAGGGCTTTGAGGGGTTTCCCAAGACCCTCGACCTTCATTTCATTGTTAGCCTTCTCCAAAGACGGTTTCTTATCTTTTTCTGCATTGTTTTGGTCTTGCAAATGTTGTACCCAGCAAGCACCTAGTTCCCATCTTACAAAATAGTCCAAACTCGGTTCCTCTTTCTCAAGCTTAGCAATGCTTTCTGTAATCAGTTTTTCCAATAAAAAATGGGAACCACCAAGCTCTTGACTCTCAAACATTTGTGTCTGACCCATCTGTTTATTGTTCTCTGGTTGGGTTGTGCTGTGAAGAAAAAATCTCAAACTGCAAGGAACAACAAATAATTACACGTGCTATTGTCAAAGGATGAATGAGAACTTACTCTACCAAAGGAAGCTGAAACAACAATTATAAAGTATAAGAAGAATCTAGAAATGGATTCAAATCTAAAAAATGAAAACAAACAAAGCCTTTTTCCGCTCTGTGAGATCAGCCACGTGTATCAAATGACATAATAATGTAAATCTAAGAAAAACTCCTAAAACTAAGAAGAAAGTCATCCGAACCATCTAGGAGTACAGCTTCGGAACCGCACACTCGGATAATAAAATCAATAAATTTCTAATTTTCTACTTAAAAGTTAGGCAAGCTTCATCAAATAATCAAAATAAGAGATTGAGGGAGTGAGCACACCAAGTTGATACTAAATGATATTATGCGATGTGGTAAACTAGAGAAAGTGTATAGTGCAGAAGGATTCAGGAACCTGTTAATATTTAGTGCATTAGCTCCACCCTCTGGCTGATCAAACAATTCAATATTTTGATGAGAAGGAGAATTGACTTTTTCATTAACTCCACCTTCAACTTTCACAACAACCACATATCCCCAATATCTTAAGTAGACAACACCTAAAGTCGTAGTATCCTGCACATTAAATGTGGAATTTTATAAGAAGCAGCCAAAGCACAATATTAACCAATCTTTATCTATATAAAAATATCATACTCTTGTCAAAAAAAAAATATCATACATGAGCGGCAGTATTTTCATCAGCAGTGATTCCTTTCAGTAAATTTCGTTCTACTAGATCCTTTTGATGTACTGCTGTGGCTTCAACTCCATCAATTTTAGTATCAATCTTACAGCTTGCAACAGAACCATCTTTCAAGACTCTAATACTCAAGTCACCTACTCTCTCACTGTAAACATCATTTTCTGCAACTGAGCAGCTCATACTCGGCTCTTCCATAACATGTTTAACAGCCCTAACTGCTCTGAAAATGGCAACATCGACAAAAAGGCTGTGCAGAAGAAATGCTTTTCTGTCACGAACTTGCCTTTCTTCTGCTGTCTTGCAAGGCATAGATGCAACAAAAGAAAACTTATTGGCCCAAGGAATCAAATCATACACCCCGTCTCTTCCACCACCACCGCCATTTCCTCCCCAAGTTTCATCCTCCATGGGAAGAGGAGGAAAAAATGATGGTGATTGTGCTGCAATCGGAGGAACAAGCCATGTGTTTGCTCGAAAGCCATAGGGGAGATTTCCAAACTGAAGACAAAAGAAAATGAATGCAAAGAGCACAAGTAAATACAACGTTAATCACAAAGAGCAAGATATACATGGGCCAATCAAAGTCATTAAATGCTTTATGGTTCTTTTAACTAGTTATTGCAAATTTTGCAAAATAAATAAGAAATGCAAACAAACAAACAAAAAGTTGCTCAATACCTTGTTACGTTCTGAAAATGCCTTCAAGAGATCACCGTAGGCCTGAAAATTGAGAAACAAATTTTGTAAACTTCACTAGCTTAAATCAAATTAAACATATGAATATGATAGTTTCAATAAGAATGTCGAAACTGTGGCTAAACTTTTGGTATGAGAAACCGTGTTTACTTAAAATATCATCTTATTGCAATCTTTATATATGGCCAGTGTTGATTTAAATGGCTAGTTAGCTACTGCAAAAATACCCAATCAAATTGATTCAAACATTGCATGTACCGAAACCATTTCCCCCATCTAAAATATATATTTAGAGACAGTAGAAAATTATCTTTATACATATTTTTTATAAATAAATAAAAAACTACCGAAGCCATAGAGAAGTTTCTGTGTTTTAGATTTTTATTAATTTTCAAGGAAAAGATTTTTTTTTCTTCAAAAGCTCTCTCAATAACTAAACAAGAGTGTAGAGAAAATTTCACAATCCAAGACAGCACATGTAACCATAATATAATATGACGCTTATTTTGAGACTAATTTTTTTTATCAAATGTGACCAGCTCCAGAGTGAGAAATAAACATGCTTATAAGCATTTAATTAAACAGTCGATTAGTTTAAGAATATCCAACAGCACCAATTAAAATTGGAAAGAGGCACGTGTAACCAATTTCAAGTACCAAACATGGAACTTTAAAATTTCGTATAACTGATTACTACTTAGTTTCTCAGATTAAAGCAAAACAAGCTACTACATTTATTTTTAACACCAAATTATTATTTTACTGTAATTGTTTTGAAATTGTACATTTGAAAGATCCTATATAAGTATTTGAATTTATCTCAATACTTAAACACCTATATTAGTATTAGAATACACTTGTAAAATTAGCTTATAAATTAACTTATTATGACATGTATGTAAACTGTATTTGACTTATTTTCAGTAAACTTAATCAAATACATAGTAAAATGATTTGGGAGTAGTGTACTTATTCTTAACTTAAGGATAAAAAAAAAACAAATTAATACTATTATATTGAAAACCTAATATAACACTTATTTTGAGACTAATATTTTTTGTTTTGCAAATGTGACCAGCTATGGATTGAGTAACTTCTTGTAACATTTAATTAAGAGGTCAATTATTATACACCGTAAGTGTAAAAAGTTTGACACTATCAACAAATCACGATCAATTACTTACGTGACTTAAGAAGTAGTTACAATCAAAGTCAAACGTTTTTACACCGAGTGTATATGAATTAAATCCTTTTTTTTTTGTCTAAAGTTTTTGACCCGCTCCGGTATCTAGGGAAAATGGCTCTTAATCCAGAGTTCGGCCGGAAGGTAAGTAAAGTCTGGCTCCAATTTATTCCATCGCCGGGGATCAAACCCGGGTACTAACCGAGTCCACCCCTTTAGATGAAGTGCATTAACCACTTTTTGGTCGAGACTAGGGTAACCACCGCCGAACGCAGTGACTAATACCATAGCTGGATTGGAGTGCATTATCCACTTCCAGGAGTTATATGAATTAAATCCTTTAATTGAACGGTTGATTATTTTAAGACTATTTATCCAAGAGCACCAATCAAAATCTAAAAGACGCACTAACTTCACACCAAAATAGTAAAAGAGGCACTAACATTGTCAAAAGCTCTGCTAATCTGCCTCAACAAATCAACGAGATTATGACACAAAATCCGCTGCTTCCCAACATTGTAAAATCCCTTTCTGCAAGCCTCAACATGCACCACTTTCCCGTTACACAGCTTCACCTGACAACACAACACACAAAAACGCGCTTCTCAATTTCCATTTTCCCGAGACGCGCGACGACAAATTCAAAGCCAAAAAAGAAAGAATAAAAAAACTCACATCGAGCGAGAAGAGATGATCCACCTCCGATATCTCCTCCACGTGTCGCCTCGAAGCTTTCTTCACGTCTGCACCGATCAATTCACTCAATCAAACACCTTACCGAAAAATGAAATTGCGCATAAAAATGAAAGAGTGTGAAAGAAGAAGATGCAGAAGAGTTTATTTTACATTGGAGAGGTGCAGTGAGATGTGAGAGAGAGAAAAACTCGTAGAAACTTTCCAACTTAGGGCACGACTGGCTTATCTCTCCGTCTCCGTCAGCCGCCGCCGCTGCTTCTTTCGCCGATTGCTTTGCCGGCGGCGGTTGAGACTTGCTTGACTTCGCGGCGATCTTCGGCGGAGTCGACGGACCGAAGCTCGTGGTGCAGGCAACGATGTCCAAGAGTCTTCGCACGTGAGCCACCGCCCCTTCCTCATCGTAATCCTCTGCGCGCGCAAAATTAACAAGATTAACTAAACGACGCCGTTTTATTTTTCTTCTTTTTCAAAAAATAAATAAAATAGTTTTTAAATGAGAGAGAGAGAGAGAGAGAACCTTCAACTAAAGTGAGGAGGCAAGGCTTCAGTGCGGACACGTCCACCGTGTCCTTCAAACGTGGCCCTCTTACCTGTATTATTAGAAAAAGAAATTTTCGTTATCAAAATATAATAAATAGAACACATCAAATATAAATTAAATATATTTATTTTTTTTGACCAAAATATATATATATATATATATATATTTATATGAGCTTAAAAAACTGAGAGTGAATAAGAATAAATTTCACACTTTGTCAAAAAAAAAAGAATAACTTGGCGTGGGATCCAAGTCCAGTTACCACTTGGACCAACCGTTGTTGGTAATAAATTTCACAGTTTAATTGTATTTCATGATTTTAAATCGAAATTTAGCTTAAGCATTTTTTACGGTGTGTTATTGTTTTTACCATGGAGTAATATCCAAAATTCTTGTGTATTGTATCTGAATTCAAACTTGATCATATTATAATTTTTTTTTTACAAGATCATATATATTACAAATTATAAATCTCCTAAAAACTATATATGCACGATTTAGGATAATTTCATACCAGACAAAAAGTCGTCATCTATATTTTTCATGGGGTCAATAGTTATTTGTTGATTTTTAGATAGAAACAAAAAGAGAAAGATAGAATGGGTCACCTAATTCATAAGAAATGCACTATTTTCTTCTCCATTTGTCAAAGAAATTAAAATTGAAAAATATAGTCATTCATTAGGTTAAAATTAAAATAATTTGAATTATAAGAATTTACCTCATGTGATAGGGAAAAATTTGTGATATAACACGTCTCTGTATTCACCGATAAAAGCCGACGAACATCTATGATTCTGTCCGTTGATATTCCCTGCTTCAAAATATCAAAAAATTTAAATATATTTTGTATCAATTTATGTGAAAATGATAATAAATAATAAGAAAGTCGTGAAAGTTAAGTTACACAACTTGAAAATTAGAAGAAAAAAACAATTTCCTCAAAGAATATACAACAAGCATTCACTAATTCAAGCTACGTAACAGAAATTTCCAAGTTGAGTTTTGTTGTTTCTTGAAAATCAGAGTCATTAAATTTTGTCAAATTATCATTCTAAAGCCACACACTTGTATTCAAGGACATTAATTAACATGTGCACGTCTCAATATTTTTTTGGATGAATTATGAGATAGTACAAAAATTAAGCCAAAACTTTTAAAATTAAAGGACAGGTATAAAAATTAGAAATTCCAATTCTCGTTAGGTCTAACTCTAGTGCTAACAAGTGATTTGCACAATATAGTTAAGGGGGGTCCCACCAATTGTGGTTTTAGGAGAATAGATTATCCAATCTTATAGATAACTCTTATCGTTGTGCAAAGGTTAGCTCTTGTTACTCAATATAGCCAAAAGTGATTCTGAATACATAAAATTGCTGATGAAATATTTGAGTTTGAGAGTAGAATTTGTAGTTTTAGTTCGTGAATGATTTTTACTCTCAAATATATATAAATCATTCAAAATCAAGTTTTACAAAAATCAATTTTTTTTTTGTCCCACACACTCTGAAACTAATAAAAAAAATTAAATGAGAAAGTTAGTTGATGCCATGGTTGACACTTATATTTAAATCATTAAATACCCAGAAGGTATAAAGTCCAGCACTAAGAAAGCACAAACTAGTGAAAGATACTCATAAGAAACAACAAAAAAACATACACAAGTTGTTGCCAATGCACAATAATAATAATAATAATAATAATAATAATAATAATAATAATAATAATAATAATAATAATAATAATAATAATAATAAGCATTTTTCATTATTATTTTAAACAAAACAAACCTTGAGAACAACATCAGTTTCATCAGCAAGGTTCACTGTGATATCCATAACAACTGGAAGAACTGCAAAATTACAACAATAAACAACAAACGTTAACCTAATATAAGCTAATTTAGAAAATTATAAAAGTGCTTATAAATATATTATAACTTATTCATATAAGAATTCTCTAGACTAGATTCTTACCCTTCTCTTCCTTCTTCTTCTTCTCTCCCTTAGCCTTTCCACGACTGTTTCTTGGTGCCATTTTCAACTCCTTTACGATTCAAAACACAAACAAAAAATCCAAATTGAAGCTTCAAATATTCATATATTGGAATTATACAATATAAACAATTATTCATTATCAGCAAAGAAATTTTATGCTGCCCACAGAACAAAACCAAAGAGTATCAATTGAATGCTATGTTACATAAAAGCAAAAAGAATTACCAAAGAAAGAAAAGCAAGTGCTTTTGTTGACAAAGAAAAAGAAGGGTCTTTAATAAGTTGTTGATAAGGTTATTGAGAAATTGAAAAACAGTGTTTGTAGTTCACTTCAGAGAAATGGAGTGAAGTTTTTTGAGTTGGAACTCTCATTCAATAGAAAGGAGTAAAATTGATAGAAGGAAGGAGAAGAGATATAGAGGAGAGTGTAAGTGTGATAAGGAAGGAAGGGCTGAGATTCAATAGTCAGAAATCATAGATTGTCATTTTATGGCACCTTGCTTACAAAGGCTAATTATCAATTTGCATTTTTGCAGGGTCTCTAATTGTATGTATATATATAAATATTTTTTATTGTTTCTTTATGAATGAACATTTTTTAATTTAAATATTTTTTTTTGAATCCAATAGGTGTAGGATCTAGTGATGGGGAAGAGGGGGACCATAGAATAGATAGGGTCCACACTCTAGATAGAGAGAAGCATTAAATTAATTATAGTGTCATAAATTTTCTTTTATGAATTTTGACAGAAAAAGATTTTTCGGTAATACAAGGTTGAATTTGCATTTAGAATTTAGAAACAGAGGATCTTACTGACTTTCACAATAAATACATGATGTGCTTCAATGAATGAAATGAAGATGTGCTACACATTTTATGTAGTATTTGTCAAAGTTCAAAGTTTTTCATTGATGAAATTTTATGCACAATTACATTCTTCATTGTTTCAAAGGTTTTTTTTTTCTCGACAGGTGTTTCAGAGTTTTTTTTAAATGAGGCAACGTTTCGTGAACATATGGCTGGAAATGAGTCGAGTTGAGTCGAACTTGGCTCAGCTCGGCTCGACTCAATAAGAATCGGCTCAGCTCGTAGCTCGACTCGAGTTCGACATAAACCTTTTTTTCAACTCGACTCGACTCAACTCAAGTTCGCGAGCAGTTCGGTTCAACTCGTTACCTCGGCTCACAGGAATAAAAAGTTAAAAAAATCTTTTTTTATATAAAAAAAGCAAAGCCGGACGGCTGGGAACCGAACTACTTCCCAGTTTGAATGAACATCAAAACCACTCATGCATAAAAGAACTCCTGAACCGAAAATTCAATTAAAACTAGTAGGAAATACGGTTTAAAAAGTCGACCAATGAGCGACGTTAAAACTCTGGGCCAGCTGTCATGTCCCTCGAGGCACCTACAATGAGCGAGGGATTAATCACTGTTGTCCGTGCGATGGATACCCGGGTTTACCAAAAAAAAAAGTCGACCAAGACAAGTGAATTAGTGTACCACCTATGAAGCCCGGATACGGGATACGATACGACACGATACGTGGATACCGAAAAATTTTGAAAATCAAGATACGATACGGCAGGGATACTTCAACAAAAAATTAAATTAAAATTTTAAAATATAAAACATAACTAAAGATACTTCACTTTACTAATTGACAATTGCTCATAATATTCAATAGATATAATCACATTTACAAAAAAGATTTTTGTGATCAAAATAAGTAAGCATAGTTAAATGTCTTTTCCCCACCAATTTTAAAATATATTCTTCCTAAAATAAGTCACACAATGTTATAATACCTAAATTAAAATAAAATAAAAAAACATTGCATTAGAAATCTTCAAAGACATATAATAATACAAAAATATCAAATAAATATAAATATAAATTACAGGATACTCCTAGGATACGTCTCCGATAAGTATCGGGTTTTTTTTATTTAAAAATAAATGTAAATTCCAAGATACTGTCAAGATACGTATCCGGAGGTATCCAACACGTATTGGTATCGAATACGTATCCGATACGGGTACGTGGCATATTTTAGAGTATGGATGCTTCATAGTGTACGACACACGTACTCCTTTTATAGCTCAAACTAGTATTTTACCCGTGCATACGTACGGGTGATACTGTATTTGTTATAATTCACTATGAAATTATATATACGTTAAAAGTTGTAAAATATAATGAAAGAAAAAGGAAAAACTCCATAAAAGGCGATATTTCAAATTTCTTAAAATAGTTGTGTTGCAAAAAGTTTTAAAAAAAAGTCGGTATCATCTTATAATATTAATAATAGAGTAATAATGAGGAAAAAAGAAAATGAGATGTAATAATGGCGGTATCTTCTTATAATAATGGCGCTCTCGTTGCTGCTCTCGTTGGCGCTCCCGTTGGCACTTCTATTCGCGTTGTAGTTGCTGCTCTCGTTGCCGCTCTCGTGCGGCTCACGAAAAAAGTGGATGGGATTTAATTATTGATTTTTTTAGGAAAAATAATTTTGGAATTTTTGCTAGCGGTATCGCTTTTTTTTGACAATCAGTAGTGGTTAAATTAATTGGGTTTAGTAGTTTTGAGTAGATTAAAGTAAATAATAAATTCAACATAATTTAATATTAATTTTAATAAATTTATTTAACTACTGATTTTTAGAAAAAATAAATTTAAAAATATTTTTTTTTGAACAAAAAAATTGACTGCGCGCAGCGCGGCAGGCAACAGGTAGCTTTCGCTGCTTTTTGGCGCTCTCGCTGCTCCTGTTGCTGCTCCCGTGCGGCTCACGAAAAAAAGTGGATGAGATTTAATTATTGATTTGTTTAGGAAAAATAACTTTGGAATTTTTGCTTGCGGTATCACTTTATTTTTTGACAATTGGTAGTGGTTAAATTAATTGGGTTAAGTAGCTTGGGTAGATTATAGTAAATAGTAATTTCTAGATAATTTAATATTAATTTAATTAATTTTATGTAATTACTGATTTTTTACAAAAAATAAATTAAAAAAAAGGATTTTTTTTAATAAAAAAAAAGATTTTTGGTAGTGGGTCGTTTGATTATGTTGATTGTAGAGAGAAGTGGAAGAGTGAGAGAGAGGAAAGAGAAAAGCAGATAGCAGTAGGTTTTAAAGTGAAATAAAAAATTAAAAGATGATGTGAGAGTGGGACTCACTAATGATAAAAGTGAGTGAGAGAAAAAAGTGAGATGAAATAATTTGAAATGACATTTTTATCCTTAAGATTGAGATAAAAGTGGGAGATAATTTAGTATTTTTGATAGTGGATTGTTTGTATATATTAAATAGGCACTTGTTTGTTATAGTACTACAATAGTTACTTCCAGATTGTGACATTGAAATTCTATATTTTTTTCGAGGTTTGTATTCATTTAACTATGTTATGAAGAGCTGATGGTTATAATAATGAATTAATAACAAATATCCCACTAGTTTATTATAAGAATTCGTGTTATGTGAGCTCCGTTAGCATGTAATAGATGATACACTAGTTCACCATTTTGTAGTGCAGTGTGTTACAATAACACGTGTTGCACAGCTATTAGTTTAGTCAATAATTAGTTAGAGTGCTAGCACTACCACCGCTCACACTTGGGTTCGAACCCGGGAGTCTACGTTTTCATGTCGCTGAAGTTACCAAGACAATCAACAGTGGAGGACAATCACAATTTGCTCCATTTAACATTTCATTAAAAAATATAATATAGGGTGGAATCGTAGAAGCACTTCAAACGTTAAAACAGTGGAGCAATGTTGTACAGAAACACGATATATGTGTACATACGTAAATTGAGTTCACGTACACCTCTACGAAAATAAATCAAAATCAAATCCGAATAGTAAAAAAGGGTATTTATTGTTGAACTATATGAAAACCTTAGAAGGGGGGGTGAATAAGGTTATATGCTTAAAAATGAATTCTTTTCAATTTTCAAAACAATGCACGTTTAAATCAAATGCGGAAACTAAGATTTAAACTATATGCTATATCTAAGCAAGCTATACTTAACACAAATCCAGTCACATTACAAAATTACGCTAACACTACTATTGTCAAAATTCACGATAAACAGATATTTATATGCAGCGCAATGATATAACAATAGACAAATATAACGGTAAAGTAAAAGAGTAGGGAAAGAGATACACCGTGAATTTTTTGACAATTGGTAGTGGTTAAATTAATTGGGTTAAGTAGCTTGGGTAGATTATAGTAAATAGTAATTTCTAGATAATTTAATATTAATTTAATTAATTTTATGTAATTACTGATTTTTTACAAAAAATAAATTAAAAAAAAGGATTTTTTTTAATAAAAAAAAAGATTTTTGGTAGTGGGTCGTTTGATTATGTTGATTGTAGAGAGAAGTGGAAGAGTGAGAGAGAGGAAAGAGAAAAGCAGATAGCAGTAGGTTTTAAAGTGAAATAAAAAATTAAAAGATGATGTGAGAGTGGGACTCACTAATGATAAAAGTGAGTGAGAGAAAAAAGTGAGATGAAATAATTTGAAATGACATTTTTATCCTTAAGATTGAGATAAAAGTGGGAGATAATTTAGTATTTTTGATAGTGGATTGTTTGTATATATTAATAGTAGACTTGTCGCTCTCGTTTTGAAACTTTCCGATGTGGGACTCAAATTTGCAATGCTTCAAATGCAAAATACACTCCTCCATTCCTCTCACAATTACATTCAAAGATATAGCGCTGTAAAATATTAATAATTAATTTAATTTATTTTCTGAACTCAGCATATCATGTAATTGAGAATTGTATAGTAATGTTAATGTAGTATGTAGTATAATAATTAATATTAAACAAATTGCACCAACCAATAAACAAAAAAACTTACTCTAGAAACACAAAATGTATAACAGAGATTATATTGAAATAAAAATGATAGAGTAATATATATATATATATATATATATATATATATATATATAAAATTATCGAGTTGGTTCATGAACCAGACGAGTCAAACTATACCTAGTTCAAGCTCAGCTCATTTATTTAACGAACTCAATTTTTAGCTCAAGTTCAGCTTATTTGGTTCACGAACCAAGTTCAACGAGCTATTTATCGAGTCGACTTTCGTACTATGTTCGAGTTGGTTCGGTTCATTGCCAGCTCTACGTGAACACATTGTTTGAAAATTTTCAAACTTAGTAAATCTCCAAGTAAATTGGCAATAAAGCAAAAATTGTAGGAATTCATGAAAATTTAAGCCATGGATTGTTGCTTCAATATTCTTTTAGAAATGAAGTATGTGTAAATTGGTTTTGTATGAATGAATTCATGAATATTTAAGATTTTGGATAATTGATTTTGTAAAATTGATTTTGAATGAAAGAGAATTGAATGTAAAGTTATTTATATTTAGATATATTTGTATAAAAGCGAGTTAAACAAGTAAATTTGAGAGTAAAAATAAATTTTATTTTTCACTTTTTCCTCATTTTATTTTGTCGAAAAGTCCATCAAAACTCATCAAAGCTAGAATATCGGGTAAACAACAACTTTGGCTCCATAAAGTGTAACTCGGTGTCAATGTGGTCCCTCATAGGAACAAAAACGCAAAAAGGTCCTCCAATGTTAAATTTGTTAGTCAAGTTAGTCCTTGTTGTTAAGTCTCCTCCCCAACTGTTAGTTTTGATGATGTGTCGCGTAATGTGCCACTGTGGGTGCTAACATGGCACTTGTTAGGGTACCAACTCAACTAAGTCATTTGCCACGTATAGATGGACAATTTTGACAGTAGATTCTAATCTTTCACCTCTTCTTTTCCCCATCTCCATCCTCAAACCTTCATCCGCATAACGAGTCTAAAAATTAAACCTAGAAACCTCAAAATCTTTAATTGATCGATGAATCACTCGCAGATGCAATTGAAACAAGAATGAAACCTGAGAGAGATATCAGCATCATGAATGCGAGAGAGTGAAACATATCAACATAATATATACCAGATCCAAAACTTGAAACAAGAACGAAATCTGAAAAAATGAATCTAAAAAAAGCAAAAACGAAATCTGAAAAAACAGAAACGAAACTATAAAACAAAAACAAATCTAATGAAATCAAAGAAATAAAAGGGAAACAAAACTAGGCAAAAAAACACGCTGTAGGCCAATTTTTTTTTGCTTTTCTAGTTCTGAAGTTGCCTCCCCCCAGGGTGACTTCTGGACTATGTTTTTTAATTTTTTTCTTTTATATTAATTTAAATTAAGTTATATTAATTAATTTAATTAATTTAGAAAATTAATATTTATAATTCTAAATTAATTATAAAATTTGTGGGGAAAAAAATTATGCGCTAAATAGAAATATGGAACTAACTGTATTTATTTAATTAGTAGCACATTACAAAGTGCATAGTGCAGTTTCAACAGTCAAGATCTTGTCGACATTAATAAACGGTCAAGATCTTGCCACCGTTGATGAAAAGTGTCGGCACAGGGGACTACTCAGTTTTAGGGTTCTAAACCGCTACTCAATTTTTGGGTTCTAGACTAAAAATCGGTTTTCGGAAAAACTTCTCCGATTGTCTCGAAACCACAACTATTAAATCCGAAAAAAATCAAGGATCATTACTCCGGAAGAAAGAATTTCTTACAGGACTGCAGGGCCCAAAATCTCAAATTTCATAGTTTACTATTTTTTATGAATTTTTTGAATTTTTCATAATCTCCGAAAAATCTAAAAAAAATTGCATAATCTTCTTTCGATTTTATTAAATTTTTAGTGGTGTTGTTACAATTTTTTGATGAGGTTTGACTTGTTTTGTATTTTCTGTCGTAATTTTCGCATTATACGGTTAGCAGCGACGACAATATGTTCTATAATTTGTTTGGTGTCCACTCTGGTACGCCCGAATCAGTTGCATATCTTCTGATGCTTCAGGAGCAGGCTGGTGCTAATTCCTCGCCGCTTAATCAATACGAACAACCACCTACATCTATTCTGGCTGATGAAGAAATAGTGAAATACCATCAGCACAACAGTGTTCAAGGTGGAATCGCCAGCCACCACCATGTGGAACTGGCCATGACTAGACTACAAAACAAACAGGTTTTTTACACTACAAAACAAATGGGTTTTTTTGTGTTTTTTTCAATGGTCTTGATGTTGCCGACACTTTTGGATGCACGAGATCTTACCGACACTTTTAAATTAACTTTATTAATTTTTTAAATTAATTAAATTAACTAATATACCTTTATTTAAATTAATATAAAGAAAATAAAAAATAAAAAAACATAGTTTAGAAGTCACCCTGGGGGGAGGTGACTTCTGAACATGAAAAATAAATAAATTTGCAAAACACAGTTCAGAAGTCGTTTCCCCAGGGGCGACCTCCGAACAGCAAAAGTAAAAAAAATTAAATTTTCATGTTTAAAAGTCGTTGCCGTGGGGGCGACTTCTACACTAAAAAAATGTGTTCTAGTTTGGTAAATAATCTAAAAGGTGTGTTATTTTGGTAAAAAAAATTGGCCTACAGCCGTTTTTTGCCGTAAATCCAAAGCGAAAGATAAATTGTTAAGATGAAAATGAAAAAGAAGCTGTGAAAGAAATTATGAAAGGAAAAAGTACATGTAAAACGAACTAGTGTTGTTGTTGGGTTTGAATTGAAAACGAAATTGAAGATGAGAAGATGAAGCTCCAGTGTTAGAGTTCTTGGATTTCCAGAACATGAAGATAGAAGAAAGAGGCATGGGGCACTAGCTTTGGTGGGTGGTATGGCTAGTGAGAATGGAGCTCTAATGTTGGGTTTTGTTGGGGCAGCATCATGCTAGCTTGTGGTGGTTTTGTTGGGTTAGTGGTAGAGCAGATCTTTCAGATTTTGGGGTTGAAGGTTCTGGCTTTGGGGATGAAGGGGTGGAAGAGAAAATGTGGAAGTTTATGGTTTACCGCCAAAAGAGTCTCTCCTTACGTGGCAACTTACTAAGTTGGCTTATCTCTTTAGTAGGCGCACATAAGCAACTAATGTGACACTAAACGTGCCACATCTGCAAGAGTGACGAAGTTAACAGCAGAAATTAACGACACGGACAAATGTGAAAGACAGGGTTAACATTGGAGGACTTTTTGTCTTTTTATTCCACTGAGTGACCAAATTGACAGCAAGTTACATTGTGAGGACCAAAGTCGCTGTTTACCCCAAGAATATCTCCCCCTCCACCTTACTTTTCTGAAAGCAAGTAGCCTGAAATATCTCTTCCTCCTCCGTATTGTCGTCAATACACACAATTTCATAGGCGAAATCACCTCGCTCTAACCGTTTCATCTGTAACCACCTTCATAACTCAAACCCATTTGGCTTTAGCTGTAGCACATGAATGCGTATAACCATCCCCTGTTCTTATTTTGTCTATTTTGTTCTATAATCTTCATTTTATCAGTTTTATATTTATTTTAAAATAAATACCAACTTAGGCTTCAATTTTCACCAATTTTCACCATTTATTCTATAAAACATACCAAGACTCGATTTTTTTTTACATTAATAACATTCTTTGGTTTGGTCATCACAAACATAAATAAATAATTAAAACATAAATCATAACTTAACAGAGATTTTCTATCTCTAAAACTATGCAGCCTTTGATTTTTGCATTGCACCTGGAGCTTCGATTTCGCAGTAGTAGTTTTCAAGGTAAATTAAACTCTGCTGGTTCATGAGTTTCCTGCATGTTTATTTATTTTTCTGAGTTTAATTTTAATCTGTCGTTTAGGGTCTAAGCCTATGTGAATAATATGCTTAACTCTGCGGTGGCTTCTCTAATTGGTTACTAAAGATAGTAGTGAGATATTTGTGATTTGTGAAGACAGTAACTATTTGAAGTTGATCATATATATATATATATATATATATATATATATATATATATATATATATATATATATATATATATATATATATTAGGTATTTTTCAAAAGCAAGATAAAACCCTCGATCAATCTCACCCACAGAACGTTGATGTTATTATGTCTCCATCATTTGACCTTGGTATATAAAAGCACAACACAAGCACTGATGCTGCTCCATACTTCACACATTTAGGGAATTACTTTTTGTATGTACAAACCTCAAGCATTTCTTTAGAAGGTACTAGTCCTGCACGGGGTCGACTAAATCTGATTTGTGTAAAATATAGTTTTTTTTAGTTTGGACCAATATTGTTAACTACCACACAGCATCTCAATATACTATCAATGAAAGACTAATACCCGCTTGTGTTTAGGAGCAAATTTTATAAATTAAATAAGAATATTATAAATAATAAAGAAACATTAACAATTTGAAATTGAGCACACATGCATGATCTGATGAAAACCACCAATAAAATAAAAGCTGTTATATAAAGTTGAAAAAAGATGATGCGGGTTCTATTGTGAATGTCGCTAAAGTTTCCGCAGGAGTAATTGCGCAGAGAGAGATAAAAATATAAACACCAATTTAAGGATGCTTCTAATACTTGTTGGTGCGAAATGACCAAAACAAAGAAGACAACACAAATAAAAAATGAAACACGTAGTATCATGCAGGTTTGGATGAAAATAACCAATAGAATAGAAGCCACTATACAGAGTTGAAAGAATATGATGGGGGTTCTATTCTAAATGTGGCTGAAGTTCCCGTCAATAAAAATTAAATTATAACTATGAATTAAATAAGACGATTATAAAATTAAAAAAGAACATTAACAAACACATTGAAATTTAACATCCATAGATAATAAAAAGAAAAAGTCTAAAGAATTTTAATATCATAATCCATATTCATGCAGAGTTGTGTGAAAACCCAATAAAATATAAGCAGCTATACAAAGTTGAAAGAAGATGATGCAGATTCTACCGTAAATGTGGCTGAATAAGTTCTCGTGGGAGTAAATGCTAAACTAAAGATAAAAATACAAATACCAATATAAGTATGCTTCTAATACTCGTTGGTGCGAAATAACGAAAATAAAAAAAGACAACACAAATAGAAAGTGAAATACGTGGGTATCATGCAAGGTAATTGGATGAAAACCACCAATAAAATAGAAGCACCTATTCAAAGTTGAAAGAATATAATTGGAGTTCTATTGTAAATGTAGTTGAAGTTCCCGCAAGAGTAAGTATCTATGACATATTATATATTGCAAGACAAAGAATCAACTTTCAGTAATGATGAATTAAATACTGAATTTAAGAATGTTTTTCATATTCTATATATTCATTAATTACTATTTATGTCAAACACAAAATTAAACAATTTTCATTTAGTATTTTTTATTATTTTTAATTTATAATAGTAAGGGAAATAAATATAATTTAAATTTAATGAGTTTCTGCACAATTAATTAGAGACAGTTGTGACTTGGCACAGGTGAGAGGTAGGCATGGCAACAAAACTCGTACCTGTGGGTACCAACCCAAATCCGCCCCAATCCCCGGGTTTTCCTCGAACCCGGCCTCAAATCCGTCCCGAATTTACAAAGTTACAATATTACTATTACCCGTCTTATATTAGAAACCCTCCACATCTCAACCAAATTCTAATTTCTTTGTTAGCGCTAACGCCTCCCTCATATATATATATATATATATATATATATATATATATATATATATATATATATATATATATATATATTAGAGGCTTTAATGTGTGCTAGAAGTTGGTTATGGAGTAACAAAAACAACAATATAGATTTAATATTGACTAGTGGTGTTACTTCCCACATTGAAGAGTGAATGCGTCAATAGCATTTAGAGAAAGAATGAAGATAACATTGATGTGGCTACAGGGATGGGTTTGGGGCGGGGATCCCCGAACCCGATAGGTACGGGGATGGGGATCAATAATTCATCCATGTTGGGTTTGGGTAGGAGAACGGAGAACTATATGGGATTCGAGAATGGGGATGGGGAATGCAAAATCTGTCCCCGCCCCGCCCCATTGCCATGCCTAGTGAGAGGGGTGCCCGCCTTTGGCCATATTTTCTAAGTGACATTAATTTTTTGAGTAAACCACACCCCCCCCCCCAAGAGAAGCTTTAATTACATACATCCCCCCTCTTACGTTAAAATATACACTTACATCCCTTGAGAAGTAAAAGCCCATAATAAATTATACTCCCCTCTCCTAAGAGATGTTTGAATTACAATCATCTCCTTTAATAATTAAATATGTACTACACTTTAATCTATTTTAACATAAATAATTATTTTAGTGATATCTACTAACTTTGAGCCACTATTTAAGAAAAAATAATTTTTTTCTTTATAATTTCAATCTCAATGATAATTAAATTTGAATATTTTATTATTAATTTAATAATTTAGAATATAAAATTCATTTTTAAATAGCCAACTTTTTTCGACTCTGGTAACCATTTATTCTATAAAACATACCAAGACTCGATTTTCTTTTACATTAATAACATTCTTTGGTTTGGTCATCACAAACATAAATAAATAATTAAAACATAAATCATAACTTAACAGAGATTTTCTATCTCTAAAACTATGCAGCCTTTGATTTTTGCATTGCACCTGGAGATACGTAGGATCATGCGCCTAATTATGTCAAACACAAAATTAAACAATATTCATTTATTATTTTTTATTATTTTTAATTTATAATAGTAAGGGAAATAAATATAATTTAAATTTAATGAGTTTCTACACAATTAATTAGAGACAGTTGTGACTTGGCACAGGTGAGAGGTAGGCATGGCAACAAAACTCGTACCAGTGGGTACCAACCCGAATCCGCCCCAATCCCCGGGTTTTCCCCGAACCCGACCTCAAATCCGCCCCGAATTTACAAAGTTACAATATTACTATTACCCGTCTTATATTAGAAACCCTCCACATCTCAACCAAATCCTAATTTCTTTGTTAGCGCTAACGCCTCCCTCATATATATATTAGAGGCTTTAATGTGTGCTAGAAGTTAGTTATGGAGTAACAAAAACAACAGTATAGATTTAATATTGACTAGTGGTGTTACTTCCCACATTGAAGAGTGAATGCGTCAATAGCATTTAGAGAAAGAATGAAGATAACATTGATGTGGCTACGGGGATGGGTTTGGGGCGGGGATCCCCGAACCCGATAGGTACGGGGATGAGGATCAATAATTCATCCATGTTGGGTTTGGGTAGGAGAACGGAGAACTATATGGGATTCAAGGATGGAGATGGGGATGGGGAATGCAAAATCCGTCCCCGCCCCGCCCCGCCCCATTGCCATGCCTAGTGAGAGGGGTGCTCGCCTTTGGCCATATTTTCTAAGTGACATTAATTTTTTGAGTAAACTACACCCCCCCAAGAGAAGCTTTAATTACATTCATCCCCCCTCTTACGTTAAAATATACACTTACATCCCTCTTGAGAAGTAAATTATACTCCCCTCTTCTAAGAGATGCTTGAATTACAATCATCTCCCTTAATAATTAAATATGTACTACACTTTAATCTATTTTAACATAAATAATTATTTTAATGATATCTACTAACTTTGAGCCACTATTTAAGAAAAAAAATTTTTTTTCTTTATAATTTCAATGTCAATGATAATTAAATTTAAATATTATATTATTAATTTAATAATTTAGAATATAAAATTCATTTTTAAATAGCCAACTTTTTTCGACTTTGGTAATTTTTCCAAGATTTTAATTTTATTTTTCATTGTTTCATATTTTATAATAGGATTCAAAACTATATGTTAATGATATTGTGAATCAAAAATAGAGAAAAATATGCATACAAATTTTGAGTATATTAAAATGGATCCACAATACTCTGTTCTTCGCACTTTGTAACTCCAAGGGGTTGATCTAGCATAGCATAACAAAATTTATATCCGACAGGTCGTGGATTCAAGTCTCCACTAAGGTAAATGTAACTCTCTTCGTAAGCATTCAAAGAATCCAAATGGTTTCTCGGTCTTAGAATGAGTCGTGATCTCCTCAATCTAAAATTTCTTATTAACAAAAGAGTTTCTAAATCGAATTTGTAATTTACTATGTCACAAGATAGATTAAATTGTCATCTCGCTTTGATTTCTAACAAAATTCTTTTTTACAATAACGTTGATTATAAATGATTTAATAATAATTTTGCATGTAATAAATTAAGAAGTTAATAATATTTTTTAAAAGAAATATTTATAAGGTTTTGAGGGCACCTTTGATTTGAGTGGTAACATTTTCATAGGATATAACACAATTACTACACATAATCAAAATTAAATTTGATTTCAAAAAAACAAATTTTCTTTCTAAGAGCTTTTCAATATTCTCCCTAAATAATTAAATCCAAATATTGGGATCCGGGTTATGTTTCCCCCATTGTTGGCTTTTGGCACTATAGTGTTGTTGCAACTGTTAGTTTTTTATTTTCCTAACAAGAGAGTATTGGCCTAGTACTCTCCACTATTTTTATTTTTTGTATTATGTATTTTTATTCTCTTTCTAATGAAATGAGTAGGAGACTCTTTTTCTTTATTGAAAGTTTGCCTCAAAATATTTAATGAGACTCCTACCTTTTGTGCGGAAAAAAAACTCCAAATCCGGTTTCAATGTACCCCACATAATTAAGGAAATATACTCCCCCCGATCCCTTTTAATTTATAAGAAAAATTTGCAGTTTTAGGTTCTTTGATGAATAAATGATGTATCTAGCCTAACCATTACTATAGGCCAGATATATCAGTTATTCAATAAACCTAAAAATACAAAGTTTTCTTATAATAGGGACAAAAGGGAGTACCATTATACTCTCTGGTTCCTATTATATGAAAATTTTGTAGTTTTAAGTTCATTGAATAATTAGGTAATGTATCTGGTCATTATTATAGGCCCACATACATTAATTATTGAATGAATTTAAAACCGAAAAATTTTCTTATAACAAAGACACGGGAGGGAGTACATTTGAACAATTATCTAACCAACATTACCTTTGTTGAATCCTCCATTATTGTGCGACTTTTATGAGCCCTTAGGCGCCATTTGTCATGCATGTCTCTTCCTCTACTTGAGAGTGAGCATAGACAATTAAAGTAATCCCCGACCTTAGTAATGTTTCATGCACAAAGGGAATCAATTACTCATAGCATCTACTAGTAGTATAATATAATATGCGTGTGACGCACATCTGTTTTTGTACCAACAAATATGCATGCAGCATGCTCAAATATTCATTGTTTCGGATCATTTCTCTTTTCTTTTTGGTCAATGGGCCATTGCATCCATTGTTCAATGTAGCAATTGGTGCTAGTACTTAGCACAACTTCCCCCCAATTGTCACATTAATTTGCCCAGCACAACTTTAAAGAAATTAAGTACACACTACTAGAAAAACAATTTTTAGTGTCGGCCAAAAGCCTACGCTAATAGGCTAAAAGCGGACGCTAATAGTGAATTAGCGTCGGATTAGCGTCAGCCATGTGATGAGGCTAAAATGTTCGAAGGTAAATGTAGCGTCCCGTAATTTTAGCCGATGCTAAATGTAGAATCGGCCAGGCCCACGCTAAAACCGATGCTACTGCCGGGGCCCACACTACTTAGTCAATCAAAAAAAGTCAATGAATTAACTAGCGTCGGCCTCACTGACGCTAAATTCAACAAAGAAAAGTCAACTTATTAAACTAGCGTCGGTTGGGTGGACGCTAAAGTCAACGAAGTGTAGTCAACTTAATAACTAGCGTCGGATTGGCCGACACTAACCTAAGTTTTTTTTTTTTAAAATAATTAATTATCCTACTTTTTCTTTCTACCACTTCTCCTAATGTACTTCGTGCCTTTTCTACCACTGCTCCTAAAGCATTTATAACATAGTCATGGAATAGAATGCCATATCAAAATGCTTAATCCCAAAATACCAAATACCATAAAACCGAACAATCTTGAAACTAAAAAATACAACATAGTCATGAAACTACAAAATATAACAGTCTTGAAACTACAAAATATAACATGGTCTTGAAACTAGAAAATATCAAAGTTTTTTGTCATCCAGGTCGGGCTTTCACAGATAAACCTGTTGTGCCATGCATAGAGGTGACCACGAGTACGACCCCCGCAGCCAACGTCCAGCACTGAAGTGCTACCGCTCCATCTACCTCTTCAACATCATCTCCACCAACCGTTTCAGACACATTTTGTTTGTATGTATCCTGATAAATAAGAAAAAAGAATAAGCTACTAACAATAAGGACCAAACTAAACCAACACAATATATACTGATGCAAACTAAACCAAATGTTCATGAACTCAATTTACACTTTTACACATTGTTCTTGTAAATTCATATTTACCTATAAAATTGAAAGAGATAGCTAGATAAATCAGAAAAAACAACTATAAAGGAGATTCAAAGATATCCTAATCAGTTGCAGCTAATCAAATAGAAAATTAACTAGTATAAAAACAGAACAAGTTTCTATCTAAAAGAAAGAAGGTATAAAACAGAATTTTAAAGAGCACCTTAGCTCCATATGGTATAAAGCAGAATCTAAAAGAAAGAAGGTATAAAACAGAATTGCAACCATAATTTGTTATCAAAGAGCACCTTAGCTCCATATGGAATTTGTTAAAAATTGACAACAAGGTATAAAACAGAATTTTATATGCAGAGCAGTAACAGAACCGAATATGCAACAGTAACAGTAAGGTATAAAACAGAATTTTATATGCAAAACAGTAATCGCCTATGAATTACTAATCTAATGTTCTTCTTGAATTAACTTCAGTCCCACTTTTCTTGAATCAACTTGTACTAAAATTTAGCTGACAGATAAAATAATATATATCCAACTAACCTTGGTGTTCAAAGACTAACCTTGCGATGTTCAATAAACCTTAAAATTCAAAGGGCTTCCACTTTTATTGTAAGTTGAGTCAGTCATTCAGCAAGCAAACAAAGAAAATGTTCAAATGAATAGCAGCTTGAAAGTGCCTGAGGATGTGCACCAACAATACCTCTTTTTGCAAATGAATAGCCGCTTGAAAGTCAACAATATATTAAATGCCAAACAATCAAGTAATATCAAATGTTCTTCATAAATCAAAGCATGCGTATACCAAAAACTAAACCAAATCATTCTATCAAAAACCAAAACAAAATTTCTGGACAGAAAAGTTAATATGAAAATCATCAAATTTGCCACAAATTATTAATAACATTGCCCACAAAAGTGCACATTAAAATAGGTGTGTTATTTAAGTATTGCAAGACAATCTGAACACATGTTTTCTGCATGAGAATTACGGTAAATTGCACAAACAATAAGATTCACATTTGACTATTCTATAATGCTCGAGAGAAATGTAAAGTTAAGGATAATGTTAAAATTTTAAGAACCAATAGGTAAGTTGCTATGGCTACATATCAAATGACATCTGTGAAAAACTTATGAGATATAATTTAATATCATGTGCCTACATGTCAAATGACCATAAGTTATAACATAGCAGTGGTTCAAATAAGAGAATGATGCTGACTTATAAAGTTGCATTTGATAATTCCACAGATTCTTTGCAACAAAAGACTACATGTATTATGTACAAAACAATGAGAACATCATCATCTTAAAATTTGAATCCCATCTGTTTGATGAGAAAGAATTAGTATTAGGAGGTCTTTCAATTTAACTCGTGTAAACCTCCAGATAAGAGAAATGCACCTAATTTATTTATTTTTTGATATGAGAAATGCACCTAATTTATGACAGGAACGAAAATCACTTGAAAGTGGGATCAAAAGTTTATTTGCTGCCACTTACATTGAAAACCTTTTAACAGTTTTATGATAATGCTTCCTTGTGATATAATTATTGCCTACAACTATCTAATATATATTTCTTTAGGTTATAGTCCATTTTATCTGTCATCAAAATTTGGAGAAAAAAGTGTTACTGTAGTTAATATACAGAACAGTCCCACCAACTTCAAAGAATAGTGTTAAAAATGGAAAGTGTGGTACCTTCAAAAACTTTTTCCTCAAAATTCTAAAGAAAAACACTACCATCACCAAAACCTATGATAATATCCAGAAGAGAGGAAAACTCAGTGCGCGCTCAGAACAGTAGTAAGGGAAGAAGAGAGGGAAATCGAATGGAAAAAAGAATGAAGAAATCGAAGAATGAAAGGCATGAAGCTTACTTTTATGGTTGCACATGCTAAAGCTTAATTCTTTTTATCTTCAATCCCTCAATTCCTCAATTCATAGGCTTAGTCGTAAGTTAAAATGCTAACACAAAAAGGAAGATAATGAAAGAAAAAGGGATTTAGTGAGAATGTAAGTTTAGTGACATAATACCTTTAATAGATCTCAAGCTTTCCTACTCAACTTTCTTCTTGGTCCACAAAAGCACCACGAGGCTTCTTAGACAAATCACAAACATTGATGTCTCTTTCACCTATTAAACACAAAGAAGCCCATTAAACTTGCGTATCATCAAAAGTAACCAAATTGAAGCCAAGAAATATAGAGGGATTTGAAGAATGATGCTGAAATTTGAAAGAAGTGAAGCTAATCATAGTCTACCAAAATATGTGAAATTTCCAAGCAAAATAAAAGAGACATGTAGCTTCATTAATAAAATCTTCTATCCTAGTGCAGCAAACACCATGTTTCAAGATCCAAGGAAAAAAAAAAATCACATTAGTTTCTATAACTGCTCTCAGTAACAAACAGAGATCAATAGCTTTAGCAGTCAGTGCTCAGTAGTCTATAACATCAAAATCATATGAGCATCTATAAAAGCATATAGTAACAATCAACATTCTACATTGTGAAACAAAAGAAAATTAGTTAATCTATCAAACTTATTTTACAATCCAAAGCCCCTTTTTGGAATGTATCAATCAGCAAACAATGAAATGCAGACAAACAACAAGCAGAGATGGGAGTAATGAAGGACCTCATTCATACGAAGATAATTATATCAAAGCATAATAAGACTTATTTGCTTGTTTTTAAATATGATTTCACTTGAAACTTTTCAACATGGGAAATGGGAGTAATGAAGGACCTCATTCATACGAAGATGATATTTGTAACAAAACAACAAAAACTTGAAAAAATAAACGACATCAATAATAGCACATACATATCAGCAGCATCAGGACTTGTTTGATGACTTCCTTCTTCCCGTGAAGAAAAATAATTGCCATCAAACACAAAATCAACTGAGGAAAATACACAAAATCAAAAAAACCCTACAAACACAAATCCACAAACCCAGCTTAACTGAGGAAAATTTGTCAAAAAGAATTGTTTTGAGAGAGATAGAGTGAGAGAACGAACCAAGAGAGAGAGAGAGAGAACGAACCGTGAGTAAGAGAGGGAGAAGCGCTGTGAGTGAAACGACACCCAAAACGACAACCCAAACGGACGATTACGAACTGAGATCCTTGTTGATAATCTGAAGTCGGTGAATCGAGCTTAGGGAACGATTACGAACTAAGATTAAGAGAGGTTCGCGAACTGAGGATGAGAACAGAGATTGAAGAACGATTACGAACTGAGAACGATTGAGCTTAGGGAACGATTGATGGTTGCTTGTGAGTGAAGCCCTGTGAGTGAAAGGGAAAGAGAGGGAAAGACTGAGTGAAAGGGTAACAGAGGGAAAAAAAGAGTGAAAATTTAGGGTTTTTGGTAAAGTAAATGAAACTTAGCGTCCGCCATCTGACGCTAACTATAGTATTTAATTAATAAAAAATTAGCGTCCGATAAATCCAATGCAGCGTCCGCCATGACCGACGTTAATTTTTTTTTTAAGAGAAAAAAAATCCTGTGGGCTAGCGTGGGTCTGACCGACGCAAATCCGACGCTATTAGCATGGGTGTCGTGGCCGACGCTAAATAATGGATGCTAATAAGCCATTTTCTAGTAGTGGTAGTACTCCTAATTAAACAAAATTTATGGAAAACAAATCCTAATTGAAGTCAACGAAAGATGTAGTAGGGTTTCAATCTTGTATGTTTGAGCGAAATAGTCGTGTAGCATGTATGTGAGTGCCCACTATCCCCACCCTTCTCCATGTGCCTAGTTTTGGTGGACTCAAATATAAGCAAATCTCAACTAACCCACACATATTTAATGCTATTTTTCCACAACTACCATTAAAGTAGCTCATTAATTTTGTGAGAACATGACTATTAATTAGGGATAGTTTAGTAAATCTATTTGTTTTTTTTCATGAATTCAAGGAAATTAAATGCACAAGACCACTATCCTTAATATATGTGAAAGTAGTTATTTTTGCTTACAATTAGGTACTCCCTCCGATTATTTTATAAGCAAAAGGTGGTCAATTCAAGTTGTTGTATTTGGGTTGACCACCTTTTGCTTATAATTAAAAAAGTAGGCATTCGAGATGTACCAATTTGCTAGTTGGTGTAGTAGCCCATTAGTGTTGTTCATTCAAGGGGTTGCCTAATTAATTGTAATGTCATCGTAATGGGTTGGAGTAACCATTGTACTATTTTCAATACAATGTTTGCTTATAAATGAGAATCAATTTATACAGATAACAAAGCCGAATTATACATTAAGTGATGCTTCTATTTAATAGTTTTTTTGCATTTATAACGTGGAAGGATACTTTTAATAACACTTCATTAAGTATGTAGATGCGCCCTAAGATAGTACTTCTAACTATTCCTTCTCCCTAAATAATTTTGTTTCCCACACATTCCCTCACTTGCTCTCTCGCGCTCTCTCCACTACGTGCACCAAAACCCCCAATTCCCAATCCAAAAACCTCTGATCTCCATGGACCATCTTCAATCTCACACTATTGTGGCGTTTGTCAGTAGCGTCTTCATTGCACAAGTCATCGCCAATCTGTGAATGCAAATAGACATCTAGCTCTCGAAACTGGTGCCACTACACAGATCTATCTCTCCATTGTTGTAAACATCTCTACTTTCAGGATTATTACCTGTATCCATAAACCAACATGAGTCTTTTCACCGTGCTTTCTCTCCACGCACATGCTTTCCGGTAAACTTGCCTAAAGATGATTCATCCAATAAGTCCTCCATGTCAAGAATTCTAAATTGAGAAGAAGATGCATACATCTTGTTGTTGATTATAGGTAATACAAATCAATTGTTATAAACTTTTCTTCAATTGTATGTTGGGGAGTCCGAGGAAGCACTAGAGCAACAATGAGCTAACAACAATGATCACCAAGAAACTTCACATCTCCACCTAAATGTTAAGGCAATGAGTATACGAGTCACCTATATTATATATGCTTCATTTAGGTCACTTTTAGTCAATGTGAGATAAATCACTGACACTTGAATTCTCAACATTCTCCCTCTCAAGTGTGAGTCACCCACAACACTGGACTTGATCCATACAAGGATCCACTTCCTGCTCCCCCACCAAGAACCTGACTCTGATACCACTTATTGGAGAGTCGGGAAAAGTACCGAAAGGAATAACGAACTAATGATCAAGACCACCAAGAGATTAACGCACTATCTCCAAGAGACTAACGCACCATCTCCAGCAAAACCTTAAGAAATGAAGTACCTCTCTTATAATCTCTCTCATGTCTATGTTAGTTTGGTTCATTATGTATCTCTTTGTCTAGAAACATATTAAGATATGCTCTCAACCCTCGTGAGCATCTGGCATCGCACTATGTGATTAAAATGGTCAAGAATTACAAAAAGATATGCTTAGAAAGAAATGAAACCCGTAAATAAGAAATTATATTGCGTGTGTCGATCCAATCCAATAGAAAAAATAATTCAATTTATATGATTTTCATAATTTCTTTGAGAAGCTACCGCTGTCCTTTTTTTCCCATGTATTTTTTTTTTTGACAATCTTTCCCATGTATTTAGAAATCATATATTTCATAATTTACCTGGTTATGAGTTTTCCAACAATATTAATCAATATATTGATTCTAAAAGGAAAATAAATTGAAGGCCCACTTAATTTCTATTTCTACTTTCCGGTCTAATCCTTTTGTTTGTATTTTGTTTGTATTTGTATTTGATGATTTGTAACATACTTGATAAGCCCTATGGTGTTTTCGAGATACGTCATATTATAACTATTTACATATTTTCATTTTCTTAACACCAAGCAAAATAAATTAATATATATGCATTTTCATGCAAAAATTAATTGTAACATATTTTCTAATATGCTGCCTCTGTGTGTTCTTGCACGACAAGGTTGCTAGAGATGTCTCTTTCAGTTATTTTTCTTCCTATCAAGGCCAAAGAAGGATATATATTTCTGCATTTGTTTATTTTATTGTTTTTGTATTTGTTGCAATCTCTGTCATCTTTCAATCCTTATCCTTGGACTTGGTTGCCTTCATCTTCTTCCAATTGTAACGTGCGATTTACATTCTCTTTCCAAAAGTGGTAAACTGATAATAATAATAATAATAATAATAATAATAATAATAATAATAATAATAATAAATATTCTAAATATATAATCTTTATATTATGATAATATAAAAATTGAAACATCACTGCGGAGAGATATTGAGAAGGGATCGTATAAGGGGAAATCCAACCAATATAAATGACCAAATTCAAGAACCATGATAATTTGTTTGTAAATGGATATAGTATATATTATATAATGTTAATATTAATATAATATATTGCTATACTATCTTGAATTACTTTTTGATATTAAATTATTAAATACTTACGGATATACATCGATAGAGTGAGAATAGAGGAGTCGAGTTAGACTTTGTAAGACCCAATTCTATTATGTTCAAAACATTGTAATCAAGTCTGAGTAGTTACCTATCAAGAGGTTTTTAAGGCATGACTAGACTTTTTTGAAAGCTTAACTAGCAGAGCAATGTCACAGCAATTTGCAGAGCAGTTTGCACGATAGCAGGAGCAGGTTGCACGACAGCAACAACTACTTGAATACGTATTTAATCATTCTGGGATTCCAGTACCTCCACCTGATTGGCAGCCGCCCGAGCAGGACCAGCCCGCGCAACAGGACGAGAACGAAGATGCAGATGATCGATGGAGACAGTGGAGATCACGGAGACCACGTTTATGGGGAGGGTTATTGACGACATCTAGGTAATCTATGTTTTAATTCACTAGTGCAAAAAAGGGATTTAAAGTCAGGCGAAAAGGGGATTTAAAGTCAGGCGCCCGCTTGACTTTTATTAAGTCGACTTTGTATGTCAGGAGTTTTAAAGTCACGCGATAGCCTGACTTCGTAAGTCTGATTTAAAGTCATGCATTTATTTCGCCTGACTTCGTAAGTTAGTTTTAAAGTCAAGCATTTATTTCGCCTGACTTCATAAGTCAGTTTTAAAGTCAAGCATTTATTTCGTCTGACTTCGTAAGTCTGTTTTAAAGTCAGACATTTATTATTGTCTGACTTCGTAAGTATGATTTAAAGTCAAACATTTATTGTTGCCTGACTTCGTAAGTATGATTTAAAGTCAAACTTTTTATTCTTGCCTGACTTCGTAAGTATGATTTAAAGTCAAGCATTATTGCGCCTGACCTTAAAAGTTTTTTTTTTCAAATTTTGGTTTAATCTATACACCCTGGTTATACAAATTTTCGTTCCGTAGAAGCGACTCCACTGGGGATCGAACCCAGATCTCTGGTTCCGTAGACCAGCGCCTTATCCATTGGGCCATGGAGTCATATATCAGTGCTCAGGTCATAAATAATACTCACAGTAAAACAACCATAATTTTCGCACAATTTTTAATACACCTGGTTGATTAAAAGACAAACTACATGTTTTTTTTTTTTACAAATGAGACAAACTACATGTTAGTAGCTAACTAATGACAAACTACATTACTACGTGAGTGAGAGTTGATTAAGAAGTCAAAAAAAAGGAAAGAAACTACAAAACATGCGAGTCAATATTGTCTGTCACACTTGGTAGACACAAAATCACTTCCAGAGCTTGATAAACTTGTCATGACTGGCAGAAGCAACTAAACCATTTACAGTTGAAACAGCCAAGGCAGTAATTAAACCATCATGAGCAGACAAAGTCATTGTCTTGTTCTCTGCCATGTTCCACAGTTCCAATGACTACACAACATGTAACAAGAGTAAGACTTCAAATTAACCATTCCTTTCTGATACTACAAACATGTGAGTCAATATAAAATAGAAAAGAATGTAGACTTGCCTGGTAACAACCAATGACCAAGAGTGAAGGATATGGTGGGTGGAAAACACAGGAGTGAAACTTACTGCCATTGCAACTATGCTCGTGAACACAATCACCTTCACTTCTTGTTCCAAGATTCCAAATCCTGACAGAGTCTTCACTCACTGATGCCAGTAACTCCCCAGATGGATCCCAACACACAGAATCTATTGTCTTTGTGTGACCCTACAATCATAGTACAACATACAACCAATAAAGAAAGTTGATGATAAATAAGTAATACACTAATACTAAATGAGGAAGATAAAACTATCGCGAAAATCACCAAGACAGTGAAAATACAAGCTCCAGAGTTGTTACTTGTTAGGATATATATAAGTACCCTACTGTCAAAAGAATTTGATTCTTATGGCAAACGAACCTTTAATGAATATCGGCAAGCCTGTGTCTCGACATCAAGTATAGATACAATGTTCTCTGCAGCTGCAGCAAGGTACCTCCCAAGACGGGGTTGAAATCTCATCTGGGTAGTCCCACCCTAATCAACAAGAAAATTGTCAGCAGACTGAAAAGAATACATTGTCACTTCAAAACACATGCTAAAAATAAGATAAATAGACTAAGATTCTACCTTGGAGACTCTAGCACAGCTGCCATTTGTTTATGCTCCAATATCGTATTTCACCATCACATGAGCAAATAAGGTCTTCTTTATTTGGATGAAAATCTAGTGGTATATTAATAAAGCAAAACTGGAAGGAAAAAAACTACTAACATTGTCAACATCCCAAACACGGACAGTTTTGTCAAATGAAGATGTTGCTAGGCGTGGCAAGCTTGGACTGAAACGAACATCAGTGATCAAAGATGAATGCTCTTCAAGAGTAGCTTTTTGTTTTAGAGAATCAGTGTACCATAAAACAACCTGCATTACCATGAACAGAATAAAAGAAAAAAAATGAATATGTATTTTGAGCGGGATAATTGCACAAGTTCACTGCTAATATCAGCAAGTTAGTTGAATAAAGAAAGTGCTATATTAAATATTCTTATCAAGATTAATTCTTTCACCAACCTTTTTGTCATGGCCACCACTTGCAAGTAATTTTCCATCAGATGAGAAATGGCAACAGGCAACTTTGCTTGAGCTTGCACGTACAGAATTTACATCAGAAAATGAGAAGCCTGAAAAAAAAAATTAAAAAACAATGCGTCCCAATCTGAGTCATTCGCCTCAGTTCAAGTAATTAAAGAGTAACTATGCACTATGCAGATCCAGATATAAAAGATAAAGAATATTTTATCTTTTATTGCAAGGATGGAGTCAGAATATTTTATGATCAATTTAAAATGGCATTTACTGCACCTTTGCTTACATCCATACAACGACCAACGGTATCTCTAGGGTCAGTATCATCATGGGATAAAAAAGACTCAACATTTTCTTCTAGAGATCCATCATCCACAAAGCGATCCACATCAGCCTGCAATTCAAGATCCTTATCATCCCACTGCCAAAATGGAATGGCATGAGTCTACATGCAAGGAATGAAATCATTCCTTCCATTAATTGATCAAACCAAATATAAGAGCAACTCACCAACTGGTTTGAAGGTGATGTAAGAGTTCCGGTGCCATCCGTCCCAAACATCATTAGAGGCTTGGAAAAATTACCATTATTAGGCATGGTAGTAGGCATTGATATCACATCTCCAGGAGTATGAGTTGAGGGAGTTGAAGGCGCTGAACTTGGTGATGGTCCTGCGGTATTTGTTGTTCCTGAACTATTAGCATGACCTGAAGAAGATACAGGTTGCTTTCTCTTTCTTCCCATCTGGCTTTTTGAAACCTTCAAGTGCATTCAGAGAACTGTGTTAGGAACCTACTTTATACTCATCGTAAGTTACATGTACATGGTATTGACAACAATAAAAGGACTGACCTGTTCATTTCCTCTAAATGAATTTGACATGCTACCATCCATGGTAACACTACCACCTCCTCCCCCTATTTTATCTTGCCGATGCATGCTATGATTTGAAGACTGAGATTGCTGATTTGAAAGAGCATGCTGTTGAAGTTGTTGTTGATGTGCATTGATGCCTGTCTGTTGTTGATGTTGTTGTTGCTGCTGCTGAAATTGAGCCAGTTTCAACTGCGCATACAGAAACATTCATTAGCATAAATATAAGAAATTTTTATTTTTATATATAAAACTGTTCAACTAATTGTGTAGCAACTAAATTGAATATGGAAAGAAAATTAAAAGAGAACTAGCACCTTCATTAGCATATCTGTATCTCCACGAGGAAAAGGAGGGCCACCACCTTGAAGAGGTGATCCGACATTCGATATAACTCACCAACCCCCTGACATATTTGCAGTCTTCGAAGCTCTGCTAAGCATTCAAAACAGTAGTCTTGAGTTCAGGCAACCATTTTTCCGTGACAGTTTTTTCTTGTTCTGCTGCCAAATTTAAAGAAAAATTTGTCGTCCTGCATCATTATACCAAAGTTAAAATATGCAGACGAAAAAGCTTCTAACAAATTCTCAAGATATGAATATGAAAAACATGGAAAGATATATTAACTACATCCTTTTCCTCAATAGACAGGCAAATATAAATATATGCAATAAGTTTAAGATGGAATTCTGATCAGAATCAGAGGTAAGTTTAAGAATCAGAGGTCAGCAATAGCATAATCTGGCACATGAGCTTCATCTTCCTCTATCTGCTTGGCCTCCTCTGGTTCTCTATAGAAGAATAAATCCACCTGCATTAAAGAAAATATCAGACAATGTACTTGTGGAAACCTACAAATTCAACTATCTTTTAAACACAAGGGGTATAAAAACAGAACAGTTGTTTTAGCAGAACACTACACATACTCAACAAATAAGAAAAGTATAAAAACAATAGAACACTACACATACTCAACAAATAAGAAAAGTATTAAAAACAGCAGATGTTTTACCATCACATCCCACTTATGTCCAGGGTGAATAGTTCCGCGCATCTGCAACCCCATCCTTGCCAAAAGCCAAAAGAGACAACCAATACTATGCTTCCCCTTGTTACTGGCAGGAATTCCAATGTCAACATACCCCATAGGAGAATCAGTGTCACAGAAAGCAATTGTGGGAATATTCCCAAGAGCAGCTTCCATGATTGGCTGCACCCAAACAAACAACATTTAAAAAAAAACATGCATAGAATAAAACATATATCATATAGAGGACGAATTCAGTGAAGATAAAGCTAGAAAGGCATTGTGACTGTCTCAATATCTCTTATCTAAACTATGAGTTAACTGAATCATGGGTCTAAAGTTGCGGAATGCAAGGGAAATCCAAAGTAAATAAATCTAACTCAAAAACTTATAGGAGGGAAAACCACGCAGCAGCAAAAGAAACAATCAAAGCAATTAATCCACAAAACAACAAAAAATATATAAATGCGAATATAGTTTTTCCTGCGTGAATGACAGTAAAATAGTTAACGTGACACTAGTTAAGTGCAGAAGAAAAATTGAAGCTCCAAAGAAACAAGATCCAAGCAATTAAATTAAAATAGTATTCTTTGATAAGAACTCAACTCAAGAGTACACATTGCATTCAAACAATACTGCTTTCTCAACAAAAACTAATAATTCATCATGTCAATTTTTCCAAAATATTGCATCAACCAAAAAGCTCAACTCTCAGTTTGTTCCCTCAACCTACGAATGGTGCCCCGCACAGTCACAACACTCGCGATACTGTCAAAATAGTAAAAACTAAGTCAGCTTATTGATTGGAGGAAAAAAGCATCTAAGTAAAAAAGGAAGCAGAAGAGGCATTACTTCAAAGTATAGGCACCCCCTGCTTTCACTTTCCCACAATCCTTGCATCCCCGTATTCCTACGGCCTTCCTTTTCACAGCATACTGCAAGAAAGAAACTTTTCATTAGAATTCAAATCTTTTGACTTAGTGTGTGTTTGGTTTCATAGTGGAAACCATTAGAATATAGAATTGATTTTGTTTCTGTCAAATGTGATTTTGGAAAAAAAAAATACAGATGTTTGGTTTTGGTTAGGTGAAATTGATTTTACCTCCAAACCATGGTTTGACTGAAACTCTGAAAGTGTTAAGGAGTTAAACAAGTTATACTAAGTTTTACATCAAAATTTATTTTACAATAAAAACAATCATACATTAATCACTTCACTTCAAAGTCAATTTTTTGACAAACGCTTCCACAAACACACACTTAACCAACTGACAATCAACATTTCGATTTCAATCTAAACAAAAGTAGAAAACATAAGATCAATTTAGCATTGATAGATATGGATTATGGAAGATATACTTTTCCACAAAACTCACAGAAGAATTTGCTATGTTGACTAACTTTCATCTTCTTGATCTGCTTCCGCAAACTAGCACCATATCGGGTACCTAACATAAGAAAATACGAGAAGATGGCTCATCATAAATTCCATCAAAGAAACCCAATGTCATGCATATTCAAATGACCTATACTTAATCCAAATTATATGATTAAAAACTGAACCATTCCCCTTAAACACTTCAAAGTTCAAAGTTCAAATAATGAACTGGCCAAAATAGCAAGAGAAGCCAGTGCAGACACATTGATTTTTCCCAAAATATTTTACCTAATTACAATCCCACCATCATCATTGCAAATTGGCACATACATTGCACAACAAATAAAAAGTATTTTAAGAAAATGTGTACCTAGTAAACATTCATATGTTAATAGGTACGGCAAAATCAATAACAACAATCACAAACTATGCTGAAAATCAAAGCCAGATAGTTTTTTTTTTTCATTGTAAGGAATGGAATCCCTAACCCAAATCCAATCCAACTCATCTTAAAAACATAATTGAAGCTAATATCGAACACAAAGAGTATAATTAAAAAAAAGTACCATATTTTCCCACAATACAAGAAGCTTTTCATTTTCTTCAATGCAGCAACCCAGAAACATAAAACACAAGATCAGAATCATCTCAAACAGCAACAGATCTTCAAACAAATTAAAGGAAAAGACTGAAGTGCAGTTTTATACCTGTTTGGAGATCTCCACAAGCAGATCTTCGTAGATCTGCAATCAGAAACAAGATTCAGAAGGTTAGGGTTTTGTGTTCGTAACAAAACCTTAAAACTGAAAAGGAACAAGTACAGTGGTTCTACCCTCGTTGTGCAGGATCCGTGTGTGTAGCGTCAAGATTGCACCAGAAACAGCAAAGAAAAAAGGCAAAATCAGTGTTTGAAAATTATTAGGGTTTTCAATTGTGAGAAGCAGAGAAGAGTTTTGAGAAGGAAGAAGTATTATACCTGTTCGTTGTGTTGGAAGAGACCTTCGCTGAGAACGGCGACGGTGAGAACAGCGACGGTGAGAACAGCGACGGTGAGAACGACGTGAGGGAGAGGAAACGGGGGGAAGAAACGTGAGAAGGCTTCATGTTCTGAGAGTAAGTGGGGTTCGTGTTCTGAGAGTGAGTGGGATTTGCGTTCTGGGGGAGAGGAAACGGAGGGAGGAAACTGGGATTCACGTTCTGAGAGTGGAGATAGGGTTCGCGAGTGAGAAGGCTTCGTGTTGTGAGAGTGAGTGAGATTTTGAGAGTGATAAGGGGTCTGAGAGTGGAGATAGGGTTCGCGTAAGTAAGTGAATTTTTTTTTTCTATTTTAGTACTTTAGAAGTAGAGCGTCTATTGCTTGACTTCTAAAGAATTAAAATAGAAACAAATAATTTCACCCTTAATTACAAGTTTGCCACCGCGTCACTTATGTAGTCAGGCGAATACACGCCTGACTTCTAAAGTCTACTTTTTTCCCTATTTGTTCACTTTAGAAGTCAGGCGTGTATCCGCTTGACTTTAAAACTCGCGAGTTTGCCTTTTAATTACAAGTTTTCCACTGCGTCACTTATGTAGTCAGGCATCTGAGCGCCTGACTTTAAATGTCTAATTCTAATCCCATTTTTGCACTAGTGATTAATGTGCAAAATATCTTAGTTTTATGAATTAATTAGTAATCATTATCGTTTTTGATTTGTTAGGTATATTGTTCAGAGTTGGACTTAAAGATGCTTCGTCAGAATTTTTTGAGATTAGTGTAGTTTATGTATGTTAGACATAAACTAGTGGTATGTTTTGATATATTTTGAGATTTGGTATGTTTGACATTAGTGTAGTTTATGTATGTTTGAATTGGTGGATTGGAGTCTGAATTGAATTGACAGGTAAGTATTGCAAATAGGAATGACAATGTAAATGGCTAATTTCCCTGGAATTAACTATTTTTTGCGTAGCGACGGAATTTGCGACCGAAATTTTTTGGTAGTTACTGAATTTGCCACAGAATTTTTAACAATTTGCGACGGAAATTTTGACTGTTATTTAAAAAAGTTCAAACAATTTGCGACGGATTTGCCACGGTTTTTTGCGACGAATTTGCGACAAAAAGGTGTCAGGGTTTGCGTTGGCTTTGCCACGGAATCTAGCGACGGATTTGCGAGGATATTGCGATGGAGGTATTTGCGACGGAAAATTCTGTGGCAAACGATTTGCGACGTGCGTTTTTGCGACCGCTTTTTGTTCGTCGCAAAAGCCGTCAGAAATTCTATTTTGCGACGGAAATCGGTCCATTGGCGACGAAAATTTCCGTCGCAAACCAACGATTTTCTAGTAGTGAATATGAGTAAATAAAAAACAGTTGAATATATTTTTGGTCATGAAAAGACCAAAATGCCCTGAAAATGTACTGCAAATTCAGGGACTGCAAGGGTTTTCAACTGCAGTGAATCTGAATCCAGGTTGTCTATGTATTTGAGAGTTTTACGGTATATGGGGCTCCCACCTTGGAGGAATAACCCAAAAATTGGCTCGGAACAAAGAAAAAATAAGGATGGTCGTGCTTCAACTCACTCAGAGTGTAACATAAGTAATCTCAATTATCAATCAGAAAACCAACAATTAATATTACATTCACATGTACTGGTCATTCTTTATTTTCTCATTAATATTTAAAACTACTTGTGTTCTGGACCGGGCCGAGGGCCCAATCCGGTTGAAAACTGGCCGAGACCAGACCATAAGCAAGATAGAAATGGATGACCTAAATCCACTAGATCAATGACTCAGATCAACCCGTACAGAATCTTACGGTCACTCGCAAATTCCTGACACTATAAATATATAGAGGTCTTACCTCAGCTGACAGATACACTTTTACCCATACTGTTACTCTGCTCACATTCTTACCCCACTGACTTGAGTGTTAGAGTGTTAATGCAGGTACAACACGGGCTGAGCTCAACTGAATGACTAGACACCTCAGCAGGCTACCGTCCTTGAGGTATAGTTCAACTTATTTTTCTTTCTGATCACTTTAGAAGAGTTAAATCTCACCATAGATGATTCCAAGCGGACAATCAAGTGGTTAAACACAATAAAGCATTACTTATTTAGGTACCGAAGAATTCGAACCTGCAATGCTCCATTTTCCACACCTACCTTTTTATGATGAGGACAAAGAGAATTTTCAGTATTGAAGAGTCAAATAAAGAGTCGGTTTGGTTATTATAATAATAATAATGAAAGGCAACTTCCATTAATTTTGCATTTGGACAAAGAACACTTCAAACTCATAGATTCTCAACAAAACTATTGATTTCATTGGCTATGTTTGCCCAATCTCTAAGCTGCATTCTCAAATGTTTTGATACACTCTCCACCAATAGCATAAAATGGTTAATTACTCAATGACACGTCTAATAGTACACATAAAAAAAAATCAAGTAATCACTATATAGTGTGAAATGACGTGAAAAGAACCATATTCTAGTTTACAAAGTTATTTTTATATGAAAAAAAAAATGTTTCATAATCTGATTATACCGCCCCAGATTTAGCATAGTGGGGAATGTCTACCATGTGGTGGCACTTTCTTATAGCATAGCGGCTAATACCCGAGTTCGATCTCCGGTGATGCAATAAATTGGAGTCAGAGTATAGTTATTTTTCGGTCGAACTCTGGATTATTTAAGGCACATTTCCCCTAGATATTGAAGGAGGTAAAGACCGCTAGACCAAAAAAGATCATATTGTCTATCACCCAAGAGCACTTGAATGAGTTTATTTGGATTCCTTTCACTTTAATCAGAGTCGTGGATTCGAATCCAGTCTTAGACTTATAACAAAAAAGGATGATATTGCTTGTCTTTATATTAATTGTAATATGGATTTAATTGACAATTTTTTTACATCATCCACCAATAAAAAATGAAAAATGATGGTAAGACTTATGAGTAACTTTTTTGAAGTAGTTAAGATAAAAATATATTTTTTGTAACATGTCATTTAATGATTGACCGACGTTATAGAAAATCTTGTACATAATTTTTTTTTGGTCAAGAGGTCTTTGACCCCGCTTTGGTGTCTAGAGAAAAGGGATCTTGAATAATCTGAAGTTCTGAATCCGCCCATTTAAATGGAGTGCATTAACCACATGCACTCAAGCTTGGAGTTAATCTTGTACAGAAATTAAATCCTAGTAATATTTCACAACAATTTATTTAGTTTAAATTTGAAGATATTATCGGCTTCTACCTCCAATGTGTAAAGTGCGTATAAAAGAATAACACCGTGTTGCAACCACAAGATGGGTTAGTTTTTTCTAAGAAAAATAAATATCTTTATACCCTTGGGGGATGGCAATATCTTTAAAAAAGGTTATTATATAAGGTTAAACTTTCCAAAAGGTCATGCCAACCTTACAAATGATTTATATTATACAAATAAATCAAAATTAAGCCTTATAGAACTCAACTCATTATGTCAAACAAAACAAAAACCTCAACTCATCTTGTCTATTTCAACCCTTATATATATATATATATATATATATATATATATATATATATATATATATATATATATATATATATGCTTGATGTCTATTTTTCTGGTACAATATGTATGTTATTATTGTCTCTAAAGTGGTAGTTGTAACACTCTAATATTTTTTATCAAGTAGAAATGCTAAGATGCACGAAATGGCATACGTCAGTAATATTTCCTGTTTAGATATTGAACACAACTAAAATTTTTTCTATGAGTACATCAAACAGTCTTAACATCCATAACTTAATTGAAAACCATATCAGGTTCCTTGTCTTTCAATATCCTCATGACCTAGTGTTCAACACCATCACAAGAAAAGCGGAAACGATTACATAACTTAAAACAAATTCAAGTCATAATATCGAGTTACAAAGACAACAAGGGAACTCAAATCAAGGAGAAAAGATCCAAGTCTTCGAACTTCTCCTCAAGCACGTCACCTACTCGTGCCGCTTCGCTTTCTTCTTTCCATGTCTCTCTATAAAAACAACAACATATAAAGGGTGACATAAACATTATCTCACTGAGTCCTACCGTAACCCCTCACAATGACTCTCGGTCCATTTATTCCTTTTCATTTAATCGTAGTCCATATAGGTCCTACGTGCATATAACCTTTCCTGTCATGCCATAGTACATCTCCGGTAATGACCACGCATTTACCGTCGAACCTCTCCACTAGTTTACACTAGCTTCAAACCTTCTGAGGTCTAGGTTCTGGGGCTCATGACTTCCCCTCCCCTAGTATACTAATCTACTGGGTCGTCACCCATTCCTTTGATATAATTTATATATCCTGCCCTTGAAAGAACATTTAGTTCCATGACCTTAAACAATTGCTTGAACATTTAGTTCCATGACCTTAAACAATTGATTGAACATTTAGTTCGCTCGCGTATACTACTTTACGGTTTTTGAAACAATTGTGCCTTTCAAAAACAATTCATTTTAAAACCTTGCAATCATGTTCAAAAACAGAGTACCAATGGTTCCATGACATGAGGGATGGTTTGGAAGAAGATTAGAAGAGGTTTGGAATCGAAAGGAGCGACGAAACGAGAATTCTTTCACCTTGAACCCGAACCACACGCACGGTCCGTGCCCTAGGGGCGCACGACTCGTGCGTGTTGCACCATTGTGAACTAGCCAACTACGAAGCTGGCGCACGGTCCTGTGCCACAGGGGCGCACGGTCCGTGTGCTCTGTTCTGTATTCCAAATTCCTTACGTTTCTCTCGTTTCGCTTTTTCCGTTCGCGTCCAATCCGTAATCCGATCAAAATCCAACATAAAAACAAACAATTCCAGACAATATTCCAGTCCAAACGACATAGCAATCAAAATGCATCAACAATCGATTCGTTCCATAGTTCAAAATACCGGTTTTTTTTTATAAAAATACGGTTTTCGACTCAAATATTTCGACACGGAATTACCTCACATGACAGCATATCAAAACAACCACAATCGAAATATAAAAACCTACACGTGAGTAAAACTCACCGTTTTGACGATCTCGCGAGAAATCATGTCGTCTCGAACAATCCCCGTAATCGCGAACTCGCACCTAACGGGTCTAGACTTCGAAACTGAACTTCCTACACTTCCAAATTCGAAACTCAACCTCCTTGAGCTACTGAAATCACTCTCTATCACTTCCAATCTACAACGTACTTTTAGTTTTGACTAGTGTGTACCCATGGTTTGCAAGAAAGACCACATGCTTGACATGAACAACAAACTTGGTCAATGGAAGCTCAAGAATTCGAAAATGGCACAGAGGGAAAGAGGAGGAATGAGCTTCTCAAATTATTATCATTAGAAAGGAAATTGAAAATGGAAGAGAATGAGCTATAGATACCTTACATGCAAGAAGGGTCCAAGATTTCCCCTCCACCTCTTCTCCATCTTCCTCTCGTGTCCCTCTCTTCTCTCTCTATCTATGTTCTGAAATTTTCTGGTTTTTTGATGAAATGAAGCTTGGTCAGCTGAACAAGGTTTTTAAGTGGGTGGGAAAAGACTAAAATGCCCTCCACTTAGCTCATCACCTTAATTTACTTCTAATTAACCACTAACTCATAATTAATTTCTAAAATTTGTGGTTGTGGTCTTATGGAGTTTATGAGTATGTTTGGTGTTGTGTAATTTGGGTTAAGGGTTCGAATGATATGGAAATGACCAAAACGCCCTTGGCTCCCTAATCCTCACACAAATCTATTTCTACCTCAAAACAATCACATTATTCATACAATTAACAACGAATTATTGCTTTCACGCTTTTAACATGTCCATAACTTAAATTATTATTTTATCGAATAATAATTCACTAATTAATTTCATAAGACGAAATTAACCGAAATTAGGGATGTTACATTCACCCCAACTTTTTAAAATTTTGTCCTCAAAATTGAACAAAACATACCTTATGAAAATAGATACGGATATCTAGCCGGCATGTCGTCCTCCAATTCTCATGTAGCTTCCTCGATCGAAAATCCATCCCAAACTACTTTGACAATTGGAATTGTCCTCGTTCGAAACGTCTTCTCGCCACGCTCCATGATGTAACTAGGATGAGGTTGAAAGGACAAATCCGACGTAAGGTCAATCGTCTCGAAACTCAACGGTTGACTCGGATCGGAGATATATTTCCTTAGCTGAGATACATGGAATACATCATGAAGATTAGACAAAGCCGGAGGTAAAGCGATACGGTAAGCTACTAGCCCAATACACTCGATAATTTGGAAATGCCCAATATACCGAGGACTGAGTTTCTTCGCCCGCAATGCCCTACCGGTACCAATTGTTGGAGAAACTCTCAAAAACACATGATCGCCAGACTCAAATTCTTGTGGTCTTCTTCTCTTGTCCGCATAACTCTTCTGCCTACACTGAGAAGCCTTCATTCTTTCTCTGATTTGCCGAATCCTTTCGGTTGTCTCAAGAACCAAAACGGGTCCTAATAACCGATCTTCACCGACATCCCACCAACATAGTGGCGTTCTACACTTTCTCCCATACAAGACTTCAAATGGAGCCATTCCGATACTGGAATGATAGCTGTTGTTATAAGAAAACCCCACCAATGGAAGTTGATCCTCCCATTTTCTTCCGTTATCAAGCACACAAGCCCGAAGCATATCTTCTAAAGTCTGAATAGTCCTCTCAGTCTGACCATCTGTCTGCGGATGATAAGCGGTACTAACAAACACTTTTGTTCCTAATGCTTGGTTTAAAGCTTTCCAAAATCGAGAAGTGAACTTTGGATCACGATCTGACACAATACTTGTAAGAACTCCATGCAACCTGACTATATTCTTCAGATATTCCTCTGCTAACTCGGAAACCTTACTGTTCGAGCGAACAGGAATAAAATGAGCTGATTTGGTTAGACGATCCACCACTACCCAGATGGAATCGTTACCGGCTTGGGACCTTGGTAATCCCATGACAAAGTTCTTAGAAATATCTTCTCATTTCCACACTGGCACATTCAACGGCTGACCCTTGCGAGTTAACCGAGTAAGTGGAAGAACTAACCGTGAGAACCCTTCAATAAATCTTCGATAGTAGCCAGCTAGACCTAAGAAACTTCTTACTTCGGTCACAGACGTTGGCTGTTCCCATCTTTCTTCTTGACAAGCAATACTGGAGCACCCCATGGGGAAAGCACTAGGCCTAACAAACTTCTTCTATCAACTCTTCCAATTGAGATTTTAATTCCTTTAATTCTAAAGGAGACATTCTATATGGAGCAATAGAGATTGGCCCTGTGCCCGGAACCAACTCTATTGAGAATTCCACCTCACGATCTGGAGGTAAAGAGGAAACTTCATCCGGAAAAACATCCAGAAATTCATTAACAACTTGTACAGAGGACAAATCTAAACCAGTTTGAGTCGATGCAGACAACATAATAACATAAGCTTCCGCACCTTGAAATAGAGATTGATTTGCCGACGTGAAGGAGATAATTGCTTCAGAATTTGACTTTGGTAGTTCAACTGATTCCGAGGCGAAACTGACAGTCCGATTGAAATAGTAGATGGTGATACGATTTGCCGTCATCCAGTTCATACCCAAGACGATATCCATACCTCTCATAGGTAAACAAATAAAGTCTATAATGAAGTTTCTGTCTCCTAAGTCCAGAAGACAGCTTTGACATAAAGACTAAGTCTGGACGCGACCCTTGACAGCAGTTAAGATAGTTATCGGTTCGGATAGCGGAGATAAGGCTAATCCCAACCGGTCAACACATGCTTGAGAAATAAAACAATGAGTAGCACCTGAGTCATATAATATACTGACGGAGTTATTGAAAATAGATCCCATACCCCTCAGTAGATTATCTGAAGACTTGACTTTCTCAGCATCCAAAGTGTAGATTCTTCCTTGAGTAGATCCTGCACGATCATCCTCACGCTTCTTCCTCGCAGGGCATTGGGTAGCATAATGGCCCTCTTTCTTGCAGTAGTAACAGGTATTAGACCCGACTTGGCATTCACCACGATGAGGCCTACCACATTTAGAACAAGTACTGAACTTTGAGGAATCTGATGATTGAGCTTGTTTTCCTTTGTTGAAGTTACCCTTTGACTTTGCCTGTGGAGTTGATGATTCAGACACCTTCTTCTTTTCTTTCCAATACTCCCTCCTTTCTTCCTACAATCTGTTGAGATCGGCTTCGGCAATATAGGCTTGCTGCACCAAAGCAGCATAGTTGGTCATAGCATAAGAGCTAAGACCTTGGGCAATATCAGCACGGAGACCTGCCTTGTACATCTGCATCTTCCATTCATCACTCGGAACATACCTTTCTAACTGATAGAATTGAGACAACTTCTCAAACTTGGCGGTGAATTCACCCACCGTCATATCACCTTACCTGAGATTGACAAATTCTGTCTGCTTATTTAGCTTCATCACCAAAGGAAAGAAGTGTCCAATAAACAATTCCTTGAAGTTAAACCAGGTAATATGAGTTTTCCTGATTCACCATTAGTTCATGAGCATTGGTCCACCAGGTTTGGGCTTCCTCTTCTAGCATATGAGCCGCAAAGAGTACCTTTTCTTCCTCGCTGCATTGCAGAGTCCTAAAAATTTTCTCCATAGAGTCCAACCAGTAATGAGACACCATTGCACCAGGTCCTCCCTTGAAACTTGGGGTATTCATCCTTTGGAAACGGAAATAAGCTCTATTCAGATCTTTCGGAGGAGGCTGCACATTGGGCTGCTGATGAGCCTGTTATTGCATTTGCAGCATATCCTGCATCATCTTTTGCTGAATCTCAATTACATTCTGCATCCACTCTTGACGAGGATCAATGGGTGGGTTTCTCCTACCTCTTCCAGGCATGATTCTGCGAAATATGCACAAAGTATTAAGTTGATCAGGCTCAATGTCTAATAGCATACTAAGAGGAATTAGACATAGAAGACGTAACAGACTCTTAACATCCAAGTCCGATTGGGTCGAACCTGCTTTGATACCAAAATGTAACACCCTAATTTTTCTATCAAGTAGAAATGCTAAGATGCACGAAATGGCATACATCCAAGTAATATTTCCTGTTTAGATATTGAACACAACTAAATTTTTTTCTAAAATGAGTAACATCAATCAGTCTTAACATTCATAACTTAATTGAAAACCATATCGGTTCCTTGTCTTTCAAATCCTCATGACCTAGTGTTCAATAACATCACAAGAAAAACGGAAACAATTACATAACTTAAAACAAATTCAAGCCATAATATCGAGTTACAAAGACAACAAGGGAACTCAAATCAAGGATAATAGATCCAAGTTTTCGAACTTCTCATCAAGCACGTCACCTACTTGTGCCGCTTTGCTTTCTTCTTTCTCTGTCTCCCTGTAAAAACAACAACATATAAATGGTGAGATAAACATTATCTCAGTGAGTCCTACCGTAACCCCTCACAATGACTCTCGGTCCATTTATTCCTTTTCATTTAATCGTAGTCCATATAGGTCCTACGTGCATATAACCTTTCCTGTCATGCTATAGTAAATCTCCGGTAATGACCACGCCTTTACCGTCGAACCTCTCCACTAGTTTACACTAGCTTCAAACCTTCTGAGGCCTAGGTTCTGGGGCTCATGACCTCCCCTCTCCTAGTATACTAATCTACTGGGTCGTCACCCATCCTTTGATATAATTTATATATCCTGCCCTTGAAAGAACATTTAGTTCCATGACCTTAAACAATTGCTTGAACATTTAGTTCGCTCGCGTATACTACTTTACTTTTTTTGAAACAATTGTGACTTTCAAAAACAATTCATTTTAAAACCTTGCAATCATGTTCAAAACAGAGTACCAATGGTTCCATGACATGAGGGATGGATGGGAAGAAGACTAGAAGAGGTTTGGAATCGAAAGGAGCGACGAAACGAGAATTCTTTCACCTTGAACCCGAACCACACACACGGTCTGTGCGCTAGGGCGCACAACTCGTGCGTGTTGTACCATTTTAAACTAGCTAGCCAACTACGAAGCTGGCGCACGGTCCGTTGCACAGTGGCGCACGATCTGTGTGCTCTGTTCTGTATACCAAATTCCTTCTGTTTCTCTCGTTTCGCTTTTCCGTTCGCGTCCAATCCGTAATCCGATCAAAATCCAAAATAAACACAAACAATTCCAGACAATATTCCAGTCCAAACAACATAGCAATCAAAATGCATCAACAATCGATTCGTTCCATAGTTCAAAATACCGGTTTATATAAAAATACGGTTTTCGACTCAAAATCTTTCGACACGAAATTACCTCACATGACAGCATATCAAAACAACCACAATCGAAATATAAAAACCTACACCTGAGTAAAACTCACCGTTTTGACGAACTCGCGAGAAATCACGTCCTCACGCGAAACAACCGAACCGTAACCTCTCGAACAATCCCCGTAATCGCGAACTCGCACCGAACGGGTCTAGACTTCGAAACTGAACTTCCCACACTTCCAAATTCTAAACTCAAACTCCTTGAGCTACTGAAATCACTCTCTATCACTTCCAATCTACAACGTACTTTCAGTTTTGACTAGTGTGTACCCATGGTTTGCAAGAAAGACCACATGCATTGATGGAGAATGAGATAGAAGTTTCTAGAAATAAAGGGTATTATGGAACCTTCAAGATACACTACTAAATAAGATATAATTAAGAACTAGTCCAATCTTAAGTTTTCTAGATCTTTCTAGTAATAGGAACTAGAGTATTCATATCTCTAGATTTTTCTTTTGTAATCAATGCTTCTAGATCCCTCTATTTTGTAATGTAAGCCCTACAAGAGTAGTATAAATAGGACTCATCACCAAGCATTTGTGATCCAAGCAATATCCAAGCAATAATTAAGTAACAACAAGTTCTCTTGGGAATTTAGAGAGTTTCTCTCTTTTCCACCCTTCCTCTTGTCCCTGAGCCAGATTTGGCATCAGAGCAGGTTACGATATCTCGGAGTTGAGTGGAGCGAAGAAATCAACAGAAAGTGAGTTTTCAAGTGAGCAAGGAGTTGCTATCCCAAAACTTCACTTTGCGGCCATTTGTTCGTGAAACTAACACCGCCAACAAAACTTCCACACACCGCCACGATCTTCACCAAAAAAGATCATCAACCATCATTGTCAAAATGCCACCCAGAAGACAAAACGAAAGGTCTTTGCATGAAATCGAGATGGAAGAAATGAGGCGACAAATTCAACAACTACAAGAGAATGTCAAGGCCCAACAAGCCTTATTGGAAGCACAACGAAGAAGATTTGAAGATGATGGCTCCAGTAGTGACTCTTCATCATCTAGAAGTAGTCGCTCACACCGACGTCAACTTCGGATGAATGATATCAAAGTAGACATTCCAGATTTTGAAGGGAAGCTACAACCCGATGAGTTTGTGGATTGGCTACAAACCATTGAACGTGTATTTGAGTATAAGGAGGTTCCCGAGGAGCAAAAGGTAAAGATCGTTGCTGTCAAGCTGAAGAAACACGCTTCAATTTGGTGGGAAAATCTTAAAAGGAAACGAGAGCGTGAAGGGAAAAGAAAGATCAAGACATGGGAGAAGATGCGTCGAGAACTAACCCGTAAGTTTTTACCTCCTCATTATTATCAAGACAATTTTATTCAATTACAAAATCTTCGTCAAAAATCTTTGTCAGTAGAAGAATACACTAGAGAATTTGAGAAGTTAATGATGAAATGTGACATCCAAGAAAAGGAAGAGCAAACGATTGCTCGATACCTTGGGGGGATAAACACTGAAATTGCACACCCAGTCCAACTCCAACAATATTGGTTCTTGGATTAGGTTATCCGTCTAGCCATTCGGGTTGAGAAACAATTACCTAAAAACTCTTCATACCAACCTCTTTCCTACACCAAAAATTATGTCCACCATAACAAACCATCAACCCAAGAACCTAGTTCCTCAATCAAACCCCAACCAAAGACAACCAAAGAGAACAATTCTAAGACACCCAAATGCTTCAAATGCCAAGGGTTTGGACATATTGCTTCTGATTGTCCAAATCGTAAAACCATCACCATCATTAAGGGGGAGATACACGAAGCTTCTGAAGAAGAAGATAATCGTGAAGCATTGGAAGAAGAGGAGATGGGCGAGCCAATATATGACGAAGAGCCTGTTCCTGCCGATTATGGTGAATCACTGGTAGTTAGAAGAAGCTTACACACAAAAACAGCCAAAGAAGAACCATGGCTAAGACACAATATCTTCCACACTCGTTGCACCTCGCAAGGCAAAGTTTGTGAGGTCATCATCGATAGTGGAAGCTGTGAGAATGTTGTGTCAAACTATATGGTGGAAAAATTGAAGTTGCCGACAAAGGAGCACCCACAACCATACAAGCTACAATGGCTCAACAAAGGTAATGAGGTGAGAGTATCTAAGCGCTGCCTTGTATCTTTCACCATTGGTCAAAAGTACAAATATAATGTATGGTGTGATGTTATTCCTATGGATGCTTGCCACCTTCTACTTGGGAGACCTTGGCAGTATGATCGCCATGCCTTATACGACGGTCATGCCAACACCTACACATTTGTGAAGGATGGAGTTAAAATCAAATTATTGCCCTTACCACCCAATGAGTTTGATGAAGGAAAAAAGGATTCCAAACCACTAGTATCTTTAGTTGCAAAGGAACCATTCAAGGTGACAGCAGAGGAAGCACAGACCATGAGTTTTGTTTTATTGGTCGAATCAAATGAAGAAGCCTTCATTCCAAAGGAAGTTGAGCAATTGTTTGCTGAGTTCTCAGATGTTGTTCCATCAGAAATTCCCGCAGGACTGCCTCCAATGCGAGACATACAACATGCCATTGACTTTATCCCTGGAGTGTCCATTCCTAACAGACCAGCTTATAGGATGAGTCCAACAGAGCATGTTGAAGTGCAACACCAAGTTGAGGAGCTTCTACAAAAAGGGTTAATTCGGGAAAGTGTTAGCCCATGTGTTGTACCTGCACTTTTAGTACCAAAGAAGGATGGTAGTTGGAGAATGTGCATGGACAGTCGAGCAGTCAACAAGATCACTATTAAGTATCGATTTCCTATACCTAGGCTCGATGATATGTTGGATCAACTACATGGTGCCCGTATCTTCTCTAAGACTGATCTTCGAAGCGGTTACCATCAAATCAGAATTCGTCCAGGAGATGAATGGAAGACATCTTTCAAGACAAGAGACGGCTTGTATGAGTGGACAGTTATGCCTTTCGGATTATCAAATGCTCCGAGTACATTTATGTGGTTAATGAATCAGGTACTTCGGCCATTTATTGGTAAGTTTTTTGTCGTGTACTTTGATGATATCTTGATCTATAGCAAAAGTAAGGAAGAACATTTACGGAATCTCCGACAAGTGCTCCAAACTCTTCGTGAGCAAAAACTTTATGCCGACCTCAAGAAATGCTCATTCTTGACCGATGAAGTAAAATTCCTTGGATATATCATCACTGCTGAAGGGATAAGAGTTGACCCAAGCAAGATAGAAGCTATCAATAGTTGGCCAACTCCAAAGCCCGTCCATGACATAAGGAGTTTTCACGGATTAGCTTCTTTTTACAGGAGGTTCATTAAAAACTTTGGCTCAATTGCTGCCCCTCTCACAGAATGCATCAAAGGAGATCAATTCAAGTGGTCAGAAGAAGCGAATAAAAGCTTTAAGGAGCAAAAGAAGCACTTGACCAAAGCACCTGTGCTGGCCCTTCCTAACTTTGACCAAGTATTCGAAGTTAGTTGTGATGCTTCGAACGTTGGAATTGGAGCTGTTCTCAGCCAAGAGGGACATCCTATAGCCTTCTTTAGTGAGAAACTCAACAATGGTAAGCTCAAGTACTCTACTTATGACAAGGAGTTTTATGCCTTTGTTCGTGCTCTTCAGCACTGGAGCCACTACTTGTTGAATAAGGAGTTTGTTCTTTACTCTGACCATGAAGCCCTTAAACACTTGAACTCTCAACAGAAGATCAACCGTAGACATGCTGCTTGAAGTGAGTTTTTGCAGTCTTATCCGTTTTTACTCAAGCACAAGGCAGGAGTTCAAAATGTTGTAGCAGATGCACTCAGCCGACGTTATAGTCTACTTACGACTCTACAAACGAAGGTTATTGGATTTGAGATTATCAAAGAGTTGTACCCAGATGATCCCGACTTTGGTAAAGTTTGGAGTTCCACTGATCTACAGTCATCTCAAGGATATTACAAACATGACGGATTCTTGTTCAAAGGAAAAACTATATGCATTCCCCAATGTTCTCTAAGGGAAGCAATTATTTGGGAGGCCCATGATGGAGGACTAGTAGGGCACTTTGGACGAGATAAAACAGTGGCCTTAGTCCAGGAGAATTTCTATTGGCCTAAGTTGGAAAGAGATGTCAACAAGCACATCCAAAGGTGCAAAATTTGTCACTTGGCCAAAGCTAAAAGTCAAAATACAGGGTTATATATGCCACTTCCGGTTCCTAAGGAACCTTGGGAAGATGTTAGTATGGATTTTGTCCTTGGACTACCTCGAACTCAACGACAGAAGGATTCCATAATGGTAGTCGTAGACAGGTTTTCTAAAATGGCCCATTTCATACCATGTCAGAAGACTAATGACGCAGTCCAAGTTGCAGACTTGTACTTCAAGGAAATTGTTCGTCTTCATGGCATCCCAAAAACCATCACATCCGACCGAGATGTAAAATTCTTAAGCCACTTTTAGAGAACACTGTGGAAGAAAATGGGTACTAAACTACAATTCAGCAGTGCTAGTCACCCTCAGACAGATGGGCAAACAGAGGCAATTAATAGGCTTTTGGGGAATTTACTTTGAAGCTTTGTGGGAAAGAATTTGAGGCAATGGAATCTTATTCTTGCTCAGATTGAATTTGCTTACAATAACTCCACCAATCAAGCTACTGGGAAGTGTCCATTTGAGGTGGTTTACGGCATGCGTCCCCTTAGCCCACTGGACTTGACTCCATCAACAAACACTCAACAGTACAGTGCAGATGCAAATGAAAGGGCCAATGAAATAAAAAAGTTGCATGAAAAGGTTCGTGAAAGAATTGAAAAACAAAATTCAAGGTATAAGACTCAGCGGGACAAACATCGCAGGTTGCACACATTCAAGGAAGGAGACTTGGTATGGATACACTTGCGAAAGGAGCGATTTCCTAATAAACCAAATGCCAAGTTATCTCCAAGAGCTGATGGTCCTTTCAGAATTGCGTCGAAAATCAATGATAATGCCTACAAAATTGAGCTACCAGGTGACTATGGAGTCTCTGCAACTTTCAATGTTGCTGATCTTTCACCATACTTTGGAGATGAAGAAGATTTTCGACTCGAGGACGAGTCTCCTCCAACCCGGGGAGAATGATGGAGAATGAGATAGAAGTTTCTAGAAATAAAGGGTATTATGGAACCTTCAAGATACACTACTAAATAATATATAAATAAGAACTTGTCCAATCTTAAGTTTTCTAGATCTTTCTAGTAATAGGAACTAGAGTATTCATATCTCTAGATTTTTCTTTTGTAATCAATGCTTCTAGATCCCTCTATTTTGTAATGTTAGCCCTACAAGAGTAGTATAAATAGGGCTCATCACCAAGCATTTATGATCCAAGCAATATGCAAGCAATAATTAAGTAACAACAAGTTCTCTTGAGAATTTAAAGAGTTTCTCTCTTTTTCCACCATTCCTCTTGTCCCTGAGCCATGCATGACATGAACAACAAACTTGGTCAATGGAAGCTCAAGAATTCGAAAATGGCACAGAGGGAAAGAGGAGGAATGAGCTTCTCAAATTAGTATCATTAGAAATGAAATTGAAAATGGAAGAGAATGAGCTATAGATACCTTACATGCAAGAAGGATCCAAGATTTCCCCTCCACCTCTTCTCCTTCTTCCTCTCGTGTCCCTCTCTTCTCTCTCTATCTATGTTCTGAAATTTTCTGGTTTTTTGATGAAATGAAGCTTGGTCAGCTGAACAAGGTTTTTAAGTGGGTGGGAAAAGACTAAAATGCCCTCCACTTAGCTCATCACCTTAGTTTACTTCTAATTAACCACTAACTCAAAGAAGGAAAAATCTTACTGATCGAGAAAAAAGAATATTAAAATTTGGCTTAAAGGTCATTTTGGCCCCTGCAAAATACACATTAATCCATTTTGGCCCCTGCAAAATAGTTAGTTGTTCAGTTAAGCCCTCACTGTTAGTGGTCCACTAACGCTGTTAGTTTTAAAGGTATTTTGCAGGGGCCAAAATGGATTAATGTGTATTTTTGCAGGGGCCAAAATGACCTTTAATGTGTATTTTGCAGGGGCCAAAATGAGGGTTAAAAATAACAGCGTTAGTGGACCACTAACAGCGAGGGCTTAACTGAACAACTAACTATTTTGCAGGGGCTTATTTAAAGTTTTTTATTTTGCAGGGGCCAAAATAGATTAATGTGTATTTTACGGGGGCCAAAATGACCTTTAAGCCTTAAAATTTTGATAAAATTTGAAAATTTTCAAAATTATAGTAAGAAGGGAAAATAAAGTCGATAGAAGATAAATAAAAGAAGAAATATTGAGAGAGAGAGAGAGAGAGAGAGAGAGAGAGAGAGAGAGAGGTGAAAAAGTGAGAAAGGTTTGAAAAAAATGAATTTTTTTTATCTTTTTGTGAGTATTTTTCAAATTTACAGTTACCATTGATAATGTACAAAATGTTGGGGAGTGGGTAGATTTGAGTTTTCGCTAATGAATTGTTTGATTAGTTTTATAGTAGATTATAGTAGATAGTATATTATAGTAGATATTGTAGATTAGTAGATATTATAGTAGAAGTAGATAATAGTAGATATAATAGATTATACTTGAATATAGATTTTACCATCAATTTGATGAATTTGATGTGTGTTCAAAAGACAATAAAACTATGCCGGCAACATGTAACGTTTACCATTTAGGCTAAAATCAAAATTATATTAAAATTTTAAATTTTTTAAAAAAGGAAAAAAGCTTATTGATGGATAAAAAAGAATATTAAAATTTAGATAGAATATGAAAATTTTCAAAATTTTAGTAAAAAGGAAAAATGAAGTAGAAAGATGATAAATAAAAGAAGAAATGTTGAGAGAGAGAGAGAGAGAGAGAGAGAGAGAGGTTTGAAAAATGAGAGTGAAAAAGGTTTGAAAAATGAATTATCTTGTCTTTTTGTGAGTGTTTTACAAATTTACCATTACAATGAGGATGTGGCAAAATTTGAGGAGTTGGTAGATTTAGATTTTTGCTAGCGAATTGTTTGATTAGTTTTATTAAGTCATCTAACCTGTTTTTAATTAGACTAATGCTAGCTAATAGACCAAAGATATTAAGTTCTATTTTTTTTACTGATACTTCTATTTATTTATAATAAACAAAAAAATGAAAAATAAAACCACTACCACTTTAGAGACAATAATAACATACATATTGTACCAGAAAAATAGACATTAAGCCATCCCCCAATCCCCATTCCCCGACATTGCCATCCCCCAAGGGTATAAAGATATTTATTTTTCTTAGAAAAACTAACCCATCTTGTGGTTGCAACACGGTGTTATTCTTTTATACGCACTTTACACATTGGAGGCAGAAGCGGATAATATCTTCAAATTTAAACTAAAATAAATGGTTGTGAAATATTACTAGGATTTAATTTTTGTACAAGATTAACTCCAAGCTCGAGTGCATGTGGTTAATGCACTCCATTTAAATGGGTGGATTCGGACCTCCCGACAGAATTCCAGATTATTCAGGATCCCTTTTCTCTAGACACCGAAGCGGGGTCAAGGACCTCTTGACAAAAAAAAATTATGTACAAGATTTTCTATAACATCGGTCAATCATGAAATGACATGTTACAAAAAAAAATATTTTTATCTTAACTACTTCCAAAGTTACTCATAAGTCATACCATCATTTTTTATTTTTTATTGGTGAATGATGTAAAAAAATTGTCAATTAAGTCCATATTACAATTAATATAAAGACAAGCAATATCATCCTTTTTTGTTATAAGTCTAAGACTAGATTCGAATTCATGATTCTGATTAAACCGAAAGGAATCCAAACGAACTCATTCAAGTGCTTTTGGGTGATAGACAATATGATCTTTTTTGGTCTGGCGGTCTTTACCTCCTCCAGTATCTAGGGGAAAGGTGCCATAAATAATCCAGAGTTCGACCGAAAAGTAACTAAAGTTTAACTCCAATTTATTGCATCACCGGGGATCGAACTCGGGTATTAGCCGAGTCCACCGCTTAAGATAGGAATAGAAACTAAGTTATTAGTATTTGCCGCTACAACTAATTAAATGCACATATATAAATATATAATACGCGTTCCATCAACTGAAAAATAATAATGTACTTTATATATAAATATAAAAACACTCTCTACACTTAGGATACTTTTGATTTACGAAAAGCTTGCACCTTAAATAGTTATTATAAATGCACTTTACGAAAAGCAAACTATAGGAAAGTGCCACCACATTCCCCACTATGCTAAATGTGGGGCGGTATAATCAGATTATGTAACATTTTTTTTCATATAGAAATAACTTTGTAAATTAGAATATGGTTCTTTCCACGTCATTTCACACTATATAGTGATTACTTGATTTTTTTTTATGTGTACTATTACACGTGTCATTGAGTAATTAACCATTTTATGCTATTGGTGGAGAGTGTATCAAAACATTTGAGAATGCAGCTTAGAGATTGGGGAAACATAGCCAATGAAATCAATAATTTTGTTGAGAATCTATGAGTTTGAAGTGTTCTTTGTCCAAATGCAAAATTAATGGAAGTTGCCTTTCATTATTATAATAACCAAACCGACTCTTTATTTGACTCTTCAATAGTGAAAATTCTCTTTGTCCTCATCATAAAAAGGTAGGTGTGGAAAATGGAGCATTGCAGGTTCGAATTCTTCGGTACCTAAATAAGTAATGCTTTCTTGTGTTTAACCACTTGATTGTCCGCTTGGAATCATCTACGGTGAGATTTAACTCTTCTAAAGTGATCAGAAGGAAAATAAGATGAACTATACCTCAAGGTCGGGCAGTATGGTCTGCTGAGCCCTGCCCGTGTTGTACCTGCATTAACACTCTGACGCCCAAGTCAGTGGGGTAAGAATGTGAGCAGAGTAACTGTATGAGTAAAAGTGTACCTGTCAGCTGAGGTAAGACCTCTATATATAGTGTCAGGAATATGCGGGTGACCGTAGGATTTTGTACGGGTTGATCTGAGCCGTTGATCTAGTGGATTTAGGTCATCCATTTCTATCTTGCTTATGGTCCGGTCTCGACCAGTCTTCAACCGGATTGGGCCCTCGGCCCAGTCCAGAACATAAGTAGTTTTAAATATTAATGAGAAAATAAAGAATGACCAGCACGTGTGAATGTAATATTAATTGTTGGTTTTCTGATTGATAATTGAGATTACTTATGTTACACTCTGAGTGAGTTGAAGCACGACCATCCTTATTTTTTCTTTGTTTCTAGCCAATTTTTGGGTTATTCCTCCATGGTGGGAGCCCCATATACCATAAAACTCTCAAATACATAGACAACCTGGATTTAGATTCACTGCAGTTGAAAACCCTGCAGTCCCTGCATTTGCAGTACATTTTCAGGGCATTTTGGTCTTTTCATGACCAAAAATATATTCAACTGTTTTTTATTTACTCATATTCACTATAAGAAAATCGTTGGTTTGCGACGGCAATTTCCGTCGCCAATGGACCGATTTCCGTCACAAAATAGAATTTCTGACGGCTTTTGCGACGGACAAAAAGCGGTCGCAAAAACGCTCGTCGCAAATCGTTTGCCACAGAATTTTCCGTCGCAAATACCTCCATCGCAGTATCGTCGCAAATCCGTCGCTAGATTTCGTGGCAAAGCCATCGCAAACCCTGACACCTTTTTGTCGCAAATCTGTCGCAAAAAACCGTGGGAAATCCGTAGCAAATTGTTTGAAAAGTTTTAAATAACAGTCAAAATTTCCGTCGCAAATTGTTAAAAATTCTGTGGCAAATTCAGTAACTACCAAAAAATTTCCGTCGCAAATTCCGTCGCTACGCAAAAAATAATTAATTCCAGGGAAATTAGCCATCTACATTGTCATTCCTATTTGCAATACTTACCTGTCAATTCAATTCAGACTCCAACCCACCAATTCAAATATACACAAACTACACTAATGTCAAACATACCAAATCTCAAAATATATCAAAACATACCACTAGTTTATGTCAAACATACATAAACTACACTAATCTCAAAAAATTCTGACGAAGCATCTTCAAGTCCAACTCTGAACAATATACCTAACAAATCAAAGACGATAATGATTACTAATTAATTCATAAAACTAAGATATTTTGCACATTAATTAAAACATAGATTACCTAAATGTCGTCAATAACCCTCCCTATAAACCTGGTCTCCGTGATCTCCACTGTCTCCATCGATCATCTACATCTTCGTTCTCGTCCTGTTGGGCGGGCTGGTCCTGCTCGAGCGGCTGCCAATCAGGTGGAGGTACTGGAATCCCAGAATGGTTAAATACGTATTCAAGTAGTTGTTGCTGTCGTTCAACCTGCTCCTGCTGTCGTGCAAACTGCTCTGCAAATTGCTGGGACATTCTTGTTCCTTCTAAATGCATTATCATGTGGCAAAAACCTACGATGCGAGTCAAACCAAGAATTCTTACCCCCGTGTTTCAAGGTAAATGCCTTTGTATGCTCCATACAATGTGGACATGCTAATTTACCATGAGTTTGCCAACCGGACAACATGCCATAAGCAGGGAAGTCATTAATGGTCTGTCATACCCTAATTTTGTCCGACTAATCAAAAAATTCAAAAAAAGGTTTTATTCTCGTTGTGTCATGCATCGTTTTAAGCGCGCGTGTCTTTAGCACTCTCGTGCAACGTTGTTTTGATGTTCGTTTTATTTTATTTTGTAATCGTTACTATTAGGTTAGTCTAATGAAAACTAGTAAAGTTTGACCAAATTTTGTGAGTTTGTAAATCTAGTTTTTGTGTAGTGGTTATGCCAGTTTTCCTTTGCTTTTATGTGCACAAGAACTAGATCGAGTTGTAGAACAAAGTGTGAAGGAAAGGGGTGAAGTTTGGAGTGACTTAAGAAAGGGAATAATGCAGCAAAAACGGCTATTTGACCTGTTAAAAGGAATAACTATAGACCCACGTGGTTCTATGAGCGCTAACGACCCACGTGGTTCTATGAGCGCTATAGACCACGCGGTTCTATGAGCGCTAGCGATCCACATGGTTCTATGATCGCTAGCGATCCACATGGTTCTATGAGCAGAAGCGATCCACGTGGTTCTATGAGCGAAAGTGAACAGTGTCTGCTGCGCTGGACTCTATAAATAGCGCGTTTTCATTCTGCAAAACACACTTTTAGACGGCTGGAAACCCTTGTCATACCCTAATATTGTCCGTCTAATTTATCAAAAAATCCCAAAAAGTTTTATCCTCGTCGTGACGTATCGTTTTAAACACGTGTGTGTCTTTAGCGCTCGTCATACAACATTTTTTTATGCTCGTTTTTTATTGTTGATATCGTAGTTATTAGACTATTTATTATAGTTGGAGCAAGATATACAAAAAGTAATTGAAAGCATAATAAACTTTTTGGAGCTGAATAGTCAAAAGTTTTATTACATAGTCAAGTTTTTTACATAGACAAAAAACAGCAAAAAGAAATAGTACAAAAATCAAAATACAACAAACACACAATACCCACTCAAAATGAAAAGAGAAAAATAGAGAATGAAAAAGGGAGAATCTGAGTAAACATAAAAATGAGAGAGGAGAGGAGTGAGCCACAACTAGGGCTGTTCAAATGAACTGTCGAACTGAACTGAACTGCCAAACTGAACCGAACCGAACTGTTATGAACCGAACCATTCATTAAAGTTCTGAACCGAACTGTCTTTCTCAAATACAGTTCACTAACTGAACTGTGACTCAAATAAACTGTTGAACTGTTAACGAACTGGAAACTGAAAACTTAAGTTAGTAAATAGTAAGTGACTTATTCAGATTCGCAGATTCGAACTTGAAATTCAAATTCGCAGATTCTGAACTCTGAAGTCTCCACTCTCCATTCTCCAACAATTCGAACTTGAATCGCAGATTCGCAGTTCATCTTCAATGGAAGTTCGAACCCTAAATCCCTTCGAAAATCATCTTCAATGGCAGTCGCAATTCATCTATGGCAGTCGCAGTTCCTTCTTCGAACCCTAAATCCCTAATCTACAATTTCATCTTCTTCGAACTTCATCTTCAATCGTAGTTCTACTCCTTGGAACTTCGAACCCTAAATCCCTAATCAACGACTTCACCTTCTTCGAAGATCATCTTCTATGGCAGTCACAGTTCATCTTCTTTGAACCCTAAATCCCTAATCTTCGAAACTTCATCTTCGAACTTCATCTCTTGCACTCTCGCAGTACCAACCAGTGGAAACGCATCTTCTTCGAACTTCAGAAATCGTAGAGCGCATATTCTTCAAACTTCAGAAAGTTGAAACGCTTCTTCTGCTCAGTTAGGTAAGTTTCTTCACTGTTTCTGGGTTGTGTAACTTCTGTCTTCTTCTGTTTTTGTTCTGTTTTGTGAGTTAAATAGACCTTAGCTGAACATATTCATGGTGATACTGATGGTGCTATGCAATGCATTTCTGGGTTCTGTTTCTGTATGCATTTCTGGGTTCTGTTCTGTGTTTTCTGTAAATGTTCCATGCAGTGGTTTCAGTAAATGTTTCTGTTCTGCATTTCTGTGTTTTCTGTGTTTCTGTTCAGTAAATGCATTTCTGGGTTCTGTTCTGCATTTCTGTTTCTGTATGCATTTCTGAACATAATTCAGTAAATGTTTTGTGTTGTTCTTTTGTGTAGAGAAGGAAAGAGACAGACATACACAATAATAATTAGCTGCCGCTGATTGATTCTGTGATGATTAGCCAATTCTTATAGCATCTGTTTTCTGTTGTTGCTGATCAAAAGCTTGATTATTATTATTATTATGATCTGAAGAAGATCCTTTTATATTGAATGATAGAATGATATATGTTGACTACATGACTTTGTTCTTTGTTCTTTCATTTCTTTTTTACAATGTAGGAGAAATCTATGACGTCGCACGATCAAATCCTGGACTTTACACTACCGGAAAATGTTGAAGAGTCGGAGGTAGATACCACAGCAGTTGCCTCGGAAGCTACATTACCGCCTCTTCCGAAACCTTCTAAGCGTAAGCCTCAATCTAATATGTGGGACCACTTTGATAAACAACCCGGTGATGAAATGTATGCTAAATGTCACTATTGCGGAGCCTTAATAAAGTATAAGAGTGGAACAAGTTCAATGAGGAACTGTTGCGCCCGAAAAAATCCCCGAGGGAATCTTTCTTCGTTTACAACTTTTAAAAAATCAATGAAGTCGCCACCAATATTTTTTATAAGGAAAATATTGAAGAAAAACCTTTTTGGAAAGCGGATGGCCTTTTGGAAAACCGGAAGATTTGGGTTCGGGGGTCGGTTAGGTATGGGGAAGGTATTAGCACCCCACATCTCCTTTCTATTGAAAGGGAACCTTTAATTAAACGTGTGGTTTTAAGTGCTGATTTGGAAAATACTTAAATTTGCCCCTTTTTTTCGAAAAGAGAATGAAAAGACTTAATGAAAATTTTATTTTTGGCGAGAAAGGAGGAAAAAGGGTTTTTAGAAAGAAGTGCTTGACGGGACATGGCCCGCTCCTACGTATCTCCCGGTGCGATGGAGAATTCAAAGCTACGTAGTTCTTGTTTGTTTGGAAAGCGGTTTTTGTTTTTTATTCTTTTTGGAGTTTTTCGCAAAGGGGTTGAGCGTTCGCAGTGACCAAACAACAACGGTTAGAGTGGTCGCACTACTAACTCTTATGAAAATGAATTATCATTAACGACCAAACGGCAACGGCGCGAGTGATGATTAATGATAATCGGTTTTTATTTTGAGCATTGAAAAGGTTTTCGCAATTGAGGGAGAGCGTTTGTGAGGACCAAACAACAACGGTTTAGAGTGGCCACACTACTAGCTCCCACGGGAATGAAATCATCACCCACAATCAAACGGCAACGGCGCGAGTGATCATTAGTGATGATTAGTTTTGATTTCGACGTTTGAAAAGATTTGTTTTTTTTGAAAAATGTTTTCGTTGATTTTAATTGGAGAGAACGTCGTGATGAAAGGAATTTGCAATTGGATTGATTTTTTGTTCGGGGAAACATTTATCTATCATTTAAAAAAAGGTTTGAGAAAAAATAAGTTCGTTTAGGGAAAAGAAAATTTATTATTTGGGAAAAAAGGGATTGAAAAAAAACGTTTATCTAGGGGAAAGAAATAAAATTTGAAAAGAGAAACAGGGGGTGAAACAGTAAAATGGGGGGGGGGCAAGTGGCAGGAGGGCTGTATCATTAAAAAAGGGGGTGCAGATAGTGAGCCCAGCTTGTTTTTGTAAGCTGGGCTGCGTTTTTTTATTTTCTGATGGGCTTTGGGGGGGAGGCGTGCGAAATAAACCGTGGGGGTGCGAATAGCAATCTGAAAAATAAAAAAAAGGGGAAAAGACCAAATTGCCCTTGCTCTTATACTATAAAAGGGAAACCCAATTAGGGAAACCCTAATTTCCTATCCTCCTTCCACGGCGCCCCTACTCCCCCAAATAGCCAAACCCTATTTTTCTTCTCCCCCTCTCCACGCGGCGCCGACCTCTCTCCCCCCCACTCACTCCGACCTCGCCCTTCTTCCCTTGCGCCGTCGTCCCTCTCATCCCAACGGTGCCATCCCCTCTCCTTTCTCAGGACCGTTTCACTTCTCTCTGCTCACCTACCCTGATCTTCTCTCTCGTTCCCTCAATCGCACCCCACCCTTATCTTTCAATCAACGGTGGCGCGACGTTGGTGGCTGGGTTTGGTGTGGGCGAGTAGATGGTTTACGGCGGTGTGGGGGTGTGGTTGGTTGTGGGGGTACGACGGCGATTCGCAGCGGAGGGGGGAGTTTGGTGGACAGTGGTGTTGCGGTGGGAGGTGATGGTTTGGTCGTGAGGGGTGGCCGTAGGTGGATGGTTCGGATCTGGGCTTGTTTCGCGGAGGAGAGGGGGTGGTCGGTTCGGTGGTGGAGATGGTGAAGCCGTGGCGTTTTGGGGTGGGCTGTGAAGGTTCGGTTTCTGTGTTGGTGGTTCGCGGCGGAGGCGAAGGAGGCGCACGGCCAACGGCCACCGTCCATGGCGGCCGGAGCTTCAGAGTGAGTTTTGCTATGTTTTTGTTTGTTTTTTTTTGTTACGCTATTTCGGATTGGCACATACATATATTTATTTATTTATTTTTAAAACCTGACCTCTCTCTGTTGTTGCCTCTAACTTATTTTTTGCTGCTTTGTTTCTTTTTTTTTTAAAATCTGTTTGTGTTTGCCTACATGTACTTATTTTTATGGAACAGAAGAGAAAAAGGTTCAAGACTAAATCTGTGATTACCTACATGTACATTATGACTAAATGATTTATGTGTACATGAAACAATAAATAAAGAAGGTAAAAAAGGATATGAAAGATAAACAGATGAATTTAGGCACTAACCTAGTTCCAAGACCTTTGAAAAAAAACCAGTACTTCCCTCTATTCTGCTCAAATTGAAATATGGTTTCTATATATTTTTGTGTGTATGAATTGTTGTGTATCTTGCTGTCTGTGTGCCTCTTTGCTGTATGTCTCCGTGTCCCCCCTAAACTGATTTTTGTTCATTGTATTTATAGGCAAGAAAACATGGTGTAGGTGTGGTGTTGAGCAGGGGATCAAATCCCCCTAGGAGACCAGTTGGTTGCTGCTGCAGTGACACAGCAAGGGAGCAGCAAGGGGATGGCAGCAGGGTTGCTGCCACTGCAGCAATGTTTTTGCTGAAACTGGAAAAAGCAAAGGGCAAGATAAAAGAAGCTTGAGCCCCATTCTAAAAAAAGTGTTACAGCAGCGCCCCTGTCCTTGAAATTTTGTATTGTTTTTTTAATTAATAATTTTTGTAAGAAAAGAGTTGACTTCTCTTTTTTTTTTGTACTATTCTGTTTTTTTTTAATTTTTTTTGTTTATATGTGTAACACAAGGACAGCTAATAATAAAAAAAATCTGATTTCATTTTATTACTATTATTTATTATTATTTTTATTTTTTCTTTATGATAATAAAAGCGGTAAAAACAACGCGCGCCGACGCAACAACTCACACGACTCGAAATGAAATACAAGCGCCTTAAGACTAGGAACGCGTACGCGATTTGAATACGCGCTTTGAATACGCACGCGCGTATGTTATTAAAACCGATTTTATTTTATCCTCACTTCTCTAAAAAGAAAACGGTAAAAATAAACGCGCACTGACGCAATTACTCACACGATCCGAAACGAAACGCGCGCTCGCGCTATTTATTATTTCATTATTTATTTTTGGATTCTTTTTCCTTTTTTGAAAACAACGAGCGCCCAACCAAATCGTTGCACGAGAGTGCCAAATACACCCGCATTCAGAACAATATGCGAAGCGATAAAATTTTTGGGATTTTTTCAATTAGGCGGACAAAATTGGGGTATTACAGCTGCCCCCTCTTTATTTCACATCTCGCCAAGAAAGATGAATTGGCCTTTTCATATTTGTTGGTGAAATGGAAATAAAGATATAGGAATAATACTAATTTTGTCCGCTCCAGAAAAGCTCAAATTTTCTTTTTGTTATTTTCCTTTTGAGAAAGGGGGGTTAACACTTGTCGCATTAACGAGAAAGCAGTAAATTGGGGAAAAGCGGTAAATTGGGAAAAGCGGTAAATTGGGAAAGGCGGTAAATTGGGAATTCGGAGGTTGCCTAAAACCTTCTAACGGACTCTTGTCGAGTCCGAGCTCTGGGGGTGGCCTTTTCGAGCGGCCGATCAACATCAGGTCCGGAACTGATTTGATCAATGGATTTACGCTATGCCTTAGGCTGACATAACTAATCCGAAGGACTTAACGAAGTCTGATGGATCCATCGCGCGCTCGTACACGATGTTGTGATCTGTGGAAGGAGTTCACTAACTCTGTGTTGATGGAGTTTACTAACTCTGTGGGAGTTCACTAACTCTGGGTTGATGGAGTTTACTAACTCGGTGCTGATGGTGATTTTCTAAAAAATGAGATTTTTGGGACTCTCTGGTCCGAAGTAAATTCTTGGATGGTGTATGAAGTGCGTGCATTTGGGTATTTGGATGCACATGAATGCAATGATTGATTTTGGTGGGATGCTTTTTCTGTTTGATTCCTCATTCACTTCTTTTTCTTTTGTTATTCTTTCGCTCTTCTGAGATGCGAATTTGAAAGTGTAACGCACCACTGTTTGATGCCATGGAGTGACGAATGGTATGGATGATACGAGAATGATGAATGATATGAAGATGGTGTGCTCTTTTATGTTCCGTCTTCTGTGATTTTCTCTTTTGTTTTTTTTGTTTATTCTGTTTGTTTTCTTTAAGCAGCTTTCTTTTTTCTGCTTATTTGTTTTTGTTTACTCTGTTTGTTTTCTTTAAGCAGCCTTCTTTTTTCTGCTTATTTGTTTTTTTTTTGGCACTCTTTTTTTGCTGGTTAAATCGATCTGCCGGACGGAGGCTGTTCCAGGACGATGATCCCGCGAGGATTGCACACTGGTTCGTCACGACTGTTTTTTCGCAATTTTATTCACTTGGGAAATCACTTCTTTCTGTATTTTTTCAAAGATTTCGCAATGATCCTGTAATGCTCTGAATGTGCACATGTTTTGCAATTCGATTTCATCAATCATAAAAGTTATTATTTTGAAAGAAACTGAATAGATGAAAGCAGAGACACGAAAAGCACACATATGAAAGAAAAGTTGGACTTTCATTGATATAGAAATTGGACGTGCGGAAAGTCACGCCAATCGAAAGTACATTGCAATCTTTCTTTTAACCTAAAAAATACAAGAAAAAGGGAACAAATCTCGTGATTTCGTCTCTGAAGTAACGGTGCCCACCGTTCATACTCATAATACTGATCACCCCCTTATCCGAACCTTTGGAACGCTGATTGCCTTTTCTTTTCTCAAGCCCAGGTTTTCTGACCCTAATTTTTGCCTGGATCGCCCTTTGAGGGTTTTCAATCCACCGGGCCACTCTGATTTTGCCTAGGTCTCCCTTTGCGGGTTTTCAACCTAGCGAGCTGATTTTTCCTTGGCTTATCTTTCTCTTTTTTCGTCTATTTTTCTAGGCATAATACTTCTTGACCACATCTGAGTTCACTGGATTTGGGATCTCATCTCCGTCCATGTTTGCCAGAATTAAAGCTCCTCCTGAGAATGCCTTCTTCACCACATAAGGTCCTTCATATTTGGGAGTCCATTTGCCCCTAGAGTCTGTCTAAATCGGCAAGATCTGCTTGAGCACAAGATCTCCTTCTTGGAATTCACGAGGACGGACTTTCTTGTCAAAAGCCCTCCTCATCCTCTGTTGGTACAACTGTCCATGACACATTGCGGCCACCCGTTTTTCATCAATGAGATTCAACTGGTCAAGACGAGACTGAACCCATTCTGCTTCATCAAGTTTTGTCTCCATTAACACCCGCAGGGATGGTATTTCAACCTCAATGGGGAGAACTGCCTCTGACCCATAAACCAGGGAGTAAGGGGTTGCCCCTGTTGAGGTGCGTACTGAGGTTCTGTAACCATGCAGGGCAAATGGGAGCATCTCATGCCAATCCTTGTAGGTTACCACCATCTTTTGCACAATCTTCTTGATGTTCTTGTTGGCTGCCTCAACTGCCCCATTCATCTTTGGACGGTAGGGAGAAGAGTTGTGATGCTGTATCTTGAAATCTTTACACAAGTCCTTCATCATCCTGCTGTTCAAATTACTACCGTTGTCTGTGATAATCTTGTTTGGAAGGCCGTAGCGGCAAACCAATCTTTCTTGATGAACTTAGCAATCACTGAGCTCGTTACGTTGGGATAAGAAGCAGCCTCCACCCACTTAGTGAAGTAGTCAATAGCAACCAGAATGAAACGGTGACCATTGGAAGCTTTGGGTTCAATGGGACCAATGATGTCCATGCCCCACATTGAGAATGGCCATGGTGCGCTCAAAACATTCAGAGAAGTTGGAGGTACATGGGTGTGATCTGCATAGATTTGGCATTTATGGCATCTTCTCACAAAACTGTAACAGTCTGATTCCATCTGCAACCAGTAGTATCCGGCTCTCAGGATTTTTCTAGCCATTGCGTGCCCGTTGGAATGAACCCCAAATGAGCCTTCATGAACATCTCGCATAATCTTTACTGATTCTTCTCCTGTTACACACCTGAGGAGTACCAAGTCATGGTTTCTCTTGTAAAGGACGTCTCCACTCAAGAAGAAACCTGTTGACAGCCTCCTGAGGGTTCTCTTGTCATTCTCTGTAGCTCCGGGAGGATACTCTCTGTTTGTGATATACTGCTTGATGTCATGGTACCAAGGCTTACTATCTGATCCCTCTTCGACTGCCATACAGTAGTGATAAGCAGGCTGTTCTCTGTGCTGGATTCTGACAGTCGTCAGACTTTTGTCACAGCTGACGTTGAACATAGAGGACAAAGTTGCCAAGGCATCGGCCAACTGATTCTCGCTGCGGGGTATGTGTTGGAAAGTGATTTCCTCAAAGGGCTTGATTAATTCTTGAATGTAGTCACGGTAAGGAATCAAATCAGAATTTCTTGTTTCCCAGTCTCCTTTTACTTGATGGACAACTAGAGCTGAATCTCCGTATACGTCGAGCCTCTTGACTTTCCAATCGAGAGCTGCCTGGATACCCAAGATACACGCTTCATACTCTGCAATATTGTTTGTGACATAGAAGCTTAGTCTAGCGGTGACTGGTATAAAGCAGTTGTCTGGGGAGATCAGCACTGCTCCGATTCCGTGCCCCCACATGTTAGAGGCACCGTCAAACAACATTCTCCACCTTTCATCATCTTGAGACTTCCCTGCGTCAAATAATGCCATAATGTCCTCATCTGGGAACTCACATTGCATTGATTGGTAATCCTCAACCGGTTGATGTGCCAGGTAGTCTGCCAGTGTGCTACCCTTAATCGCTTTCTGGGTTACGTACACGAGATCGTACTCTGACAGAAGCATTTGCCAACGAGCAATTCTACCCGTGAGCGCAGGTTTTTCAAATATGTACTTGATTGGGTCCATTTTGGACACCAACCAGGTAGTGTGACTCAGCATATACTGTCTCAGTCGATGCGCAGCCCAGGCTAGAGCACAACAAGTCTTATCCAATGATGAATACCTTGCCTCACAGTCTGTGAACTTCTTGCTTATATAGTAGATCGCGTGTTCTTTCTTTCCCGACTCATCGTGTTGCCCCAGCACGCAGCCCATAGAATTGTCTAGCACCGTGAGGTATAGGATGAGAGGCCTGCCAGACACAGGTGGCATTAGGACGGGTGGATTTTGAAGATACACCTTGATTTTCTCAAATGCTTCTTGACATTTATCATTCCACTTCATCTCTTGGTTTTTGCACATCAGTTTGAAAATTGGTTCGCAAGTTGCGGTCAACTGGAAGATGAATCGAGAGATGTAATTTAGTCTTCCCAGGAAACCACGAACTTCTTTTTCTGTTTTAGGTGCTGGCATCTCCAGGATTGCTCGTACCTTGTCCGGGTCTACCTCAATTCCCTTCTGGCTAACAATGAACCCTAACAGCTTCCCTGACCTAACCCCAAAGGTGCACTTAGCGGGGTTCAACCTGAGTTTGTACTTTCTGAGACGTCCAAACAGCTTCTGCAGGTTAACCACGTGCTCTTCATCAGTCTTTGATTTAGCAATCATGTCATCCACATAGACTTCGATCTCCTTATGCATCATGTCATGGAATAGGGTTACCATCGCTCTTTGGTAGGTTGCCCCGGCATTCCTCAACCCGAAAGGCATGACCTTGTAACAGAAAGTTCCCCAAAGGGTTATGAAGGTGGTTTTCTCCATATCCTCCGGAGCCATTTTGATCTGGTTATAGCCTGAATATCCATCCATGAAGGAGAACATCGAATGTTGAGCAGTACTGTCCACCAAAACGTCAATATGGGGTAGAGGGAAGTCATCTTTAGGGCTTGCTCTGTTCAAGTCACGGTAGTCGACACACATTCGGACCTTCCCATCTTTCTTAGGGACTGGGACAATGTTTGCTACCCACTCAGGATATTTTGCCACAGCTAAGAACCCTGCATCAAACTGTTTCTTGACCTCATCCCTGATTTTCAAAGACATTTCAGGCTTCATCCGCCTTAACTTCTGTTTCACAGGGGGACACTCTGATTTCACCGGCAATTTATGTTCAACAATATCTGTGCTCAAACCTGGCATGTCCCGATATGTCCATGCGAATACGTCGGCGTAATCGAACAGGAGCTGAATCAACTTTTTGCGCTCTTTATCCTCCATTGCGGTACCAACCTTGATCTCTTTTCTGTCTTCCTCAGTACCCAAATTGACCATTTCTGTAGACTCCTCATGGGGTTCGATGACCTTTTCTTCTTGTTCTACCATTCTCATGATTTCTGGAGGAGTATCCCAATCATTCTCAACATCTTCCTCGGCTTGATTAACCGGGTAATCAAAATCACAGTATGAGTTATGGGCATTATTATTTTCAGAGCTTATTTTTGATCTGCATTAGAATGGAGCGGCGAATAAAAACAAAGAAAAAGCAAGACAGAAATTTTATTGAAAATTCAAAATAACACTTTATTGATTGATGATTTTCGACGAAAACATGTGTGCCCGAATGAAATATCCCAAGGCCTTGGGCAGAGCCGAGGGATCTGCATTACAATGATAATTACTTTAAATTGGAAAATACGGGGAAATCCATGATCTCCCAGTTTTGCAGCTTCTCTCCAACCGCACAGCAGCGCACCAGACCTTCAGCACGGCCACTTGAGCTTGATCCTTCTTCAACCATATTAACCTGGTCAGGGTTCAGCATACCAGCACTCCGGAAGTTGTCCTTAAGATTAGCGATGACTATTCTCCCCTGATTGGGTGCCCTTCCTCTGAGTTTGGCCAGCCATTTCTCCCTCCTGTCAGATGTCAGCCTCTCCCGATCAGCAAGACTTGGGATGTACCCAACACCGAACCTCTCAATATTACCCCTCAACTGGATAGGCATTACAATTCCTTGAGCAGCTTTTCCTAAGCCCTTACCAATCTGATACCCATGTCCCAGCATCACCTTTGCAGTCATCATGTCAGCCCTGGACCACTTAGGCTTCCACTGAGGCTCCCCTTCGACGAAGACAGCGTTTGAAATCTCCAATCCCTGGAAAGCAGTCTCAAAGGACTCTTCTGCTGCTTCCACATAATGTTCAGGTGGTGATCGATTTATCAATATTTCTTCCTCTCCGGAGATCACTATCAGCTTTCCCCTAGCCACAAACTTGAGTTTCTGATGGAGCGAGGATGGCACTGCCCCAGCCGCATGTATCCAGGGACGTCCTAGCAGGCAACTGTAGGATGAATTGATGTCCATCACTTGAAAGACGACATAAAATACTTCAGGGCCTACCTGCAGCGGCATTTCCACTTCTCCAAAAACTTCCTTATCTGACCCATCAAACGCCCTGACCAAGGTGGAGCTCGGTTTCAAATATGAACAGTCTACATCCAGCTTATCCATTGTAGACTTAGGCAGCACATTCAAGGATGAACCGTTATCAATAAGCACCCTGGCAAGTATATGGTCCCCACACTTGACCGAGATATGAAGAGCTTGATTATGACTCTTTCCTGCCGGAGGCAGTTCAGTGTCTGAGAAGGTCAAGTAATTGGAGGCTACAATGCTGCCAACAATACCATCAAGCTGGTTTACTGTAATGTCATGAGAGACGTGAGCTTCATTCAGGACCTTTAGCAGTGCAGCACGATGTGCCTCTGAACTAAGCAGCAAAGAGAGCATTGAGATCTTGGATGGAGTTTGATTCAGCTGGTCTACCACCCGATATTCACTCTGTCTCATTACTCTCAGGAATTCTTGAGCTTCTTTGTCCGACACATCCCTGACTTCTACAACTTCCTTGTCTTTTCCTTTACGGGCCCTTTCTTCAGTTCCCTTGGATTGCTCTCTTCTAAGGTTTTCAGGAGTATACAACCTTCCACTCCTTGTGATACAACTACCTCCAGCAATGTTTGTTATATCCAGAGTGCCTTTAGGGACCTCCGCTTGCATTTGCACACTGCAGCTCCATGGAGTCATCCTAGTCTCCCCACTAGGGGCAGCAGCAGGTACTGGAATAACAACAGTCGAGGGTCTCGTCACAGCTAGGCTGGAATTCAGATTGCAGGGAATTTCAATTGGTCTCCTGAAGCCTCCATTGCCTGATTGTAAGGTAAATACACCTTCTTCTTTCTCCTGGATTCCCACTTGGACCAGGTGTCTGTCTAAGAGATCTTGGAGAATTGGTTTAAAACCTTCACATGCCCCGATGCAGCGAGGATTATCACAGGCGTCTTTCCTAGCACAACCTTCTTTGATGACACCAAAACGGCATAGTTCAGCATGGATAAAATTCAAAGGCATCTGAATGCAATCAACTTTTCTAACCAAACACTGACCCTCCTGATGGCCAACGGCATTAATAGCAGATCCTCCATGCCCTGGCAACGGATTGGTGGCTACATTGGGTTGTTGAAATGATATGCTTTTCTTATCAAGTAATTCTTGCACCACGTATTTGAACGCTTTACAATCCTCCACCACATGTCCTACTGCCCCAGAGTGAAAGGCGCAGGTGGCATTTGCGTTGTACCCTCTGGGATAGGGAGGCTGATATGGCTTCATTTGACGAGTACTGATTATTTTGTTGGTGATGAGATAATTAAACAAGTCCGTGTAGGATATGGGAATGGGATCAAAGACAACAGGCTTCCTTTCATTATAGTTCCGGTGCTGATAATTTGACTGGAAAGGCTGTGCCAGTGGTGCCTGAGGAGGAACCGAAATAGCTTGCGGTGGATTGCTGTGCGACGGACCACTGGCTCCGATGACTGCATTAGTTTCACCTTCTTTCTTCTTATGAGACCCAAAAAATGGCTTTTTTTGACCGGCAGGAGGTGTCGGGCCCTGAGCTATTCTTCCGCTCCGCATACCATTCTCTACTCTTTCCCCTATGACCACCATCTCAGAGAAGTTTGAGGCTACGCTGCCAACCAACCTATCGTAATACACTGCAGGAAGGGTTTCCATAAACATGTGGACCATTTCTTTGTCCAGCAGAGGGGGTTTTACTTGAGCCGCAAGGTTCCGCCATCTCTGAGCATACTCTTTGAACGACTCGTTATCCCTCTTTGACATGCATTGTAGCTGAGTTCTATCTGGAGCCAAATCATTGTTATACTGGTATTGACGCATGAAGGCATCTGCCATGTCTTTCCAGCAACGGATATTAGTTGGCTCTAACTGCATGTACCAGTCAAGGGGAGCTCCAGCTAAACTTTCTTGGAAGCAGTGCATCATTAAGTTATCATCACGGGCATATGCAGTCATCTTTCGGCAGTACATTGTCACATGGCTGACTGGGCAAGTTGTCCCTCTGTATTTGTCAAAAGTTGGTGCTTTGAACTTGGGCGGCAGGACTAGATCAGGAACCAAGCACAACTCATGGGCATTCCTGGCTCGGGAACCTGCCCCTTCAACAGCTCTTAACCTTTCTTCCAGCATCTAATACTGACTTCTAGCTTCGGGAGGGTAATTCTGTGGGAAACCGCCGGCACCATAGTGAGGGTTATTCATCGACGCCACGACCGGGGTCATGTGTCGGTGAGCAATATTCTGAGGGACTGGGCCCTGTACGTGTGGATGAACCATTATTGGTGAATTGAAACCCGCCGGAGTTCCTGGAGTAATAACAGGAATTGGGATCTGAATCTGGGCTTGATGCGTCCCTGTTCCAACTTCGTTCACAATGGTGTTAGGCTGAGCGTGCCCCGTGGTTCCCGAAGGATCTCTTCCAGGGTTTGCATCAGCAGCAGGAGGCGTATAGCCCAGTGGGAGACCGTAGGGAGGCCATTGCGCAGCTTGAAGGGTTTGAGAGATCCCAGACCCAGGGAGGGGAGGAGGATTGTTCGTCCCAGCGACAGCAGTTTCAGTTGTGCCAACATCTCTTAAGGCACTTAGCACTCTTATGACCTCCGCCATTTGAGCCTTTAGGACTTCCATCTCAGCTTGAATGACTTGATTCCCCTGATTCTGACCATGCTGACCCTGATCATTAGGATCCGGACCTCCTGGAATTCCGTCATCCTGATGTGGCTGCGGATCGTTCTGATCAAGATCGGCTTGATTGCTTTCCATGCTTCTTGCTTGCAGACGCGTCCAATAGCGATGATTAACCAGCTTACCTAATTCTCTAGTGACGGAACACGCTTATGAACACAAGAACGAATAAATGAATGCAATGCGAATGAATGCGTGTTTAGTTTTTCTTGCCGAGAATCGCAGCGTATTATGTCTTGTCATAGATACGCAGGTAAATCTTTGATTATTTTTGTTATATCACTTTCTTTGGATCATACTGAAATTGGAATCTGGAAGCGAAACGGGTGTATTTAAACAAAATACTTCAAAATCTGAGTACGACATTCTGATACAATGATTGAAAAAGGAAAGGTACAATAAAACAAAATGGAAAATTACAATAAAGAAGCTCAAATACAAAGAGCTTTGATATTTCCGCTCCTTTTCCTCTTGTTGTTGGTAGAGGTAATTCCGGCTTTTCCTTTGGCTTCCTCAACTAGGGCTCTGCAGTACTCCACAAATTTGTACACCTCAAGCGGGGTGTTGAGGGGATACATCTCAGTCTCAGCTTTTCTTAATCTCCTAGGCATATCCGCAAGAGCCAGGTTGACCAATTCTGATAGCTTGGAGAACCTACCCTTCCAGTGTTGAACCTCATCCCTCAGCTCTATGATGACCGCCTGCTCTTCAATCCTACCGAGCAGCTCAACATAGTGATGTTCCCAATACTGACTTTCATCCCTCACTTGCCGGTACGCGTCACTGATGTGACAAAGACGCTCCTTCAATTCGTCAGAATCCTCTTGCTCTGCTCTTAGGGCCCGCTGATATTCCCTGAGGATGTTCTCAAAAGAGTCTCTCTCTTGCACAACACTGTCTAACTTACTCTCCCATTCAGCTTGTAACATGCGGGATTCTCTTTTTGACTTGGCAAGCAAGCTTTTCGCCGTTCTCTCTTCCATTTTTGCTTCATCCCATAACTCTTTCCACTGGTTGGCTTCTTCCAGGGCCTTCTTCTCTTTCAAGCTTCGTCTCTTGATTTCTTCCTTGGCTCCTTGCAGATACCTTTGAACTTCTAACTTGCTCTCCTCTTCCCCTTTTAGTTTCTGACTGAAACTCTCAATGGTAGCAGACTTCAGGGCATTTTCTTCTTTCAACCTCTTGTTCTTCAGAGCCATCTTCTCTATCTCAGCTTGCAAAGATTTCTTCTCTTCCTCTGCCTTCATCAGAGCCAACTTAAATTCGCCTAATTCTTCGACAACAGGGGCACTGGCGTCTACTACTTCCCTCTCGACTTGCAACTCTTTTTGGTAAGGCAGTTGAACATTCTGGATCCTTTTTCCGAGCCACTGAGCGAAGGTGATACCACTAGTCCTCTGAGCGAGCTCTACTTTTCCCATGCGAACCACCGTACTCCAGGCTTGCAAGACCTTTCTAAGCAAACTGTCATCTTTTGGTCCTCCTTCATAGATGTAAAGCGGGAATATCATCTCTTCAGTAGGCGAATTCCTCATCGGATACCCTAATTGCCTCAGAGTCAGAGACGGGTTGTAGTTGATGCATCCCTTAGTGCCCATTAGCGGGACATTTTGGAAACCACCACAGCGGAAGACTACCTTAGGCCTATCTTCCCAGCAAGATGAGAGATACCAACGGATTGAGTGTTCATCTAGACCCCCTAGAAACTGGATCCACTCTTGAATGCTCATAGCTTTCACCTCACAAGTTACAGCGTAACTAATCAACTTTTCCACTCGTGTTGGGTTGGTGAAGGCATGGATGAGAAGCCATGCATACAACAGGTGAGAAGAGCAAGAGATTTTCTTCCTTCTTAAGTCACAAGGATGGGTAAAAGCAGAATAAGTGTCGGCAAGGATGGCGGAAATTGGATTAATGGGGCTCCTCTTGTTCTGAAAAGCTAGGAAAATACCAATAACAGTCACATCCACATACCTCTCAATCTGCGGAAAGAGAACAACCCCAAAAATTGCTAAGGCCAAAACTCGCTTGAAGACAACCCAATTTTTACTTCTAGCATAGGCTCCCATTAAACCTTCGAGGTAGCTCTGCGGGAAACCTATCACATTGTTTCTCTTCTGCTTTTGGAGCTTCAGATCCTCTACACTCACTTGCAATAATGCAGCGAACCCCTCATCTGTGTAGTACTGTTCTTGATACCGGTAGGGGACAGCTTCTGTCTGAGTGAAACCCAAAATCTGCTGATATTCCTCCAATGTGGGTGCCATTTGAAAATTTTTGAAAAGAAAGCACCTGATTTCTGGGTCATAGAATCTACTCAAAGCCACAATAGCCTCAGTCTGCACCTCTAGCAACAACAACTTCCGGAGGTTCCCATAAGCATTGTCAAACGATCCCCTTTCAATAGGTCCCATCAGATCAACACATCTTTTCAGACTAGTCACATCTACCTTGCTTACAACGGGGTACCTTGGAGTATACACCGTTCCCTTTCTAGATTCCATGCCGTATCTATGACAAAAATTGCTCATTACTTGGGGTTCTCGGCAAGCAAACCATGATGAAATGCAAAGATGCATGCGAAAATTATCGAGAATGTATGTTTTATGCAAAGGATGATGTGTAGATGATGATGATGTTCTACGTCTATGTAACTCAGAGACCAGTCCTTATTGGCAGTGATTCAAGTTTTTTTTTGGAAAATGCGGGTCGTACGTTATTTCATATGGACCGGTATGAGAAAGGCTACAGCGGTAACTCTTTCACTCCCTCTTTTTTTTTAAAATAAAGTGGTTCATATGTCACTTCGTACAGACCGGCGAAAGAAAGGTTACAACGGCAACTCTTTCTCTATTTTCTCTTTTTTCGAAAAATCTCCTTTTCTTTTTGAAAACGTGCCTAGTTTACAATGCAGCACACAATTTGGAAAGCCCTTGTGACCTAAAAAGGGGTGAGACCTACGATCTAGGGCAATTTAAAGGGTGATCCTCCCATGTGGCTCTATTCACTCCCTCGCAAAGGCTACCAGAGCTAAATCTCTTTTATGATAACACCCACAACGATGGAATGCCATCTGGTGTGAGGTACCATAAAGAGCATACTCTGGCTGAAACTTTCGTGAGAGCAGAAGGACATCGGTCCAATTGGCAGTCACTACTCGTTTCCACTCTCCTAGGTGTTTTTCAGACCTTGGGTTTTAGGCCTCTCTCAAAGCTCATAACCATAAGGGGGTGAGTGTGTGTAGCGGGGACATACCGCCTAAAACTACCCACATATACCCCACCTGCGAAGGAAAACCCAGAACAGTCCAAACAATAGCAAGCGATAACATGTTGTCTACACTAGGGTTCAATATCAAATTAGCTAGCCTAGGGTTTCAACAATAATCAAATGCTTTGCTTTCCTCGAGAAATGGGGCCAAAAAGAGAGGAACATAACAAGATGGGGAGGAAAAGCATGAGGGTACTAAGCACATAAGCAAAGACGAGGAAAAATAAACATGGAAGGAGAGAAAACAAATGCACATGCGTACAACATGATAAGAAGAACAAACCGAAAAGGGATAGAAGCAAACAAAGTATCCAAATCACATCGATAGCACACTAAACCACACATTTAATTAGTTAGGCTTGACCCACTTAAAAAAGAAAAGTCCCCAGTGAAGTCGCCAGCTGTTGCGCCCGAAAAAGTCCCCGAGGGAATCTTTCTTCGTTTACAACTTTTAAAAAATCAATGAAGTCGCCACCAATATTTTTTATAAGGAAAATATTGAAGAAAAACCTTTTTGGAAAGCGGATGGCCTTTTGGAAAACCGGAAGATTTGGGTTCGGGGGTCGGTTAGGTATGGGGAAGGTATTAGCACCCCACATCTCCTTTCTATCGAAAGGGAACCTTTAATTAAACGTGTGGTTTTAAGTGCTGATTTGGAAAATACTTAAATTTGCCCCTTTTTTTCGAAAAGAGAATGAAAAGACTTAATGAAAATTTTATTTTTGGCGAGAAAGGAGGAAAAAGGGTTTTTAGAAAGAAGTGCTTGACGGGACATGGCCCGCTCCTACGTATCTCCCGGTGCGATGGAGAATTCAAAGCTACGTAGTTCTTGTTTGTTTGGAAAGCGGTTTTTGTTTTTTATTCTTTTGGGAGTTTTTCGCAAAGGGGTTGAGCGTTCGCAGTGACCAAACAACAACGGTTAGAGTGGTCGCACTACTAACTCTTATGAAAATGAATTATCATTAACGACCAAACGGCAACGGCGCGAGTGATGATTAATGATAATCGGTTTTTATTTTGAGCATTGAAAAGGTTTTCGCAATTGAGGGAGAGCGTTTGTGAGGACCAAACAACAACGGTTTAGAGTGGCCACACTACTAGCTCCCACGGGAATGAAATCATCACCCACAATCAAACGGCAACGGCGCGAGTGATCATTAGTGATGATTAGTTTTGATTTCGACGTTTGAAAAGATTTGTTTTTTTTGAAAAATGTTTTCGTTGATTTTAATTGGAGAGAACGTCGTGATGAAAGGAATTTGCAATTGGATTGATTTTTTGTTCGGGGAAACATTTATCTATCATTTAAAAAAAGGTTTGAGAAAAAATAAGTTCGTTTAGGGAAAAGAAAATTTATTATTTGGGAAAAAAGGGTTTGAAAAAAAATGTTTATCTAGGGGAAAGAAATAAAATTTGAAAAGAGAAACAGGGGGTGAAACAGTAAAATGGGGGGGGGGGGGCAAGTGGCAGGAGGGCTGTATCATTAAAAAAGGGGGTGCAGATAGTGAGCCCAGCTTGTTTTTGTAAGCTGGGCTGCGTTTTTTTATTTTCTGATGGGCTTTGGGGGGGAGGCGTGCGAAATAAACCGTGGGGGTGCGAATAGCAATCTGAAAAATAAAAAAAAGGGGAAAAGACCAAATTGCCCTTGCTCTTATACTATAAAAGGGAAACCCAATTAGGGAAACCCTAATTTCCTATCCTCCTTCCACGGCGCCCTTACTCCCCCAAATAGCCAAACCCTATTTTTCTTCTCCCCCTCTCCACGCGGCGCCGACCTCTCTCCCCCCCACTCACTCCGACCTCGCCCTTCTTCCCTTGCGCCGTCGTCCCTCTCATCCCAACGGTGCCATCCCCTCTCCTTTCTCAGGACCGTTTCACTTCTCTCTGCTCACCTACCCTGATCTTCTCTCTCGTTCCCTCAATCGCACCCCACCCTTATCTTTCAATCAACGGTGGCGCGACGTTGGTGGCTGGGTTTGGTGTGGGCGAGTAGATGGTTTACGGCGGTGTGGGGGTGTGGTTGGTTGTGGGGGTACGACGGCGATTCGCAGCGGAGGGGGGAGTTTGGTGGACAGTGGTGTTGCGGTGGGAGGTGATGGTTTGGTCGTGAGGGGTGGCCGTAGGTGGATGGTTCGGATCTGGGCTTGTTTCGCGGAGGAGAGGGGGTGGTCGGTTCGGTGGTGGAGATGGTGAAGCCGTGGCGTTTTGGGGTGGGCTGTGAAGGTTCGGTTTCTGTGTTGGTGGTTCGCGGCGGAGGCGAAGGAGGCGCACGGCCAACGGCCACCGTCCATGGCGGCCGGAGCTTCAGAGTGAGTTTTGCTATGTTTTTGTTTGTTTTTTTTTGTTACGCTATTTCGGATTGGCACATACATATATTTATTTATTTTTTTTTAAAACCTGACCTCTCTCTGTTGTTGCCTCTAACTTATTTTTTGCTGCTTTGTTTCTTTTTTTTTTAAAATCTGTTTGTGTTTGCCTACATGTACTTATTTTTATGGAACAGAAGAGAAAAAGGTTCAAGACTAAATCTGTGATTACCTACATGTACATTATGACTAAATGATTTATGTGTACATGAAACAATAAATAAAGAAGGTAAAAAAGGATATGAAAGATAAACAGATGAATTTAGGCACTAACCTAGTTCCAAGACCTTTGAAAAAAAAACCAGTACTTCCCTCTATTCTGCTCAAATTGAAATATGGTTTCTATATATTTTTGTGTGTATGAATTGTTGTGTATCTTGCTGTCTGTGTGCCTCTTTGCTGTATGTCTCCGTGTCCCCCCTAAACTGATTTTTGTTCATTGTATTTATAGGCAAGAAAACATGGTGTAGGTGTGGTGTTGAGCAGGGGATCAAATCCCCCTAGGAGACCAGTTGGTTGCTGCTGCAGTGACACAGCAAGGGAGCAGCAAGGGGATGGCAGCAGGGTTGCTGCCACTGCAGCAATGTTTTTGCTGAAACTGGAAAAAGCAAAGGGCAAGATAAAAGAAGCTTGAGCCCCATTCTAAAAAAAGTGTTACAGCAGCGCCCCTGTCCTTGAAATTTTGTATTGTTTTTTTAATTAATAATTTTTGTAAGAAAAGAGTTGACTTCTCTTTTTTTTTTGTACTATTCTGTTTTTTTTTTAATTTTTTTTGTTTATATGTGTAACACAAGGACAGCTAATAATAAAAAAAATCTGATTTCATTTTATTACTATTATTTATTATTATTTTTATTTTTTCTTTATGATAATAAAAGCGGTAAAAACAACGCGCGCCGACGCAACAACTCACACGACTCGAAATGAAATACAAGCGCCTTAAGACTAGGAACGCGTACGCGATTTGAATACGCGCTTTGAATACGCACGCGCGTATGTTATTAAAACCGATTTTATTTTATCCTCACTTCTCTAAAAAGAAAACGGTAAAAATAAACGCGCACTGACGCAATTACTCACACGATCCGAAACGAAACGCGCGCTCGCGCTATTTATTATTTCATTATTTATTTTTGGATTCTTTTTCCTTTTTTGAAAACAACGAGCGCCCAACCAAATCGTTGCACGAGAGTGCCAAATACACCCGCATTCAGAACAATATGCGAAGCGATAAAATTTTTGGGATTTTTTCAATTAGGCGGACAAAATTGGGGTATTACAGGAACCATTTGGCTAGATGCAAGGAGTCCCCTATAAATACATCAAACAAAAGGCAAAGGCAAGCAATGTCAAATGCTACCGAAGGACAAGTAGCATCTTCACCAAGCTACTCAAAATTTGACCAAGCGGCATGCTGACTTCAGCTTGCGAAGACAATTGTGAGTGCGGAGCTCCCATTTCGTTTTGTGGAGAATGAAGAATTTCAGAAGTTTTTGAACCTCATGCAACCCCGTTTTGACATCCCATCACGATCTACAGCGAGACGTGATATCTGGAATCTTTACATGGAAGAGAAGGAGAAGTTGAAAGCAATTCTCTCAAAACATTGTGGAAGAGTTTGTCTTACCACTGACACATGGACCTCGGCTCAAAATCTCACTTACATGAGTTTGACTGCACATTATGTTGATTGTGAATGGAAGCTTAAAAAAAATTATAAACTTCTGTCAAATTACGGGGCATTCGGGAGAGGCCATTGCGAGGTATATTGAGGAGTTTCTAAATGGGTGGGAGTTAAAACGAGTTTTAACCATAACCGTTGATAATGCTTCAGCAAATGACGCTGGGTTGAAATACTTGAAGAGCAGGATGGAGTCTTGGGACAACCTTGTCCTAAATGGAGATTATATCCATATGCGATGTTGTGCGCACATCTTGAACTTGGTTGTCAAGGAGGGACTAAAAGATATTGATATTTCCATTATGAGAATTCGGCCTGCTATTAAATATGTCACGGTTACTCCTGCAAGAGAAAGAAAATTCATGGAATGTGCGGAGCAAGAAAGGATTACTGAAAAAACTGCTCTTATTCTTGATGTTGATACAAGGTGGAATTCTACATTCTACATGCTACGGTCGGCCCTAAAATATCAAAATGCCTTTTCCTTGTTGCAATTGAGAGACAAGTCATTTAAGCATGATATGGAAAAGAAAAACAAGGGTCTACTTGTAAAAGAAGATTGGGATCATGCTAGGGCTGTGGTGCCTTTTTTGGAAATGTTTATGGGCAACCACACTATCTATTTAATGATGAGGACCCTAAGGAGATCCTTAGATTTGATCAAGGTAAATTTATAACATTTTATTTATTTGGTCCATATTTTCGTTTGTAGATGAAATAATTTTGGTTCTGCAGAAATATCCTCCCAAGATTGCGGTGTTAATTTGGATGACTGAGGACTTTATTAGGCCTGCAGCCTGTTGCATGCAACTTTGATCATGGTAAGATTTTAGTTTGCTGAAGTAATATGAAGTAATATGATATGGATTATATGACATTAAGGCTTGGTTTGTAAGATTTTAGTTTGCTGTATTTGCTGTCAAATAAGTACCAAACTTGTCATTCTCTATGATTGAACCATATTTTAGTTTGCTGTATTTTCCCTGTCAAATAAGCCTTCAAAGCTAGGACACATTTTAATTTGATTGAACCATATTGAAACCGTGTTTCTATTTTTAACTAGTTGATCGTTTTATTCTTCTGTCACATGCTAATATTATACTGGCTGATATACACATATGAGTTAAGTTAAAACAAAATTTATCTATTCGTGTTGGATTCTGTTTATACAAACAAAACAAAATGTGTCCTTGATAGCATGCATGCCATTCATCAAATTAACAAAAGATTCAATGGTTATTTGACAGTTCAGTCAGTTATTTTGAACAAAAAGTAATTACAAAATACTATTCTGTTACTCCTATTCTGTTACTTGGGCATTTTCCAGAATGTAACTCTTTAATCCTTTCTTAACAGTGTTTGCTTTCATGTCTAATATCAGGTTTGGGCCAAAGACTTCTTTATCAACTGATGCAATCTTGAAGCTTCACACGACAGATCACAGGCCAACCATCTATTATAAGAGTATATTAGTATGTATTATAAGAGTATGTTGTAACTGATGCAATCTTGAAGCTTCTTTATCAACTTAATGCAGAAGAAAATTCAGCATGTATTATAAGAGTATGTTATATTAATATATTTCATGCAAATCTTGCATCCAGATTGTATTTTAGTATTTAAAGTTATAATCATAAAGGTCTTGAATACTATATAAGGTCTTGAATACTGTTAATATCATGCAAAAGACTATTATTATTTAAAAAAAACAGTTTGGGTAGTTTGGGTTAACAGTTCGGGCAGTGTGGGCTTAACAGTTCAAAAAAAAAGTTCAGAATTTAAACAGTTCAGTTCGAACTCGAACTTCCGAACTGAACTATTACGACAGTTCAGTTCAGTTCGAAGAACTGTTAACACAGTTCAGTTCGGTTGAACTGTTTAAACAGTTCAGTTCAGTTCGGTGCAATTATGCTTGTGAACTGAACTATGAACATCCCTAGCCACAACACCACCACCACAACCGCGAGCAACCACCGACGAACCAGTAACCACCACCACCACCGTATACTCACAACCACCACAGCACCACTGTGAACCACCACCATACCACTGTGAACCACCTCCAAAACACCACCGTCACCACCACTGTAAGCCACCGCGAGAACCACCGTGCACCACCACGAAAACCACCCCTCTCTCGCGCCCTTCCCCATCGTTCTCTCTCTCTCTCACCTCGCGTTCCACAACCACCGTAGCCGGCGCTCCCCCTCCGGCGACGACCAATCTCACCACTATTCACGACCCAACCGTGGCCTTCTCTCTACCGTCGCACCACCATCGCAAACAACCATCACTACCACTACTGTAAACAGCCACCAGAACCACCAGAACCACTGCTACGACCACCGCGAACTCCTCGCCGGAGCTTTCTCCCTCTTAACACTCGGTCCATCCCCTTTCTCTCATCTCCACGAGTTTTCCCTCTCTCTCTCTCTCTCTCTCTCTCCCATTTTTCCTTCCTCTGATCTGCGCAGCTTTTCTTCTCTCTCCCTAGAGAGTGTTGTTGCGGCTGATTGTTCTAATTTAGGGTTACAAATGCTATTGTTACTCTTATATACTTTATATATTTTACTTTATCATTTGATATTCTTTTTTCTTTTTTCTAAAAAATATATGTGATAATCAGATAAGGAAACAAGATAGATCTGACCCCTTATTTTACCTCTCTCATGTGAACCCCTCCCACTTTTACTATTCTATTGTTGTTTTTTATTAAATAATAACCTCTTCTAAATCTATTGGTTTTGCCTTTTCTTTATTGTACCAAAAATAATCTGTTTATTTTTACTGTTTGAATCCCCTTTGTTTTATTCATGCAGCTCCTCTTCTGAATAATTAATTATGGGCTACCCACTTCGGTGTTTGAGTCTTGAGTCTTATAGCCCACTCTTTATTTTGCTAGTAGTGAGCCCAACTCCCCTTTATTCGATTTTTAACTAATTTGTGATGTCACATTTTCGTTTAGCGTTCTCAAAAAAATCAAATTCATAGTCAAATATGAGTTGTTAGCGATGATCACCCTGAGTTTAACTTGTTTGATTTTTGTGAACAGCTTCAGTTTACAAACCGGTTATTTGCAATGGTCACTCCGAGTTTACTCGTTTGGCCATTGCGAGCGCCCTTCAATTTCCAAAAACATTTCAAATAATAAAAAATATAAACACACAAATATTTTCTACCAAGAACTACATGTGATTTGATTCTCTACCAGGAGATACGTAGGAGCAGAGGACGGCCGACCTCTGTCAATTGCATTAATAAAAACCCTTTTTTAGTCCTTTTGTAAATTTCTTATTCCTTCTTTTTTTCAAAAACAAACAAAAATAACTAACCGTTTTATCGAGTCTTTTTATTATTATTATAAGGGTAAAATCATTATTTTTGAATTAATAAATGTTTGCACATTTAGTTAAAAGGTAACCTTCCTTAGGAAGGATGTCGTAGGGTGCTAATACTTTCCCTACGCATAAATGACTCCCGAGCCTAAACCTGGTCCGCAAAACCCCCTTATCCACTCAATAGGGACTTTCCAATGTTTGCCCTTAAACTAAACTTTGGTGGCGGCTTCATTCCAAGAACTTCGAAAAATCCTTTCCCGGATTTTTCGGTTGCTACATGGTCCACATCAAAGCGGCTCTCATCATAAAATTCTCCTTCCGTGCGTAATCGTAAGTTGAGACACCATCCCACAACCTCTTCAAATCATCAATTAGTGGTTCTAAATAGATGTCCATGCCTGCTTTTGGATTTTCTGGGCCAGGTATCAGACAAGTCAAAAACATGTAAGGTTTGGTCATACACATCTCAGGGGGAAGGTTGTACGGGGTAACAATAACGAGTCAACAAGAATATGGCGAAGTAGATGCTTGGGTATATGGTGTAAAACCATCAGAGCATAACTCAAGCTGTACGTTGCGTGGATCCGCTGCAAACTCAGGTTGTACCCGATCAAAGTGTTTCCATGCTTCCCCATCAGACGGATGACGCAACACACCAGGACATTTATTCTCAAAATGCCACGTCTTTTTCCCTGCAGTGTGCTCGGATGCAAACATTCTCTGCAACCTTGGAATAATTGGAAAGTAGAACATTGACTTCACCGGAACTGATTTATTCTTACTACTAGTCCCCCTTTTGCGAGCATGATACCTAGGCGCATTACAAAATTTGCATTCAAGTAGCGCGGCATCTTTTTTCCCAAACTCATTGTCATAATACAACACGTGACCTTTCGGACATCAATCGATCCTTCTAGCTTCCAATCCCAACTTAGAAACTAACCTCTTAGCCTCGTAAAAATTCTTTGGCAAATTTTCATTCATAGGTGTCACGCCTGACATCATATCACATATCAAGTCCATTCCCACCTCAGATGTATTACTCAACGATTTGAGAGCTAAAAGCTTCGCATAAATCGATAACTTTGAGTATGATGACCCTTCAAACAATGGTTTGTTTGCATCTAACAACAGATTATAAAATCTTTGTGCTTGCTCATTCGGAAGCTCTTCCATGTTATCATATTGCTCCTCCTCGAATGACACATTCACCCCAAGACCGTCACAAACGATATTCTGCATCAAGTTGATTTGTTCACCACATCCTATATCCGCGGAATTACTTACAACACCCCTGCAATTTTCGCCAACCAATGGGACGACATCAAACCCTTTCTCACCATTACTCGTCCAAATCCAATAATTAGGCTTAAACCCAACTCTCTTCAAGTGATCAATGACCTCCGTTGGATTCCTAATCTTTCCAATATATCAAAGAGAGAGAGAGAGAGAGAGAGAGAGAGAGAGAGAGAGAGAGAGAGAGAGAGAGAGAGAGAGAGAGAAAGAGAGAGAGAGAGAGAGAGAGAGAGAGAGAGAGAGAGAGAGAGAGAGAGCAATTGGTTTCTTCATTTATCACCTGATTTGACCATAGATTCCATATCAAATTTCTCCAAATTACAAATCAAACATGAAGGGTGTAAAACAGGAAAATCTAGAACAACAACAACACAAGTATTAGAAACTTGAAACTTTCTAGAATAGAAACCTACAACATTTTAGCACTTGGAAAAACTTATAAAGTATGTTAACAGTATACTTTGAAAATTCTGCTAAGCCAACCCATAAGTCAAATAGCTATATGTTCAAATAATAGAAATCAATGTATGTAAAAGTTTCTTCCTGCAAATTAAACATCCACACAAATCAAAACACAAAAAAAGAATCCCCAAAATTCTTTCACCCAAAGCAAAACAATTATATGCCAAGACAATTATAGGCCAAACACAATGGCTATGTAATGATAGCAACCCATTTTATATTATTGAGTACCAAGAATTAATAATTCAAAAATGGTTGATAGTTAGCACTCAATACATACACTACACATTGTCTAATCTTTAATCTAATCGTTATACATCTTTAATCAATCCATTTTCTGTTCTAATTTCACTCAGCTATTTGTAAATGATTGATAGTTAGCACTCAAATAGGTCATAAAAACAAACAAAACAATATAAAGAAACGACACTGTTGTGAGCTGCTTACATACCTGCACTAACAGATGGTTCCAGGAAGGGAAGTCAGCTTGTTTCCAGAAACATTGAGCTTAGGGGAAGAAAAACTGGAGAGTATTGGGGCTTAGGGTTCGGATTAAAACTGTAGAATTAGGAAGAGAAGGTTAGGGTTTTCAGTAAATCAAAAATTAGAGTTCTAATTAGAATAGAAGTAGAATAGAATAGAAGAACAATACTTACCATAGATGATGATGAAGAAGAAGAAGAAGAATGCTTGGGTTCTGAGTTGGGTCGCACAATGGGTTCTGGGGTTTGGGTCGGGTAGCCGGCGACGCGAGGAGGAGAACGAATGATGGTGGCCGGCGACGCGAGGAGGAGAACGAACGGTGGAGCCGGCGTGAGGGAGGGGGCCAGCGTGAGGGAAGTTCGGAGAGGGAAAGGGGAGTCTGAGAAAGAAACGGAGAAGAAGGAAACTGATGATATGAACGCGTGTTTCGTGTTTTAAGTTAAGATCATTTGCGACGGGCTTGCGACCATTTTTGAATCCGTCGCAAACTACAGCGGGAAATTTTGCGCTTCTTACTTTTTATACATGCCGTCGCCAATCCGTGACAAACGACTGACGGATTAAGCTCCGTCGCAAATGTTGGTAGCTAATACAGGCTTTTCTTGTAGTGATTCTACCTAACAGCAGAACCCTGCAGTTAAAGTCAACTGCAGGGAATCCTCATCCATACAACCTAGGCCCTAGAGTATCTAAGTACTAGAAAGACAATAGAAAACATGGATGGGTTCAAAAATTGTCAAGTGTTACAAAAGATAGCTATAGAGTAGCAAATGTGCACTCTAAACAACCTTCAACATCTGAAGGTAATAATTGAAAATCATCTATCTAATGAATTGGGACTGTGAATTGAATCCCCACTCATGTCTGCCACTTGGAGAACTTGGCATAGATTGACTAGTCAGCTGCAATACAAAAGGCAAACACCTAAAAACATAGTACAAAACATTCTATACCTTGCAGAATGCAATGAACCAACAAGGTGGAGCACAAAGTGGATTCCCAATTGCTAGAGACTCGATGTATTTACACATTGCAGTTATGAGATTATGATCAGACATCTTTAATTTTAAGCTTCGAAAATCGACTTTAAAGGAAACCTGTAGTTGAAGATGTCCAATTTTTTTGTCAGCTTAGACGAAATGACAAATAAATACTACACAAACTATCCAACAGACATGCTCAGGAGGTAGCGTCCCCATGTCGCTGAAATTGCCAATGTAATTAGTAGTAGAGGGGACAATACGGATTTGGATTCCCTGCAATCTCTACTGTCTATCTCTCTCTGCCTTTTTTTTTCAATTTTTTTAAATAAAAAACAATCAAAAGCCAAAATTTCTTTAAAAGTAGATTTGATGATTTTTATGGGGAGTAACTGCAGTGACCGCAGTCGATTTCGACTGCAGTGAATCACGGTCCGAGACAACCGACTAATTTTAGTCCAATCTCCGAAAAGGATACCAAGTGAATGTGTGAAACTCAAATGTTTGACTTAGAAAATTCAAACTCCTAATGTAACATCCTCAAAATAATTAGTAGAATTATTTGGGTGTTAACCCAATTAAACCAATTTAGTACTTAACGGGTAAATTTATCGAGTGCTAAAATTATTTATTGGTTGTCATCGGATCGTTAACCGGATAATACGGATCAAGAAAGTTTCGGAATCAAAATAGGAGATTTAGAACAATATGGTAATTGGAGCACGTTACCAATTATATATTAATAAATATATATATGTATGCGTGTAAGTGGGTGAGGAGAAAAGAAAGAATTAAATTAAGAAAGAAAGGAAAGAAAGAGGAGGCGAGAAACAGAGAGGAGAAGAGAAAAGGAGAAGAAGAGAGAAAGAAAGGGTGAGGAGGAAGAAGAGGAAAAAGGGGAAGGTTAGGCTCATCAAAACGACTTCCGTCCAACACGAAAAATACTCAGCGTTACTTCCTCTTCGATTTGGTACCAAGATTTTCATCATCAACTCACTCTCTCTCACTTTGCCATTTTCGAATATTGAAGATTTTGGGGAGGGATTTCGGTTTTTGATGATGATTGTGATGGTTTACGGATGATTAGAAGGCAACCCGATGAAGGTGGAAAGCGGATTGATGTTCGATTGGAAGGTTGGGAGAGTTAGGGTTTGAGAATCCAAATTTGGGGTTTTTGGATGAATAGTGATTTTGAGCTTGAAGACGATGAATAGTGTTCATGGAGGATTTCGAGGAATACAGTATTTCGGTCAAAAAGAGGTTTCGTGATCGAGTGGAAAGCTTGGAAAGCGGATTGGAGCGTCGTCGGAACGGAAAGTTTATGCGGGGAATGTTCGTGTGGTTACTCGGTGAATTCGGCTCGATCGTGGTTCACGCTTCAAGGGTGAGTTCTACTCACGTTTAGGATTTTACGTTTCGAATTAATTAATTAACTGTTTTATCGCTTTCGCTGGACTGGAATATTTCTGAATATTGTCTGTTTCGGGTTAGGAATCGATCAGAGCGAGTCTCGTGTTGTGTCGTGTTGAAATGGAATTTTTGGTGATTTGATTTCGAAAGATTTTGACTTAAAAACCGTTAATTGGAAAATATGTCGTTTTTGATACAATCCGTTTTGATTGAGTTTTTGATTGGACTGATTGATTGTGTGGTTTGTATTGGGTCTATTGTATTGGTTGTCAAATCTGCTTTCAGTCGGAACGAGAATCGGAATTGAGCGGAATAGCGAATTTCGCAAGAAAATGGAAAAACTGCACTTTTCTGCAGAGGGTCGCGTCGCGACCCGTTCCCATCGCGTCGCGACATGGCCCAGTTTTGTCACGCAAAAAGTTTCTGTCACTTTTCGCGTCGCGACGGAAGCAGTTCGAGTCGCGACGCTTTGCAGATTTTCAGCAACTATTCACTGTTTTGTTTTCGCGATAACTATTGATCCGGGAACCCGATTGAGGTGTTCTAAGATGCGTTGAAAAGCTTATTCAGAGGCCTAACTGAATATTCTATTTTTAAGGCTAAATAAACTGTTTTTGATATTGAAAATTGTGTCGAAAAGTGGTCAACTAGAGTGCGAGTGTGAACGTGGATTTTATAAAATGTGGATTAAAGTGTTTCATTGATTGTCTGATTTGATGGACCGTGGGTTCATAGTATTGTGGATATACGTATATAGTATATCGAGTTGGGTGACGACCCATGTGTAACATACTAGGCGGGGCAGTCATGATCCCCTTCCCTAGGCTCCATGCCAATGGGAGAATGTACTATTGGTAGGGGGGTTCACCGGGGTTAGCGATGTTCCGCAGTCGGTGTTATGTTAAAGATTATTGTACGACACATCGGGGTTAGCAATGTTCTGCAGTCGGTGCCGTACTTTGTTTATTTTACGACACACCGGGGTTAGCAATGTTCTGCAGTCGGTGTCGTACTTTGTTTATTTTTCGACACACCGGGGTTAGCAATGTTCTGCAGTCGGTGCCGTACTTTGTTTGTTGTACGATACACCGGGGTTAGCGATGTTCCGCAGTCGGTGCCGTACTTTGTTTATTTTACGACACACCGGGGTAGCAATGTTTTGCAGTCGGTATCGTGTTAAGTTATAAAAGAAATAATAACTGAACCGAGAGTGTTAGTAGGGGTTTCGGTAGAACTCACTGAGATTGTATCTCACTGTTTAAATGTTGTTGATTTACAGAGACACAGGGACAGAGGAAATCCAAGAGGCACGAGTAGGTTGAGCTCGGACTGGATGCTGATAGCCTAGCTTTATGTTTAAGCTTATTTCCCCTTTGTTGTCTGTATACTAAAACATTATGTATTTATTGTATATCTTTCTTCCGCTTTCTTGTATGATACTGAATACTATAGGTGCTGAAGGTGTATGGTCTAAGAACCATATTGTCTTGTTGTAAATAAGACTGTTTGGGATATATTCAGCGAAAAATTTATAGTGATATTCAGTGTCTAAGCTGGAAATATATCTCTGATGTGTTACTAATGTGCACTTGGGTATTTTTAGTAGATAGAAATACCGGGGTGTTACAGTTGGTATCAGAGCAGTTCGACCTAGTCGGACTTAGTTTAGGGTTGAGTCGATTCCTTGTTAGTCCTTGTTGTAATTACGCTTGTGATGCTAAGAGACATTGAGCCTGATCAACTTAATACTTAGTGCATCATAAGCGGAATTATGGAGGGATGATCAAGACGCAATCCTCGACCAAGATCAGAATCTCCAACCGGTGCATCCTCAGGAAAGGTGACATGACGGTGGAAGGATACACCGCTAAGTTTGGAAAATTTGTTTCAGTTTTACCAAGTGGTAAAGTAAGCTCCGGATGACGAATGGAAAATGCAGAAGTATAAGAAGGGCATAAGTGCTTTTAATGATTTATGGTCTCAGTTCTTATACTATTACCAATTTTGTTGCCTTAGTGAAGTCAGCCCGTGTCGCCGAGGATGACCTCATAGGAAGTATGGGAAAGGAAAGAAGGAAGTTGAATTATCAACTCCGAATGCAAAGTCCTAAGATAATTTCATCAAAGGAAAAGCAGATGCAATTCTTTGAATCTTCAAGGGTCAGAAGATATTCTAACTGTGGAAAGCCTCACAGTGGTAATCGCAAGCGAAGATCTAATCGGTGCTACTATAGTAATGTAGAGGGTCACTATGGTAAAGAGTGCCCAGCAAGGAAGAGTTCCAAGGGTTACAAGCAGCTCTAAGGCAAGGACGAGTCAACATTCTAGATGTTTAGACAGTTACGACTGCAGACAATCTACTGAGGAGTATGAGATCAGTTTCCAATAACTCCGTTAGTATATTACACGATTCGGGTGCAACCCATTGTATAAAAGCTCAATCGTGAGTAGATCGGTTGGGATTAACCTTATCTTCGCTGCCCGAGCCAATAACCATCTTAACTGCTGCTAAGGATCGTGTCCAGACCTAATCTTCATATAGAATTGTCTACTTGTTGTAGGAGGCAGAAATTTCGTTGTAGAATTTATTGTTTGCCTACGAGAAGTGTGAACACCATTTTGGGTATAAATTGGATGACTGCAAATCATGTTGCAATCGACTGTGTTAATCACTATCAGCTTCGCTTCAGAATCAGTTGAATTGTCTAGGACAAATTCTGAAGCGGTTACCTAGTTCACCTTAGACGGACAATCTTCATTCCAAGGTGCGGAAGCACATGTTAGTATGTTATCTGCATCCACTGGAACTAGTATTAGATTTATCATCTGTACAAGTTGTGAATGACTTTTTGGATGCTCTCTGGATGTTTTTCTGGATGAAGTTTCTTCTGTACATCCAGAGCGAGAGGTGGAGTTTTCTATAGAATTGATTCCGGTACAGGATCAATATCTATTGTTTCTTCTTGAAAGTTTCTTGAGAATTAAAGGAAGTGGAGTCTCAACTTGAAGAGTCGATGTCAAAGAAATTCATTCGACCGAGTGCTTCTCCAAGGAGTGCTCTGGTGTGATTAGTCAAAAGGAAAGTTAGTAGCATGAGATTGTACATCGGTTATCGACAACTTAACAAAGTGACGATCAAGAACAAATATCCTTTTCTAAGGATACACGAATTGCTGGATCAACTTCGAGGTGCCCTTCGGTTTGACTAATGCTCCGGCGGTATTCATGGATTACATGAACCGAGTTTTTCATACGTATCAGGATCAGTTTGAAGTCGTTTTCATCGATGGTATCTTGATGTGCTCGAAGACCATTGCGGAGCACGTCCAACATCTCCGCATTGTTCTGAAAGTGCTCCGAGAAAATAAGTTGTACTTGAAACCTTCGAAGTGTGATTTTTGGGTGTTAGAGGTAAAGTCTTTGGGACATGTGATTTCCCAAGTCGGGAGTTTCTGTAGATCCCAGTAAGGTGGAAGCTGTATTGAACTGGGAACGACCAACGTCAGTCACAGAGATCAGAAGTTTTTGGGTCTAGCCGGTTACTATAAGAGAATTGTTCAAGGGTTCTCACAGTTAGTTTTCCACTTACTCGGTTAACTCGTAAGGGTCATCCGTTTACGTGGGATGCCGATTGTGAATAATGTTTTCTAGAGTCGAAGATTTTGGCTTCTGTTCCAATCCTGATTCTTCCGGATCCGTCATTGGAATTTTAAATTTTCGATGACGCTTCAGGGAAGGGTTTAGGATGTATTCTAATGCAAAGATCAACAAGTGGTAGCTTAGGCGTCCAGACAATTAAGGTCTCGTGAAGAGAAGTATCCAACTCATGAATTGGAGTTAATAGCTATTGTGTATGCACTGAAGATTTGGAGACGTTACCTGTATGGGTCTCGTTTCGAAGTCTCTAGTGGTCACAAGAGTTTAAGGTATCTGTTTGATCAGAAAGAACTGAATAGCAGGCAGAGAAGTGTGTAGAATTTCTGAAGGATTATGACTTCGGGCTGAAGTATCATCCAGGAAATTCCAATGTTGTAGCTGATGCGAGTAATAGTAAATCGCTCCACACGACAGAATTATGATGCATTAGATGGAATTATTAGAGTCTGATAGAGACTTAAATCTGAATTCAAGATCAAGGAGGAACCGGTTAGTGTTGAGCCATATGAGGATCTCTAGCTCCCTAAGGGATTCTATACGCTTAGCACCGGAAGTTGATGTGAAGCTACAATCACAAAAGGTATTTCCTGATTTTACCATAGATAGTGATGGAGTCAGTTGTTTCAACGGTAGAATCTGTGCGCCCGATGATGAGAACAATAAAAGGCAAGTGTTAGAGGAAGCACCCCGAAGTTTATATTCTGCTCCAGGGTGTACAGAATATAAAGTAGATGTATTAGTGGCGAGGTATTCGTTTGTTAACCTCTCCTTTGTAAAGGTTAACAAGGAGATAGTATTATGCGATTCAGTTTGACAAGTCAAACGTGAATACGAATGTGAAAATGAGGTGACTGTTGACTGTTTTTCACATTGCGAATAAGCACGAAAGGATTAATTGATGGATCTGCTGCAAGGGACTGAACTTTCCAAAGTGAAGTTTGGCGTGCGGTATGGTAGTTTTGGAAAATCATTTTTGTGAAAACCCGCATGCTAAAGTTAATTTTGGGAATGAATCAAGAGGCTAATGAAATCTGATTTAGGAAAATCCTAGAAGGATTACTTAGGTTGAGGGGAAGCTCTCAATGCTATTGACTAATTCGGAAAGGAATCGGGTGCGTCGTTGGTGAAAACCTCATGAAGAAGTTGCAATATAAGAAAGGGAGCTGAGTTCTGTTTGATAGTTGTCTTGAGAACAACTGAGGTAATTTGCATTACGTTCAAATTTATTTGATGTCCCCATGGTTTATTTCTACGTTTAAGATAAACGTTTCTGGTAAATCCTCATTCCATCTTCTTTCGAAAAGTGTTATCTCGAAATCTTAGGGGCGAGTCAAGAAGTTTCACAAGTGACTTTTCCGTCACATTGTCGGTGTGTACAAGAACTGTTATGTAAATTTTTAGAAAAATTGTTGAGAACGTGTTTACACTCTTCGAGGAAATCGTGTTTGTTTTTACCTCTACCGAGGAGTACCAGTTTGTGGATCTCATTTTCAACCTGTATGTCTATCAAGTGTCTTATATTACACCCTTTGATTTAGATTAATCAAAGTTGGGGAGTAAACGAGGATAATTGGAATGAAGCTTCAGAAGTGTTTTCAAACGCGGTGCCGAGCCGATATAGGCGAATGATGAGTTTCTCGTATAGATGCGTGACCAGAGAGTTCGTATCAAGGTAGTAGTGGATCATACTTGGAGATTGATGTGCCAACTTGGGAAGAGTTCCTACCCTCATTTCGTTAATTCAAGATTGTGCTCCAGCAATTCGAGCCCCTTTTGAGGATATCGATCCTCGGTTAGTCGGATGAAAGACTTAGCGAAATTTTGAGGACAAAATTCTTTGAAGTTGGGGAGAATGTAACATCCTCAAAATAATTAGTAGAATTATTTGGGTGTTAACCCAATTAAACCAATTTAGTACTTAACGGGTAAATTTATCGAGTGCTAAAATTATTTATTGGTTGTCATCGGATCGTTAACCGGATAATACGGATCAAGAAAGTTTCGGAATCGAAATAGGAGATTTAGATCAATATGGTAATTGGAGCACGTTACCAATTATATATTAATAAATATATATATATATATATGTATGCGTGTAAGTGGGTGAGGAGAAAAGAAAGAATTAAATTAAGAAAGAAAGGAAAGAAAGAGGAGGCGAGAAACAGAGAGGAGAAGAGAAAAGGAGAAGAAGAGAGAAAGAAAGGGTGAGGAGGAAGAAGAGGAAAAAGGGGAAGGTTAGGCTCATCAAAACGACTTCCGTCCAACACGAAAAATACTCAGCGTTACTTCCTCTTCGATTTGGTACCAAGATTTTCATCATCAACTCACTCTCTCTCACTTTGCCATTTTCGAATATTGAAGATTTTGGGGAGGGATTTCGGTTTTTGATGATGATTGTGATGGTTTACGGATGATTAGAAGGCAACCCGATGAAGGTGGAAAGCGGATTGATGTTCGATTGGAAGGTTGGGAGAGTTAGGGTTTGAGAATCCAAATTTGGGGTTTTTGGATGAATAGTGATTTTGAGCTTGAAGACGATGAATAGTGTTCATGGAGGATTTCGAGGAATACAGTATTTCGGTCAAAAAGAGGTTTCGTGATCGAGTGGAAAGCTTGGAAAGCGGATTGGAGCGTCGTCGGAACGGAAAGTTTATGCGGGGAATGTTCGTGTGGTTACTCGGTGAATTCGGCTCGATCGTGGTTCACGCTTCAAGGGTGAGTTCTACTCACGTTTAAGATTTTACGTTTCGAATTAATTAATTAACTGTTTTATCGCTTTCGCTGGACTGGAATATTTCTGAATATTGTCTGTTTCGGGTTAGGAATCGATCGGAGCGAGTCTCGTGTTGTGTCGTGTTGAAATGGAATTTTTGGTGATTTGATTTCGAAAGATTTTGACTTAAAAACCGTTAATTGGAAAATATGTCGTTTTTGATACAATCCGTTTTGATTGAGTTTTTGATTGGACTGATTGATTGTGTGGTTTGTATTGGGTCTATTGTATTGGTTGTCAAATCTGCTTTCAGTCGGAACGAGAATCGGAATTGAGCGGAATAGCGAATTTCGCAAGAAAATGGAAAAACTGCACTTTTCTGCAGAGGGTCGCGTCGCGACCCGTTCCCATCGCGTCGCGACATGGCCCAGTTTTGTCACGCAAAAAGTTTCTGTCACTTTTCGCGTCGCGACGGAAGCAGTTCGAGTCGCGACGCTTTGCAGATTTTCAGCAACTATTCACTGTTTTGTTTTCGCGATAACTATTGATCCGGGAACCCGATTGAGGTGTTCTAAGATGCGTTGAAAAGCTTATTCAGAGGCCTAACTGAATATTCTATTTTTAAGGCTAAATAAACTGTTTTTGATATTGAAAATTGTGTCGAAAAGTGGTCAACTAGAGTGCGAGTGTGAACGTGGATTTTATAAAATGTGGATTAAAGTGTTTCATTGATTGTCTGATTTGATGGACCGTGGGTTCATAGTATTGTGGATATACGTATATAGTATATCGAGTTGGGTGACGACCCATGTGTAACATACTAGGCGGGGCAGTCATGATCCCCTTCCCTAGGCTCCATGCCAATGGGAGAATGTACTATTGGTAGGGGGGTTCACCGGGGTTAGCGATGTTCCGCAGTCGGTGTTATGTTAAAGATTATTGTACGACACACCGGGGTTAGCAATGTTCTGCAGTCGGTGCCGTACTTTGTTTATTTTACGACACACCGGGGTTAGCAATGTTCTGCAGTCGGTGCCGTACTTTGTTTGTTGTACGATACACCGGGGTTAGCGATGTTCCGCAGTCGGTGCCGTACTTTGTTTATTTTACGACACACCGGGGTAGCAATGTTTTGCAGTCGGTATCGTGTTAAGTTATAAAAGAAATAATAACTGAACCGAGAGTGTTAGTAGGGGTTTCGGTAGAACTCACTGAGATTGTATCTCACTGTTTAAATGTTGTTGATTTACAGAGACACAGGGACAGAGGAAATCCAAGAGGCACGAGTAGGTTGAGCTCGGACTGGATGCTGATAGCCTAGCTTTATGTTTAAGCTTATTTCTCTTTTGATGTCTGTATACTAAAACATTATGTATTTATTGTATATCTTTCTTCCGCTTTCTTGTATGATACTGAATACTATAGATGCTGAAGGTGTATGGTCTGAGAACCATATTGTCTTGTTGTAAATAAGACTGTTTGGGATATATTCAGCGAAAAATTTATAGTGATATTCAGTGTCTAAGCAGGAAATATATCTCTGATGTGTTACTAATGTGCACTTGGGTATTTTTAGTAGATAGAAATACCGGGGTGTTACACCTAACCTTTAGAGCTACTCATACAATCCTCAACCGGTTTCTTTTAGGGTGGGAAGGTGGCTAATTTTCCCACCAGAGGAAGAGTGTCTTTATAGTCATAGATTTAATATATTTATATTCAATGGCTTTGATTTTTTATGGACAACTTGTATGACCAAAGGTAAGGCATAGTTAGGTTATTTATTAGAAGGTCCTTCTACAATGATGAATTTGTTGCATAATATTTACCAAGTTGGAACAAAGTTTTTAGTTATATTGTTCATCATAATCAGTAATATTTTTTAATCCCCTTCATTAGTAACATTAATTCATTTACACTTAACAGATGTTAGGTATTTTCAGCTTAAACAATAATTTTTTTTAATCCCCAAGTTCAGTTATCTCTTTAGTGAAATATCAGCTTTATTTACGTAACAAATGTTTGGTATTTTCTTTCTATCAAGCTAGAGTACGGTAGGGGCAGAGGGAATTTCCGGTGGAGCGATGAAATGCGTAGAGATCGGAAGGAACACCAATGGCGAAAGCACTCTGCTGGGCCGGTCCCAGATCCACATCTATGAATTGAAAGGTCCGAATGATCCACTCTGTAATCAGTTGTTTTAGAAATCTAATATCTGTTGCCTTGTGATATTATAGTGTGTTTATTAAAAATTAAAAATATATATAAAAAAAGTAGGTTTAAATACGTTTTTACCCCCTGTAAATAGGGGGTGTTTTGCTTTTACCCCTGCAAGCTAACTTCCCTTCCCAGGGCCTTTATAGTTATAGCCGTATGAGAAACCTTAAACGGGTATAATAATGCCAAGAAAGGGGTTCCTAGAATAAGCTATTCATAAAGATTTTTTACTAATAAAAATGAGGTATGATAACAGACTCCTGATTTGCAGACTTTAACGTCTGTTAATTTATAAGAAACATTTAATCCGTGTCCTCCAACACCACTCAAACCTTCTAGGGTTTTTTCATAATATTTGGTTGGAACCAGTCCTTCTTGGATACAGTTTATATCTGCTCCCGAGTCTATTTGGGATGGAAATTCAAACCTTTGTTCTTTAATGATTAAAGTGATAGGGTTGTGGCATTTATGTGTGATCATTTTAGTTAGTAGGGATATATATGCTGTGTTATTAATATTGCTTGTATCATCCTTTTGATCAGCTAATATTTTTTTTCCCTTTAATTCTAAATATTTAATTTCTAGGTCTAAATCCTTTTGTTTTAAAGAATTTATTTCTTGCTTGATGAGAGATATCTCATTTTGCAAGTTTTTAACACATACCGTTGAAGTGACTGCTGGTTTAAACCTATTCATAATTTCTTTAAACTCTACTTTGTGAACTAAGTCTTTTTCACTCTGTTCTTTTTCTATAATTCCTTTGACTTGTAACATAAATTCTTCCTTTTGAGAAGATTCAGGCATTTTTTTCTAATATTTCTATTAGAGTGTTTGCCTATTTAGAAGTTATAACATTAACTCTTTTTGTACGGCTATCACATGTACATAATTCAGGGCCCAAACAGCCTTTTTCTTCTTCAGAGCTACTCTCTGAATCATAACTATTTAAAACCTGATTAATACAATCTTCTTCATAAGATGATTCTTCGAAAAAATCAGAAGAGTCATTTATTAACATAACATATCTTAGAATATTAATAAGACTTTCCTTTAATTCTTCATAAGAGAGAGTCTTTTCGTTCAGAATCAATAGAATCAGCCCAGTCTTTTCGTTCAGAATCAATAGAATAAACCATAAGCAAGAATCAAAGTCAGTCTTCAAACTCCTTCCCATCGCCATTATGTCGTCAAGACTGAGTTTTCTTCTTTCCTCTCGTTCTCAATTCCACTCTCAGCCCCCATTTGCATGCTCCCTTGTTTCGAAGTTTGAGGTATTACTTCAAACTCGTCCTACCCCTTCTATTATTAAATTTGGAAAGATTCTTACTGATCTTACAAAGTTGAAAGAATATCCTACAGTTGTTTCCCTTTTTAAACAAATGAATCTTGCTGGTATTAAACCAAATCTTGTTACCTCTACGATTTTGATGAACTGCTTTGGTTACCTCAAAGAAATGCCTTTTGCTTTTTCTCTATTGGCTGATATGTTCAAAAGGGGCCATGAACCTACGACAGTGACAATCAACACTCTTCTCAAAGGGCTTTGTAATAATGGTGTTAATGAAGCTTTAAAATTCCACGATGGATTTAAGGTTAATCGGGTGAGTTATGGGATACTGATACATGGATTATGTTCCAAGGGAGAAACAAGAAAGGCCGTGCGTTTAATGAGACTAGTGGAACCCGATTAAATAATGTATAATACAATCATAGATAGTTTTTGTAGAGATAAACTTCTGAGTCATGCATTTGAATTATATAATGAAATGGCTGACAAGTTGATTTATTTGCGGGTCAAGGGAAGAAAGCACTTGGACTACTCAATACCCAGATATTAAAACCTTTACTACATTGGTTGATAATTCATGCAAGGAAGGAAATATTAATGAACCTAAATCCTTGATAGCTAGGGTGTTGAAAGCCGGTGTGGAACCAAATACTATTACCTATAGCAATTTACTTGATGGACTTTGTTTAGTTGGTCAAGTGAAGAAGGCTAAACATTTATTCTACACTATGCCTCAAAGAGGAGTCCCTCGAGATATTAAATGCTTCACTATCATGATGAATGGATTATGCAAGAACAATATGTGTGTAATGACAGGTTTGTGCACATATACCATACTTGTTAACACACTTTGCAGACTTGGACAACTCCGGGATGCCAAACAGGTTTGTAATAAATGACCTTTTGGCCAAAGGTTATCGTCTAGATGTAGTTATGTACACCTCTTTGATAAAAGGAATGTGCGAGCAGAATTTGTTTGACGAACCACGTGCCCTGTTGCCAAAATTGGAGAAGGAGGGTTGTCGTCCAAACGCTAGAACTTGTGAAACTATCATTTATGCTTTGTTTGAAAAGGATAAGAACATGGAGGCAGAGAAGTTGATGCGTGAGATGATTTCTAAACGATTGCATTTAGAGTAGTAAAAGTAAGTGAGATATGCTAAAATTCAACTCTACTCAACAACTTAATCGTAGAAGCTCTAATACGCGCTATTAAGAATCAATTATCTCAAAGGCTTTAGCTTAATCCTTTATGTAAGAGAAAATGAATGATTTATTAATATTACATTTTGGTGCATCTTCATGTAAGAGGATTTTGGGCTTTGTGCTGAAAAAGAAACTTTGTATTAGAATAGTGGAGGTAGCAAAGATCTAACTCCATGTTGTGAACCAACTATTCTTAGAGCAATATATCAAGATGTTGATGAGGATACAAGAAGAGCAATGAAAAAGTCATTTGTAAGTTGTATCTTTTCTATCTGGCTATATAGAATGATTCCAATTTCTGATTCCTTCTTACTGGGCATGATGTCATATCTTGAAACTCACAAGTGATGCTGGAAAATTTTATCAATACTACATACTGCTGTTGTATGAAGTAAGAACTGCATATTATTTGTTTTTGAGAAAAGTATGTTTTTAGTTCCTATATTTAAGGAAAACTTGCATTTATAGAGTCCTTTTGTTTCAGTTTTTACTTTTTTCTTAAAAAGTCGCTTTTTTTAAAAAAAAAATAATAATCACTTTTAAGAGTATTCCATCCATTTTTACATCTTTTTAAAAGGATGAAATTTTTAAAAAATTTAAAATTTGTTTCAAACCAAAAGTTATTTTAACTCCTCTTAATAGTACCATATCAATTAGCTTGCCTCCCTCACATAATTCCATTGGAAGATTGACACTCTCTTAGTGAGTGCTCAACACGGCGGCCTGAAAGAACCACATCTCGATTCGCAGAAGATTAAACGGCAGCAGAATCGCAAATCAGAGAAACTGGCAGTGGCGAATCGTTGAGGTGAGAATATGGCACTGCTGGGAACTTTGAAGCAGGGAGCTTAAACACTATAACTTTTATGCTTTACGTGCTCTTTTTGAAACTGTATATATGTTTATGGCTTTTAATGTCCACCAGTTGTGGTTCAGAACCACCTCCTGTTTCACCTTTCTTTTATGTGGAACTCCCTTGGACAAAGCCTAGTTACTTCCCATTTTATTTCTTCACCAAAAGCCACCTGCGTTATTTCGATGGCTAGCTACCATAAAAACAAAATTTCCAAAAATGCTTTAAATCACATACTGTTAAAAGCCACCAACTTCCTAGCTAGGCAGATAGGGAAAACTAACTATAAACTATTCACAATAAAAAACTAATTATAAACTAAAAAATGGTAAGAATTTGAAATTGTAGTAACAATTAGGTTTAAATAGTTATTATCCCTGCAAATATACTCATTATCCAGTTACCCCCTAAAAAAAAACATTTAAAACAAACCTTGCAAAATGTAATGTTATCCAGTTACCCCCCTGCCGTTAAATTTTCTGTTAAAATATATAAAATGTCACATATCCAGTTACCCCCTGCCACGTGTCACCTTATTATTGGGCCTCTGTGACACGTGGCATTGACATGCCACGTCAGCTCCTATGTCACCACTGCCACATGTCACAGACATGTGCCACGTCAGCAGCCAATGGATGGCTGCCACTTGGCACTAGTTGTTACACTCAAAATTAAATATTTTTGTGGCTAATGGGTGTTGAACTCATGACCTCTTACTCACACACGCACCTCCTAACCACTAAACCACATTAGTATTTGTGATTATTATCTCACCTACAAATATATATTACATCATTGCTACTTAATTTAAAAAAAAAATCAACTTCATCATCTCTTCCCAGAAACGCGAAAGCATGGAAGGATTGAAAAACCCAAAAACGCAAACTTCATCCCCATGGAAGGATCTGGAAAATTATTTTTGAATGAAGATCTGGAATAACGTTTAACGCTTGTTCATCATCCTAAATCGATTAAAGCCTGTTCATGCTTTACATGCTCTTTTTGAAACAATTAAAAGGTTTATCAATCACTAAATTCCTCGAGGCAACATAGGAAAAGAAAGTAATTATTTTTGAATGAAGATCTGGAATAACTTTTATGCTTTACATGCTCTTTTTGAAACAATTAAAAGGTTTATCAATCACTAAATTCCTCGAGTCAACATAGGAAAAGAAAGTAATTATCCACCACAAAACCTTCACCGGTAGACGTTACTGCAAAACTTATAACAACTTTGACATGATAATAACATGGTCATACCTTCAAACAGAGTTCGCAGCGGGAGAACCTATGCTGGAACTGGTCTAGTCCGTTCACAGATCAGGTACAACCTATGCTTCATCTCGAGTCCGGTGGGTTCACAAATCCCGGATCTAGAGAACCGTAAAACTTCTGTTGTTCTTCAAGGCGTGGACTGCTCCTTTTCATTCACGGATCTACACAGATCTATTCTTTTCTTTAGTAATGTCATTGGCGTTTCTTCTTAAGCTCTGGGATACACTTATAATTTGTGGACATATGTATAATATAAATTTTGTGTCTATTATTCAACTTAGTAATCTCATTGGCGTTTCTTTAATTTATTCTCTTTCTTGAAATTCTATTATTCAACTTAAATCCAGTGTTATCAGGACATATGAATAATATAAATTTTGTGTCTTTTCTTTGTGATTTGTTTTAAAAATATATTAACATTAACCCTAACACGAGCGATGCATATTTTTACTAATTTCACTGCTTTAAAAAATCAATTTATTTTTATACTTCTTTTTCTTATATTTTTTAGGACCAAAATTTTCCAAACCTTTAAAAGGGGGAGGGGGTTGGCCAAATTCAAATCTATTTAGTGTAGTCACTGCCAAATCACAAATACCTATTGAATTTAGGCTTAAATAATTATTACCCCCTGTAAATATCATCATTATCCAGTTACCCCCTGCAAAAAAAAGGTTACACTTTTCTGTTAAAAAAATGTAAAAATGTAACTTTATCCAATTACCCCCCTGACGTCAGTGCCACGTGTCATTATATTATTGGGCATCTCTGACACGTGGTGCTGCCATGCCACGTCAGCATCTATGTCACCACTGCCACGTGGCACTGACATGTGCCACGTCAGCAACCAACGGATGGCTGCCACGTGGCACTGACTTGGCTAAGTGGAATATTGTGTGTTACTAAAAAAATCAAAGTTTTGACATTTGATGGATATTGAACTCGTGACGTGGTGGTTATTGGGGGTCGAATTACCACTAGGCCACAACATGATTTGTGTTTCTAGACACAACTACAAATATATATTACATCATTATTTTCTTCTTCTTCTTTCTACCAAATTCATCACATCATTCCTCATCATCAAAACCCATAACGCAAATTCATCAACGAAATCATCATCATCAACGTTGATGGCTGCAGTAACGATTTCATCATCATCATGCATAATGAATAACCAGTATTTGTACATATAATCAGGATGGACAAAGAGACAAATGCTTCATTTATAAAAAATTAGGTGAAGATAGCACTAGGGCTGTTCATGGTTCAGTTCTAAAGGTGAACTGTACCGAACTGAACCGAACTGTTAAGAAAGTTCGACCGAACCGAACCGAACTGTCTTAGCAGTTCGACGAACCGAACTGAACTGTCTTAATAGTTCGGTTCAGCAGTTCGAGCTCGAACCGAACTGTTTAAATTTTGAACTTTTTTCCGAACTTTTTTTTTTCGGGCTCAACAATTCGAAAAAAAAATTAAAATTTAAAACAGTTTGGTTCGAACTCGAACTGCCGAACCGAACTATTAAGACAGTTCAGTTCGGTTCGGTCGAACTGCTAAGACAGTTCGGTTCGGTTCGGTCGAACTGACTGAACAGTTCAGTTCTAAACTATTAGCAAAAGTTCAGTTAATTTTGGTTCAGTTCGGTTCAGTTTGGCAGTTCAGTTCAGTTTTTTGGTTCTGATGAACGGCCTTAGATAGCACAAGGAATTATTCGAATTCATCATGATTGTTGCCAATGATATGATAAATGGTGCGACAGTGAATTTATAAATTAGTAGTCCCAGTACCAAAATCAACACCCCAAGCAGCATATTGCTCATAAAGTGAACTCAACAACAACAGTTAGGGATTTCTGGAACAAATCTTCAACATCAACGAACAATGAAACGAAAACGATTTCTGGAACAAAACGAAATCCAGATCTGAAACAAAACGAAATCCAGATACTGAAACTATATTTCTGGAACAAAACGATAACAATAACAGTTAGGGAGATGGAAAAAATGAAATCTTCATGTTCAATTTCTGGAAAAAAACGATTTTTGGAAAAAACGAAAACGAAAACGATTTGGAAAAAACAAAAACGATTTCGATTTTGGGTTTGAGTTTTGAAGTTTAATTTCTGCAAGTGGAAGAAGAAGATAGAGAGATGGAAGAAAATGAAACAGATCTGTGGAAGAATAGGAAGAAAATAATAGTGTAATATATGTTTGTTGCTGGCAATATGTATACGAAAATGTAGGCAATATGTATACAAAAATGTAGGTGGCTTAGTGGTATTAATGAGTTTGCATCACTAAGTGGTCAAGGGTTTAAATCCCTTGTTAGCTAAAAGTTTTTGATTTTTTTTAGTAACACACAATATTAACGTTACATTTTACAAGGTGTTTTTTAAACCTTTTTTTTGCAGGGGGTAACTGGATAATGAGGATATTTGCAGAGGGTAATAACTATTTAAGCCTTGAATCTATTTATATTTGCATTCGTTTTGTGTTTATTTTTCACGAGTACTGTGCTTCAGCGAGTACTTGCGTCAACCCCCTCCCCCTTTTTTGTTTCGTGGCAAAATACTTAAAGTGTGGCGCTAGCCAGTGTGTTTTAGATTACCTTAGCGTTCAGAAAAAAATTTAACATTTCAAATATGTAAAGTGTGTTCCTCAATAACCAGTATAGTGAAAAAAAATTCATGACAAACTATGTAAAGTGGAATGTTAAGCGGTGTGTGTTGGGGTACTTTAGTGTTCGGGAAAAAATTTACTGTTCAAATACTCAAAGTTCGTTACTCAATAACCAGTTAAAAAAATAATTTCATTTTATACTTCTCCTCTTTATATTTTTTAGGACCGTATTTTTTTGGACCTTTAAAAAAATAATTTAAAGATACTTCAGAAAAAATAATTTAAGGACCACATTCCTTCACCTTTGTATACCCGCTTCCATTTTATTGGTGGCTCTCAGCCTCTCATCTAACCCTGCATGATGCCCATGTTTTTCACTTTCTAATTGTGTTGTCTTCTTTTATTTTTAATTATTTTTACATTTGATGAATACAAATCATGTTATTAAAATTCTTTAGACTTTTTCTTCTTATTATCTAGGGATATGTTCAATTTCAATGTCATTATTAATTAAAAATGATTTTTTTAACTATAATTGTCACATACTTCTACAAGATATAGTTAATTTTATCTTCACGCATACAATGCTACAATATTTATATATTAAATAAAAAAATTTGTTTGTACATCACACGGGCAAAAACGCTAGTGTTATATATATATATATATATATATATATATATATATATATATATATATATATATATAGCCAAAAAAATAACATATATAAATTTGGCTATTATTGTTATAGTACCATGATCACCAATATGTTACTTTTCACAAATTTCTTTATCAAGGGTAGATACTTCCCAAAAAGATCTTGACCAATGGAATGGTCTTGGTCCTATGCGTCTCCACAGCACGATCCAAAGATTTGCGCCGAATACAAATGGAAGGAAAAGTCAGAACGGAGGTTATTTGAGTCGAAGTCTATATATTATATAGCCGGACAAGTGCTTCCGAAGTTGCGGCACATAAAATACATCGTGAAGAATCAGTGTAATTACTTTCTAACTGGTTCTCGATAATCAGAAAGACTCACATAAAGTGTAAAAATGCCTAACATGTTCAAAACTTTGGTGTTGAACTAAGTCAAGAATGCACTTAAAAGTGAGTGAAAAGGGCAAAACATGGTAGTGGACATGTCTACCCGTATAAATGTAACACAGTTATGTCAGGATTTTCTGTAAAAATATTGTTTTGTACTTCTCAATCATTCCAAATGTTTTCCAACTCGTTTCACCCATGTAATCATTGCATCTAAGACATGATTGAGCAATTTATTTTAAACTAGACAAATCATAACATTTACTCATTCAATTAGACAAGTCATCCTCATATAAAACGATCAATAGAACACCAACCAATTCTTCCCTAACGTTGGGATATCAAGTGTAACATGCCACACATACATCACTATTTAATTTTAGGAATTATTAAACCAATTACTCATGCAAATCCACATTCAACATAGTGAAATATAAACATAAACAAAACAGAGCATCTGACATGACCATCCGTGTTACCACAACACGACCGACCGTGTAAGAATGTTCAATGAGGGTTTGAAATAATTCAGATGCTAACACAATCACCAGTGTCGCTTATAAAAAAAAAAAAAAACAATCACCAGTGTCAGGCCATTACGGTCGGGTTGCAGCAAAAGTGCTGCAAAACTTGTTGTTTTATGTTCCTTATTAATATTTTTTTGGAAGACTTTCACGTTGTGTCATATTAATATAATGAGAATTGTATTTTTTTTAAAATTCAACCAAAAATTAGCATATGATCTAATTTCTATTGAGACATATTATTTTGAGTAATTGTTGAAAAATAATATAAGTTATTTTATAAGGGAAAATATTATCATCCCTTTAAATTTCTGAAATTTCATTTTCTACTTTGTTCTTTTACATTACAGTATTAACATTCAGTTAGCTATATTCTCAATGATAGATCCAGATAGCGAATTCAACCTAACTGAAATTAGGTTTAGAACCTAATATATAATATTAGGTTGGGGGTTAAAGTTCGTTCCAAAATTCCACCAGAATTTAGGTGCATTTTTGGACCTGTTGTGTGAAATTTAACCACCTAAAAACTTCAAATCTTATCGGAACCCGACGAAATTCATCGTCATGGCTCTCGGAGTCTATTAGAGAGCAGTTATAAGATTTTAGTCAAAAGAAAATGAAAAAGTTCATTTCTCTAAATAGTGAGTCAAATGAGGTAGCTAGAAACATCGAACAGAGAAACCAAATAAGAAAACGAAACACAAAAGAACACTAGAAAATAATATCATAAAGTATCTAAATTAATTTAGGACAACTCATTGAACATCCAAAATGATGAATTCCTCAAAAGCGCTAACTAAAACACAGTCTTATTATAATAATATAACCATTTATATCCATGTGGGTTACGGGTACCCGTGCGGGTACGAGGCGAGTACAGGGTAGCAATTATATCCAACGAGGTGGGTAGCAAGTAACTACTACTCTTGCCCAACCCGCCCCGTTGACATCCCTATTCTTTTATAAGATATTTTAAAGTGATTCGTTTTTATCTAAAATCAATATTAGTACTTTCTAAATAAATTACTTTATACATTGAGAAGATTTTCAATCAAATAATTTTTAAATGTGGTGACGTAATTTATCACATTTTTAAACTACATGCTTAATGAATATTGTACTTTTCTGTTGATCCTAAGTTTGATCACTGGCCGGTGTATATAGAAGAATATTTGTTGGGACTCTTTAAATGGATACTTCAAAGAATTAGTCTTCATAATCGCCATGAAGGTACATTGATTTAAAGAAAAAGTACTTTTCTATTAAAAATTTTAGGAAGCAATACAAATATATACAAATAACATAATATAAGCACAAAAATGGGAATTGAATGTATCATAATATAAATACAAATATATACAAATTTTTAGCGAATATATTTATTACCAAACCAGTATCAAAGCTTAGATACTTTTTTTGACACCAAACTTGAAAACAGTATCAAAACTTAGATACATTTTTTTTGACACCAAACTCAGATTCTGTTAACATCCAGAATCTGATGAGTTGTTGGACCAGAGAGAGCTTAGCCGAGTTGCTTGAATTATGGGCAAAAGGGGGAATAGTTTACAGAAGAGCCTATATCTACTCTATTCATTCTACTTAATCTTAGGGATGGCAAAACGGAAATGTTGGTAGCCTTACTTAATCTTACTATTTTCAAGAAGAGAAACCACATAAGAAATGTTGTAGCCTCAGCTAGGTATTTACATAAAATGGATAAAATCAAATGGATATATTTTTATTGATCCTTTTGGTTTTTTACATGTGACCACTTACAAAATTGACTCCAGCTCATTGCTCGGGAGTTCTCTAAATTATTATAAACCAAATCATATACAAATTATACTAAACTTGTAAAAACAAATTAAGTAAATAAAAAAATCAATAGATAAATGTTTACCCTAGGGTTAGGTAACTGCAATTGGTCAAGGAAAAAAATTTGTGAAACCTAGTTCATAAATCTCCTACAGTTGGGGGCTTTGCAAAGGCAGGGAACTTTCAGTTCATCCCGCTCATCTGGATCGAACAAGTAATCATACCTGTTGCAACATCAAAGAAAAATACAAGTTATTCACTAACTAACTAATGTTTGGAGATGTGAGAGCACACATTGAAAGATATGCAAACTCAAGTAAACAACAAACCGTACGTTAGTTCTTGACCAGCAGACACATTGGTTTTGGCAATAAGAACAATCCGGCGCTCATCATCACCAAAATTCATAATCCTTGCGTAGCAGTTTGGCATGCACTGAAGCAAGTCATGTTGAACATCAGTATCCTCTTTTTGTTTGCTATTGCAATATTCTCTTATTAAAAATAACATAAAGCATGATTGATTTTTGTTTGCTATTGAAGTATTCTTTTATTTAAAATAAAGCATGATTGTGTTTAAGTCAAACATTTCACATTGATCTTTTGGCATTGCAGAAGAACTAAAGTGTAAGGAAATCAACTACTTTCTGTATAAAACCAAAAACCAAATCAACCCTGACCCCCCCCCCCCCCCCCAAAGTATGCCCATAAGTGTTTTGCAATATTGTGGGGCATGACATGAAATATAGATAGAGAAAATGAAGATTCATAACGTACAGAATGGTTTATTAAACGTGCGATATTGCCTTTGTGTGTTGCATCGATGACCACTTCATCACTGATCTTGAACAGCTGCATAATTTTTTTAGTTAGTGATAAGAATAGCACTCAACGAATTCAAATGTTGTAAGTAATCATGAACCTGTCTTACACAGGCATTTGAACAACATATAGAATCTAAAAGAATAGAAATGAAACAAAGTAAATAGATTTCACTCTGTCAAGCAAAATAAAGAAACTCACATAGCAATCTTTTCCTTCCAAACGGTATTTTGCTTCCCTCATATCAGCAACATTACCCCTGACCTGCTCACCACGATATTCAACAACCTGCAGACAAACATAACATGCATGAACAATGACTTCGGAAGAAATCGCAGCAAGGTATTTATCTTAAACTTTAGTGAACATCTCAAAATAATAGAGTAAGTTACCATCTCCCCTTCTTGTAAATCTCTTCGAGCAAAGAGACCCCATCCATGAATACCAGATTTTCCGAAGCAAATTCTAAGTTTCTCTGTTTTCTGATACAAAACATTAAGAAATGAATTAAACCAAAAAAAAAAGGAGAAATGATTTGAAATTTTAAAAACTAAGATAAGAAATTTAAATAACTAATTTTAGCAAATGGAAAAATATGTCTTACCCACAAATGGTGAAGACGTTCCTTAAAAGAAGTGAATACTTTAGAATCTTCAGCATCCTATCACAAATCAAGATCATAAGATATCAAATTAACATTTTTCTTTCACGTATTACAGTTAAAACTCAGCAAGAATGGGTTCTTATTTCATTAGCAGAAAGTTAAACATGTATCATGCTGACGATGAAAATTACCTTGCAGCTGTTTAATCGACTTATTGCACCTAAAGAATGAAGGCTGGGTCCCCTCAGCAAGTGAATTATTGGCACATCAGCCCTCTGTCAATATGGGAGAAAATGTGGTGAATAGACTAAATTGAAAGAAACACACACACACACACACACAATTAGCCTGTCTGTGTATTCAGAATTGAGATTTGAGATTAAGGAACTTGCTGCGATAAAGACCATAAGAGCATCCTCAATAGAGAAACCCAAATTGAGTACTTAAATGGGTCCTACGTGTACACATCACTCATTTCGTATTTTTTTAATAGTAGTACTTATATAAGAACTCCATCTCTCCAACCCAGAATCCCAACAAAATTTACTAAATGGGTCCCACTAACTTTTTATCATTTTACATTTTAACAATAATTTATACTAATACATATGAAAAGTAAATGTGTGGGTAGGAGAGAGAGTTTCTTATTGAAGAGTTCAATCTTATTAGGTACCCACTTTTCAATCTCCACAACGAAACTACCTATAAGATTCCAACTCTTAAAGAGATAAGAATTAAGAACCTCCCATTGTGGATGCTCTAAATGCCTGACTATAAGTATGTAGACGTTTATTAGAAATTGAAGAAATAACAGCTTGAAATAGTCTAGATTATTTAAAATCTGAATTATCTGATTAAGATCTGATTTATTTTCTGTTATCTCTCTTATCTGTTGTGTTTGAATTTATGTTTTCTTAATTATAGCAGATTCGTTAGTATTTTTGAACCAACTCTGCCTATGTATTTAATCCGCGTACAATCATAAATGAAGAAGAAATAAAATTATTATTTATTCTTCAAAAATTACATGGTATCTGAACTTTGAGCTCTCATGCATCAGAGACCTTCTCATCCACAGCAAAAACAGCAATGACTGAAGAAATCCTAAATCCCTAATATACTTATAGAGTCATAACAGTATGTCGAAAACCATCACCTTATTAGGAGACCTTCGGTATACACGGCATCTGGCGGAAGATAGTGGTTCAACCCCATCATTTTCGGAGGTTGAAGATTCATTAAGCTTTATAATATTTGAAGAAACCAGCCTTGATCCCCTGAAGCACCCCTTATGATTTTGAATCGATGTTCTGGGAGAGAACATCCCCAGTGGTGTATGCATAACCACTACAGAATCTGAACTTGGGAGTCTGAGAATAAATTAACATATAAAACATCATTTAACAAACAAAAAAAAAATTAAAATAGACATAATGGGATCACTAGAGCACAAACCTGTGAAATGCACAGTATATTAGCTTCTTTATTATTAGAGTCCCATTCTTCTCCATCGAATGCACCTGTAAGTTTAAACAATATTCACAGTTGCCCAGCTCTTGTAATTCTCGCACAAAAAGAAATTCAAATGCGTAGGATAGGAATTATTTATTTAGGATGAAACCGTAAAGGATGCACCATCCCACCAAAAGAAAGAAATAAAACTAAGGGGAGAAACAAATGAAGAAAAAAATAACACTTTCATATCAAGCTATTCACACTTAACAAAACATGAGACTTACTTCCATGGTATACCCTGCTCTTGATGCACACATTACATGAAAATAGGTAGCACACTTGGAGCAACTTGTACAGGACCCATGGTTTTGTTTGCAAATCACGCAAGTCTGCAGTCACAGTGTGGACAAGAACCATTAACATGAGTTTATAAGTACAACCCAGTCTAATATAAGGAAAAATTAAAAAATGGAAAGCCAAGTATAATTCAGATAACAACCCCACCACTATCTTACTCAAAAGTATGGAAGAAAAATATCATAATTGAGGTGGAACATTATATAATGAATGTAGTATAGAATTACTTTTGAGCAGAGAGTACTTTGAAGTTTGAAGGATCAGCTTTAGTTTGGTAATTGTTATCCAAAAACAAAATTAGAATGAACAAATTTTGTAACAATGGAACAAGCATAAGTACAGTACATTTTGTGTAAATATATTGACTTAATAGAGATAAAACAGACATTGTGTCCAAAATGCAATCTGGTGCATTTTGGACTGTCAGCTCAGCCAAACAAAATTTAGAATCATCCAGGAATCAGGATGCATCTGGGCAATATTATAGTTGAAACTAACTGTTAACAAATGCAAAGATCATCTTTTGGCCCATCATTTTATGATAGGATACTGGGTTTGGGCCTAAACTCAACAACTAGGCTTAAGAGTTAGAGGGAGTTACTCATTTGTGCTGATGTGGCCAATTAGTTACAAAAGGAAACGTAAAATATCAGGGAGAGGGCATGGCGAGGGGGGGATTGATTCAGCGTCTTTTTTGTTACGACCTTAGAGGTTTTTGCACTAACAAAAATATTTCGTCTGAGGAGCTTTTGCTCAGGTTACAGAGGGCTTTCTTTGGTAATATAAAACATCTTCCTTTTCAATCAACAACACCATTTCTGTTTTTCTTTAACTCGGGTTCCTATCAGTTTACCTTCACGAAGGTATTAGGAGGAATTCTTAGAATTCCAGTGGCAGGTTCCATGGCCTCAGGGTTGTGGAAAACAACTTCAGGTCGAAACCAAGCGCATGTTACATGAGCCCACAACATCTCAACATCAGTTGGCTTTAGAGCACCACCTGCAATCATTTTTATCGCATATAGTAAAATCATATTAGTATTAGTCACAGAACGGACCATGGAAGATAAATATAAGGAGCAAAAAACATGTGCAAGTGGAAAACTCATAATGTTGGGTCTTTTTGTATAACTACAGTTACATTTGTATCAGGCTTATAAGAGAGTTCTCCTCAATTACGTGAAATTCGGAAAAATTGCTACATTAGATATTGATCATCCACCAAAGTAAAGAAAACTTTAGAAAGAAGGTCAAATCATGATATGAATAAAAAGGCCTCCTTTCCCAGCTTAGAATTAGAGTATCCACCATTTGCTACTTTCATAAAGAACTTAACACCGTGGGATACAGACATAAGAACAAAAAGGAGTTCAGATTGCCCAAAATACAAGATCTGACATGCCTTTTACTGGACAAAGGCAACACTCTCTTTCAACATCAGGAGTTTCGCATACTCTACAAACCCAAGAAGTAAAGTCCTGAACATTCTTTGCCCCGTAGCATTCTTGGTGGACTGCTATTTGGCACCTTCATAATTAAAAAGTAAACACATTATCAACATTACTACCTTCAACTTCAAAGCCTCATAGATTTTAAACAAAATAATAACCATGCCAAAAATTTAGACAACTTGGGGGCGGAGATCATCAACAATAATTGAAACACCTGTTACAGATAATAATTTTGTTATCTTCATAATCTTCAACCCATCTACAAACAGCACATCTTTCTGTCGTCCATTTTGCATGAACTGGCTCATACTTCTCTGTCACAATAAGGTAAAAGTAAACTAAATATATGCCTTCAGATATATTCAAGGAAAGCATGCAACTGCATGTGCCATAGGACATGGTCAACTAGAAACAGTGAAGGCTCTGGTACATAGACGTTTATATGAAATGAACACTTACCTTGCAAAAAGGCAAGCACCTGCTGCTGATCTAATTGCTGGGGAACTCCATCTTGTGGAATGTGCTCTGTGATCTGAAGTAATTCATTTGAAGTCATAAATCAGAAAGAAGCATATAATAATAATAATAATAATAATAATAATAATAATAATAATAATAATAATAATAATAATAATAATTAATAATAATAATAATAATAATAATAATAATAATAATAATAATAATAATAATAATAATAACAAGCACAAGCACAATAATAATCACCCCCTCCCTCGATCAAATTATACCATCTCTTCCTACATAAAGAACAGGAAGATGTAATATGAAAAAAGAAAAAGAACAGGAAGATGTTTCAAAGAAATCGAAGTGATAAAACTCATACGTCGTGACTGTTAACTCAGAACCAACCACCGCAAATAAATAAAACAGATATATTTGTCATGTCTCAAATATAGCAAGAACTAATACAAACCCATTTTTCTAGTGGTAGCATTGTGCTTTTCACTTTCACACTATGTTTCCATTTTTTGGCTCTGCAACCTGTATGCCTTTCCCATTCACTCAGTGTCTGCTTCCTTGAACCACAAGAGCCACAGGTGCACATAACTCTGAAAAATGCGATCACAAACAGCTCAATGGAATTCTTCTAGAAAGAAATGACAGGTATTCACCTAAATTTCTTTAATTTTTCTGATGAATTGTATTTGAAAATAAAATAGAGAAATGCTCAACATCACGAAAGGTGGCTCGTGAAATTTTAACGAACGTGGCTTTAAACATTTCTATCTCTTAATATTTATCAAATCAAGACATAAACTCCTTTTAAAACTAGCTACTGTGCTTGTTTACATAACCAGATCTAGAATCACTCTTCAGAAATCCAAAACAGGAAGGACACTTCACTATCATAGTATATCAGCTTGCAATTTGAACTTTGAAGCATGCAAATTGCAAACGGGGTAAAACCTTCGCAGTTAACATGTTTTTCAATGCCATGATGTGGAAATAGTGGTGTTCGTTTGAGATGGGAGCAGAATTTTTTTTATTTCAAAATTATAGACCAAACTAAGCATTCGTGAGAGCATCCACGAGAAAAGTTGTCGTGAGATATAGCATCTCTCAATAAAATAATATCTTGATTCTATTCTAGAATATCCCGGTTTATCCCCTAGGTTAGTGTATCTTAGAGTATCTCCTAGTATTAATTTTCATATCTTTTATTATGATTTGTTTTCTGATTCCCCTATTTATTTGTTGAGTCTGTAACCGTATAAATAGGGGTTAGTCTTTTGTTTCAAGCTACTATTAAGTTATAATCAATCATATTCAATGTTCTTATTATTTTCTCTCCTCTTTTTATCTAAAATCCCGCAACTTCAAGAAACTCTTTTGATGGTAACGACCCTAGTCATATCGATACACAAAAAAAATCGAAAGCAGTTTCTTTGTCAGATAATATGAAATAATATGGATATATGCATTAGTGAAAAAAAAAGAATATACCCGCAGAAACTGTCTTAGAAAATTCCAGGGGGAAAAGGACTGACAAAAATGATAAAATGAAGCAAGGGCATCTCCATAAATACCGAGTTAAGACAGGAGATTCCTTTCCATCATATATATGAAATCAAAATATTTGTTTGGATTACCAACGACATAATATCCAAGCGTTGAAGACTTACAAATGAAGCTTAGGGATGTAAATTCCATCCATGCCATTGCACACGACCATTACCTTCTCAGGTATCACAGGTTTTTGGCCAACCATTACATTCTCAGGCATCACATGTCTTTGGCTATTTTCTATTGATCTGTCTCATGATATCACATCATAACATAAGATTCAAAGAATAAAATAAAATGTTGAACACCCCAAATAGAAAGAAAAGGAAAGCTACAGATAATCATCACATACTTGATTTTTGACTTGTATGTTTGGGATGCAAGTACTTTACAGTTGGACTTTTCCTTGCAATCTGGACAATAGTAATCCGTATTTTCCAGATCCTGCAACCAGAAGCAGTCATTTATCTTCCCTCACTTGTGACCCAGGAAAACTTTTCAAAAAACAATCCACAGAAATAGATACATGGTGCTATATTTACGACAATACTTCACCTTGAAATGTTGGGTGGAAACTTTGGCACACTCAGCATGTACCCAAACGTTGCAACCATCACAACACACCTGATTCAAGAGTTCATCCCCAAAAGATATTAAAATTTTGAGTTTACAGTGACAGAAGAACATTAAAATAAATCTTAGGACAAAACTAAATTAACAGCACAGACAATCTCACCCAATTCCCACCATCTGAATGGTGCCAAATCTTTTTGCAAATGCCACAATATTGTTTTGATTTCCGTAACTGTAAGAAAAAAGAAATATAATTTTTTGAAAATCAAATATCACCTACAAAATTATGTTGTGAAAATTTTGAAAGCACTATAAATAAGTCATTCTGCATAACCTTAGCACAATGTTTGCAATAAAATTGAGGTTCATAACTTGAATCCTTAATCTTCTTCAAAGCTTTGCATGGAAACATCAACCAACAGCCAGCACATATTGTATCCTGCACAATGTATTCACTGGATAAAAATAAACAAATAACCAGAGTCGATAAGAGATGCACTGTTATACTGCAGTTAACTCTTATATCAAAAACTATTTTTCAGAGTAATTACTGCATAAAAGTAACATAAAAACTAGCCATCATCAACTAGTCAACTAATGAGTAATAACTGCCATAACCATCAAACTAATAACAGCCTTTTCTAACTCCCCCTTATCTTGTATCCCAACCTAACATAGACATTCCACGATCCTTCCTCGACAAAATACATATTCACTACTGCAGCCTAGGTCAACAATAACTCAACATAACTAGGCTCTTTCTTATGCATGGCAGAGTTTATATAAGCTCTCATCTAGTCACAATGACGTACATAAAGCACAAGACGAAAAATTAAATTTCACCTGATCCGGGCAGTAATATTCCTGATCAACATTTGGACCCAAGACCTCTCCAAGTCTATTGGGATGAGCTTCTAAAGTAGTTATTTCCAATTCCTCCGCTCCTAATTGTGATTCCAGAAGACCATCTTCGGCCAACATTGCCTCCTCTAGTGCCATGCGAAAGTCACTCGGTTTGCTCTTGAACAACTGGGTCTGCCCCTGGTATCTGAAAAAAAAAACAAAAAAATTATTAATTAAATCCCCAATAATCTTACATAAGCAACCACAGCCAATACCATCCAACCACACACCTGTCCATGAACTCCTTGAATGGAAATATCATTCCCTGCTTCACCCACGCATAGTCCTGCCCATTCATTATTCTTTAAGAGCTCCACCAAAATCAATTTACGACAATAAACAAAATTCTCAGAAAAAATTACCCTTTGAGTTCCATTTTTCGAATAACCAAAAAACATCACACAAAGTGCATCGGGAACACAACAGCTAAGGACAGGTTCTGGAGCCTCCAAGAGAGGATCAATCACCATAGCAGGCCAAGCCGGATATCTCTTCCCACATTTAGCCCAAACTAAATCACCCAAAGCAAAATCCTCTGGCCTATAAACATCTTTCCTCTTACCCACATTCCCATTAAGCTTTTGATCCACGGCCTCAAAACTAACACCAGATATGTTACTCTCAGTGCTCACCATCTCTCTACCCACAGTAGTCGAATCAACACGTTTCCTTTCATAAACCTTCGTCCCAGCAAATGGATATTCATATAACACAGAATTCTTCAAACCATACCCATCACTCTTACCAACCCTATCAACCTCTACAAAACACTTGCCACTTTCAAAGCTGTAATCTCCGTCCTCCGTTCTCATTCCTCCATTCTTCCACGTATCAAGAATCGAGTCACTGAATCTCGACGGAAGCTTCTGACGGCGGCCACGCGAGGACTTCAGCAATGGAGGCCGAGGCGCAGCCAAGCACCGGTCTTTCACTGTTAACGGCGCAGAATTTGAATTGGACTGAACCTCGCAACCATTCCCACAACCCCGATGCGATACCTCACTACTCCAAGAACCAGAACCGCTACTGAAATCTTCAACATCACCATGAGAGTAAAACTCACTCATCCTACGCTTCTTCTGAATCTCCGAACACCCGTCATGACCTTCAGAATCTGGCTCCTCCAGTTTAAACCGTTTCACTTTCGGCATTTCAAATTTCATCGTAGGCTTAATCATCATATTGCTTTAACCATCGGAAACGACGATTATATTCCCCTAAAAACCCTAATTTCAAATTTAATCTCGCAACGATGCCAAGAATCTCGCAATTCGGGTCCCCAAACCTCTCACAATATATCTTATTATCACCACCACCAACACAAGTTTCGAATCTTGAACCACTCGGTGAAACCCGAAACCTAATGCCAAAACCCTGAAATCGAAAAATGAAGGCACCAACGAACGAAAAAATCGGAGAATATGATTTTTATACGTTCCGAAAACTTGCAGAGAAATAAAAAGGTAAAAGAATTACCCTTTGATAATTAAAGCGTTTGGTTTCGATCTCCGAAGGGATTAGCCGGGAGCGTAGAACGAGAACTCCCGGGAAAATACGGCGTGCAAAATTTTTCCCAAGAAACAATCAATTTGAATCGACGGAGAGAAAAGAAAACAAAAGAAGCAGAAGCCTGGGTTGTGTTGTGTGTGCATGACACAAGGAACGGACGTTCGGCCTGTTTGGATGTTTATTTATTTATATTTATATATTTTTAAAAAAATTGACAAATTTTATTTATATTTATTATTTTCTATCAATTTATTCATGTATATTTTATTTTGACCAACATTTATTCATGTATATAAATAAAATTAAAAACTATGGTTAACCAAAACAGAAGGTTAATTAAATACGGGAAAACTAAAAAGGCTTGAAGTCTCTCGGACTACCACATGTGACCACGTCAACCGGCCGTGCTAGATGAGAACGATCCTCTACGGCTCAAGATGATGTCCCACATGTGGGGATCATCAGAACATCAATCACGACACGGCCACAAATCATCAGCCCCACTTTAGTTCCCTTCTCCTTAATAATCAATGATACAGTTGTACGAGCTTATAAAACAAACCATGTTCAAGTAAGGTTGTAAACCTAATTTGTCACACCTCACACTACTCTCTCACCCTCCCTAATTTTTCAAAGACTCAAAAACCAAAAAATACCCTTAACCCTTCCACACTCCAAATCCCACCGCACTTTGTGTTTTAATCTATTTGGTACCTTAGTACCGAACAGATTTAGTACTTTGATGCCGAGTAAGCAAGTAGACAATCCAACAACACATACAATACCAAAGTATCGAATTAGTCTGGTACTAAGGTATCGTATATATGTGTTGTTTGATTGTCTGCATACGCGCGATACCAAAAGTATCGAATACTAAGATACTGTACTTTACCGAGTCTTAGTTTTTCAGTGCAATATTTGTTGTAAATTTTGTGATATTTCAAAGTTTTCGAGTGAATTTTGTGAAACAATAATTTATGAAATATTATTTTGATATATGTAATCTCGGTTTTGTATCAGCCTATTCGAATATGCCCTGTTTTGGTCAAAATTATTTGCAAAATAACTTTGTACGGATAATTCAATTCGTAACTGAAAGTTAAATTTCTTTTATTTCATAACTGCGATTATTTTACAACAACTATTTTGATTTATTACAATTTAAACTGAATTATTTCGTAACTGCAAATTAAAATAGCTTTATTACAATTCATTTTGTAACGGACATTGACTGGCTATTAAACGGCTATTTCATAAAGCCTATATAAACGTTTTCGTTCAGCACATAGAATTGGATTTCAGTCTTCTAAATATCACTATCCTGGGTTCATCTCCTATTCCATCTCAAATTTTTCTTGCTAGTTCGGAATCATCCTTTCGCTACTGCGATTGAGACGAGACCGGTTGTACCTCGGGGAATTTGCGCTGTAGATGTAACAGCCCAAAATAATTAGTTAATTTATTTAATTAATTATCTAGGGTTGGTGTTTGAGAAAAATAAAATAAAATGATAGGAATAATTATTTAGGGATTTTATGTGATAGAATATTAGAAATAATTAGTTGTTAGTATATGTGGATAGGTGGTGGCGAATTAGAGGTGTTAGTGGAGGCCCATGATTAAGTCATAAACTAAGAAAACCCATGATTGGTTAAGTGAGCCTATAAATAAGGAGTTTTTAAGTTAGGGTTTCATTAGTTGAGAAAATTAGATTTTGTGAGAGAGTGAGAGCTAAGGAGTGGCGGCCAAGGCAAGGAAAAAAAGAGGAAATTTCGTGGCTTCCATAGAGAAAAAGAAAGAGAGGAGTTCGTGACCAAGAAAGAAAAGAGGAGAGAGAATAGAAGCTAGGTTTTTCAAGGTTTCTAAGCCTAAGGATTCGAGTTCTTCAATAAGGTAAGGGGGCTCTCGTTCATAGTTAATAATTTATAAACCCCGAAATCATGAGGACTAGGTGTTAGGAGTAGTTGTTTAAATTGCTGTTGATGTTTATAATATCTATATGTGGTTGAAGTGTGATGGTTGTTTGTGTTGTTGAATTCACTGTTTTGAGATGTTCTGACATAGGTTTAGTATTTCAGTGACTGAGAACGTTTTACTAATTGAAAAATTATGTGGTTTGTCATTTCGAAAACTTGATTGAATTCTTGTTAATTTGACGCTGGTTTGGTTGCGTTTAGAGCTGTGAAGATCGAGTTATGAATTTCACAAGTTAGGGTAATATTCTGGAAGCATTCTGGACATAGGTTCGGTATTTTTAAAACTGGGAACTTTCTGTTCGTCACAAAATTATGGGACTTTTTTTGTTAGAAAACAGACTTAATTTTGGTCACTTGGGCACTGGTTTGGTTAAATTTTGAGTAGTGTAGCTCGAGTTATGAGCGTCCCAAGTCAGGTCAAATTTCTGGACTTAAACTAGGTATAGGTTCAGTGTTTCAGGTCTTGTGTCTTCAATTGAACTCTGATTTGAACGATTCTTTTTCCATTAGAAACTATACTCAAATTGCTTTTGTTAAGGCTAAGGTTTTGTTCCGTTTGGTCAAGTGTAAGTCAGTTTAGAGTGATTTGAAGTGGAAGGACAGAATCTGTCCAGTCTGGGAACCATTCGGGTTGTTTCTAAAAACTGTACTAACTGGCTCATTGTTTTGAAACTTTAAATATATGTTCAGAAACTACACATCTGTAGCTTTCCAACGAGGGGTCTTTTGTAATTTTCCGATGTCGTTTACTATTTTAACTAATTCGCCGAATTCTGGCTGCCGTGTTCGCGTAGCCCAGGGTGTCGCTGTTGTTCCCAAATTTGTTTTCTAAATATCTTTTGACTCGGGTGTCCAAATTTGATGGTTCAAAATGCGTTTCGAAGCTTATTCAGGTGCCTACCTGGATATTCTAATTTTAGGCAAAAATAAATTATTTTTCAGAGGGTTCTGGGCAGATGTTGTCCGAGGTGTCTAAAATGTAGTTTTGCTTGCCTACTCCGTGTCGATGTCCTAAAAGGGTTTAATTGAATTGGTGTTGGTGTAAGGGTGGGGTTCTGACCTTATAATGGTGTATATGAAGGGTTCGTATGTGGGGTTCGGGTATCCTAGGCTATCGGTGTTGTATTGTTCGTTTTATGCACATGAATTGTTTGATAATTTGCCTAGATGTGTTGAATCTATGTGCTGATAATTGAGTGGGCAAACGATGATGTTGGATCTATGTGTCGATGTTGAATCTATGTGTTGATAATTTTGGAGTGGATTTGCAGGTGACCTTGTAACAGGTAAAATAGCCCTATTTATGGGCAATAAGTCGAATTATAGGCCTATGGCCAACGTGGTTTATTGTCGCTAAGTCGCTGTAGAATGATTAATTATGTCGTCCTGTGCATTCCTACTTGTCGCATTGCATGGCATCCCAAGCATTTCCAAGTCGCTATTAAGTCGGAGGTTTTGCCTCATTTATAAGTCGTTGATGCCCCTAATTACGGGTATATTTTTTTAAGTCGGGAGTTCTGCTCCAAATGGTACCACATGCATACGCATAGTCCGAGTCACATACAGCATAATTGTAGAATGATTGTATTGATCAACTGTGTACTGTACTCCGATGGATTCCTTGTTATTGTGGTAGTTGTGGAATGTCTGAACCATACATGTACGTGTATTTCATTTATGCCTTTATGTGGTTTGATATCTCACCCTTCTGTTTGAATGTTACCCCTATGCGGTAACGTGCAGGTAGTCAAGAGTGAAGGCGAAGGTTCTTCACTAGCTGAGTCGGTGTCGTCTCTGATACGTAACACTCGGGGAGGGGATTGAACTCTATTTGATTTAATTGTTTTGTTGCACGATTTTGTTTTGAAATTTTAGTCAAATTTTGACCTTAGACGAATTTGGTGATGTTAAATGATTCTACGTGTTTTGACGTGCTTCCGCAAATGTTATAAGTCGTTTAGTTGGTAGAAAGGAAAATGTGGCACTCCAATGCATGTTTTAGTTTAATTCTCGCACTCTGATATTGAATGAATTAAACGGGTAGAATTGGGGTGTTACATTAGTGGTATCAGAGCAATGGTTGGTCCGTCCGGCCAAGTCATCGAGTCGTGGTGTCGGTTAGCGACCAACTGTTGTCTTTTTAGTGCTAACCAATGTTTGCGTTGCAGGTACATCAAAAGTTGCCAATGGTAAGTGATCTAGTGGGGGAGACATCCCTACTAGTGTTATGTGTTTTGTGTATCCCTATGTGCTGTTGTCTGGTTTGTTTTTGACCTTCCCTGCTGTGTGAACTGTGTGTGATTGTTAGAGGGAGAGTGTTAGTTTTAGCGGGTAAATTTCGAGGGCGAAATTCTTTTAAGTGGGGGAGAGTTGTAACAGCCCAAAATAATTAGTTAATTTATTTAATTAATTATCTAGGGTTGGTGTTTGAGAAAAATAAAATAAAATGATAGGAATAATTATTTAGGGATTTTATGTGATAGAATATTAGAAATAATTAGTTGTTAGTATATGTGGATAGGTGGTGGCGAATTAGAGGTGTTAGTGGAGGCCCATGATTAAGTCATAAACTAAGAAAACCCATGATTGGTTAAGTGAGCCTATAAATAAGGAGTTTTTAAGTTAGGGTTTCATTAGTTGAGAAAATTAGATTTTGTGAGAGAGTGAGAGCTAAGGAGTGGCGGCCAAGGCAAGGAAAAAAAGAGGAAATTTCGTGGCTTCCATAGAGAAAAAGAAAGAGAGGAGTTCGTGACCAAGAAAGAAAAGAGGAGAGAGAATAGAAGCTAGGTTTTTCAAGGTTTCTAAGCCTAAGGATTCGAGTTCTTCAATAAGGTAAGGGGGCTCTCGTTCATAGTTAATAATTTATAAACCCCGAAATCATGAGGACTAGGTGTTAGGAGTAGTTGTTTAAATTGCTGTTGATGTTTATAATATCTATATGTGGTTGAAGTGTGATGGTTGTTTGTGTTGTTGAATTCACTGTTTTGAGATGTTCTGACATAGGTTTAGTATTTCAGTGACTGAGAACGTTTTACTAATTGAAAAATTATGTGGTTTGTCATTTCGAAAACTTGATTGAATTCTTGTTAATTTGACGCTGGTTTGGTTGCGTTTAGAGCTGTGAAGATCGAGTTATGAATTTCACAAGTTAGGGTAATATTCTGGAAGCATTCTGGACATAGGTTCGGTATTTTTAAAACTGGGAACTTTCTGTTCGTCACAAAATTATGGGACTTTTTTTGTTAGAAAACAGACTTAATTTTGGTCACTTGGGCACTGGTTTGGTTAAATTTTGAGTAGTGTAGCTCGAGTTATGAGCGTCCCAAGTCAGGTCAAATTTCTGGACTTAAACTAGGTATAGGTTCAGTGTTTCAGGTCTTGTGTCTTCAATTGAACTCTGATTTGAACGATTCTTTTTCCATTAGAAACTATACTCAAATTGCTTTTGTTAAGGCTAAGGTTTTGTTCCGTTTGGTCAAGTGTAAGTCAGTTTAGAGTGATTTGAAGTGGAAGGACAGAATCTGTCCAGTCTGGGAACCATTCGGGTTGTTTCTAAAAACTGTACTAACTGGCTCATTGTTTTGAAACTTTAAATATATGTTCAGAAACTACACATCTGTAGCTTTCCAACGAGGGGTCTTTTGTAATTTTCCGATGTCGTTTACTATTTTAACTAATTCGCCGAATTCTGGCTGCCGTGTTCGCGTAGCCCAGGGTGTCGCTGTTGTTCCCAAATTTGTTTTCTAAATATCTTTTGACTCGGGTGTCCAAATTTGATGGTTCAAAATGCGTTTCGAAGCTTATTCAGGTGCCTACCTGGATATTCTAATTTTAGGCAAAAATAAATTATTTTTCAGAGGGTTCTGGGCAGATGTTGTCCGAGGTGTCTAAAATGTAGTTTTGCTTGCCTACTCCGTGTCGATGTCCTAAAAGGGTTTAATTGAATTGGTGTTGGTGTAAGGGTGGGGTTCTGACCTTATAATGGTGTATATGAAGGGTTCGTATGTGGGGTTCGGGTATCCTAGGCTATCGGTGTTGTATTGTTCGTTTTATGCACATGAATTGTTTGATAATTTGCCTAGATGTGTTGAATCTATGTGCTGATAATTGAGTGGGCAAACGATGATGTTGGATCTATGTGTCGATGTTGAATCTATGTGTTGATAATTTTGGAGTGGATTTGCAGGTGACCTTGTAACAGGTAAAATAGCCCTATTTATGGGCAATAAGTCGAATTATAGGCCTATGGCCAACGTGGTTTATTGTCGCTAAGTCGCTGTAGAATGATTAATTATGTCGTCCTGTGCATTCCTACTTGTCGCATTGCATGGCATCCCAAGCATTTCCAAGTCGCTATTAAGTCGGAGGTTTTGCCTCATTTATAAGTCGTTGATGCCCCTAATTACGGGTATATTTTTTTAAGTCGGGAGTTCTGCTCCAAATGGTACCACATGCATACGCATAGTCCGAGTCACATACAGCATAATTGTAGAATGATTGTATTGATCAACTGTGTACTGTACTCCGATGGATTCCTTGTTATTGTGGTAGTTGTGGAATGTCTGAACCATACATGTACGTGTATTTCATTTATGCCTTTATGTGGTTTGATATCTCACCCTTCTGTTTGAATGTTACCCCTATGCGGTAACGTGCAGGTAGTCAAGAGTGAAGGCGAAGGTTCTTCACTAGCTGAGTCGGTGTCGTCTCTGATACGTAACACTCGGGGAGGGGATTGAACTCTATTTGATTTAATTGTTTTGTTGCACGATTTTGTTTTGAAATTTTAGTCAAATTTTGACCTTAGACGAATTTGGTGATGTTAAATGATTCTACGTGTTTTGACGTGCTTCCGCAAATGTTATAAGTCGTTTAGTTGGTAGAAAGGAAAATGTGGCACTCCAATGCATGTTTTAGTTTAATTCTCGCACTCTGATATTGAATGAATTAAACGGGTAGAATTGGGGTGTTACAGTAGAGGCGGATAAATTCTTCAGGGCAGTCGCAAGGCGCCTCCGGTTGTTTATCTAACGTTTCTTTTGTTCGCACGTTTGGTTCGCAGCATTTGTCTCTGCAGGTTCGACTACAGCTGTCTCTGCAGATTCGACCATTTCTGTCTCTGCAGGTTCGACTACAGCTGTATCTGCAGATTCGACTGCTTCTGTCTCTGCAGGTTTGACTACAGCTGTCTCTGCAGATTCGACCATTTCTGTCTCTGCAGGTTCGACTACAGCTGTATCTGCAGATTCGACTGCTTGTCTCTGCAGGTTCGACTGCTTCTGTCTCTGCAGGTTCGAGTATAGCTGTCTCTGTAGATTCGACTGCTTCTGTCTCTGCAGATTCGAGTACATCTGTCTCTGCAGATTCGACTACATCTGTCTATCTGCAGATTCGATTTCATCTGTCTTTGCATATTTGACAACAATCTGAAGAATTTATCTCATCTCTACTGAGAACAACATATATCCGCATGTGACTCTGGACATACATAGCTCGAAGAAAACAAATCACTCCAGGTTCTAAACTTTCTCAAATCCTTCCCGCACGTGGTTTCAATTGAAATATTGGATTAAGATTATGAGGTTTTCTATAATTATCATTATTTTATTTTAATTAAACAAGAGATATATAAAAATGAGATTTCTGGACATATATTATTATCATATATTTTACTTGTTGAGGTATTTGAAATTGTGTTTTCATCATCTTGATGGTATATACTATTTTCAAAACAGTTTTAAATACTGCATGCATAAGGATATGCCGTAGGTGTGATGAACAAGTACTGTTGGAGTTTCTTTTTGGACATATATTCAAGTGACTAAATCTAACAATCCTTTAGATTTAGTAGATACAGCGAATAGTAATTAGATATATGAAAATATTTTACTATTATGAGATATTCATGTTAGAGATATCTTCAAGATAAGTGTAAACATGAGTTTTATACCTTGAAAACTGAGAAGTTTTATTTTACAAATATTACATTACTGAAAGTATTTGAAATTCTGGATTTGCTTTTGGCAACTATTTAAGAATAGAGATTTGATTTCCTTGATGTGCTTAGTATTATAATGCGTTGAATAATTTTTATATGTGTGTTTTCATTCAATTGATTCCCATGTTCAAGAGATTTAACACATAAGTTTAGAGTGACAAAATTGGGATTTTTCTCATTAAAGTTATTCTTTGTCTTGAGATTCTATCTTCATTATGAGTATGATTGCATCTTTGACAAATTGAATTATTGGGATTTCATTGTCAATTTTCTTATTGCTATGTGTTGATGATTGTACATATGATGATTATTCATATTAAATATATAATTTGTCTTCTAACTTTGATGTGAAAGACATGCTATGAATAAGTGTAATTTACGATGCTAGACCATAAGGAAGTATAGTTGTATAATTCTATCACCAAAATATTATTTTAGAAGTTTGGATATGCTTTGAAATTAAATCATTGAATATCCTTTATGATTCTAACAATTAGTCAAAAGAAAATAAAGACAAACCTATTAGATTATCTGAGAATGTACACCAATTTCATTGGAAGGTTTGTGCAATATCAATTTATTGAGTTTAAAGTAAGCATGTTGTGTGAGGCATTGTGGGGGGTTGATCTTGGCTTCATGCTTTATGTGAAAATTGAATTTTTAAGTGTTCCCTTGTTATGCTATGCCTGGTAACTATATTATTAAGTCTTATGAGAAAGTGCATTACAGACATGTAGCAGGTGTGACAAGGTTTAACCGTTAATGCGAAATTAAAATATTTTAGATGAGAATCACCTTTTGACATGTTCAAGTGACAGACTATAACAAGCCTTTTAGATTAATAAAAAAATGGATAATTATCAGTTATAGGAATCTTGTTTGGATATATGTAATATACATATTTTGAGACCACTTACTCATATTTGAATGTATGAGACATCATAACATACTTGTGAAAATCCATAAATATTTTATGGAAATGTTGTCGCTTGAAAATCATCTAAGCAGACCTGTATGTATAAGTACGTTATGGAAGTGATGTGGCTTAGAAATTACTAGGCATTTATATATAATTATCAATAGAGGCGTCATAGGCTATGTTACTATATCCAGTGAATATCCATTGTATTTCAATAATACTATGATGATAGCCATGTTTGATTCACAAGAGAATAAATCTAAAAGTTGATTTACTTATAAATGGTTGTCACTTAGAAATTTTCTAAGTAGACCCGTATAATTACCTTATAGAGATTAAAGTTATTACTCAAAGCTTGATGATATAAGAGAATGAGTTTGTTACTCAAGACTTTGTGATATATGAAATTGATTGACTAAGAAACGTCCTGGTCAATATTTCTTATGGAAGAAATAGTGTCTTCCATAGTTGTGTAATGTAGCTACAAATAAATGAGAAGGATATTATATCCTTAATTTATGTGAAATCAGAAGTGAATTTTATCAATCTTCTGACAAAATCCCTAGGGAAGAAACTGATATATGAGACATTGAGGGGAATGAGACTAAAGTCAATTGAAATTAAGAAGTGATGGTAACCCAACCTTTGTGATTGGAGATCCCGTGAATAAGGTTCAATGTGGTAAAAACAAGTCACTTCTTGACATTGCTAGCACTGAAAATTAATTCAAGTAATTAATTTTATTATTGTCCCTTCCTATGGGGTTATTGTGATAGTGCTAGACTGCAGGGTTAAAAGGATAAGCTTAAAGCTTTTAATGATTTTCATAGCCCTTATGGGTGGTGTATGACTTGCAGCATACACTTGATGAAATCACATATATGAGTGTCAAGTGGGGCCGCTTGCATGAGATCATGACGAGATCTCTAGAGCACTCATGAATACCGAGCACGCGCATGGCCTAGTAGCGCAACACCGCGGAAACAGCAAGAATTGTGGAGGTGTAATGTGATGGAAAAAACCTCTAACATATAACATGTGTCTTGGGTTCCATAGCTTGCAAAACCAATTCACTGTATGTTATGTTTTATCTGTCTAGGACTGGTTCCATAGCTTGCTATACAGCTCCGATGCATTACATCTACGATGTTAACCCAGGAAACTTCTTTTTCTTTATTCACTTCTAAACTTTTGAAATATGTGGGGGATTGTTGTAAATTTTGTGATATTTCAAAGTTTCCGAGTGAATTTTGTGAAACAATAATTTATCAAATATTATTTTGATATATGTAATCTCGGTTTTGTATCAGCCTATTCGAATATGCCCAGTTTTGGTCAAAATTATTTGCAAAATAACTTTGTAACGGATAATTCAATTCGTAACTGAAAGTTAAATTTCTTTTATTTCATAACTGCAATTATATTACAACAGCTATTTTGATTTATTAAAATTTAAACTAAATAATTTCGTAACTGCAAATTAAACCAGCTTTATTACAATTCATTTTGTAACGGACATTGACTGGCTATTAAACGGCTATTTCATAAAGCCTATATAAACGTTTTCGTTCAGCACATAGAATTGGATTTCAGTCTTCTAAATATCACTATCCTGGGTTCATCTCCTATTCCATCTCAAATTTTTCTTGCTAGTTCGGAATCCTTCTTCGCTACTGCGATTGAGACGAGACCGGTTGTACCTCGGGGAATTTGCGCTGTAGAGGCGGATAAATTCTTCAGGAAGTCGCAAGGCGCCTCCGGTTGTTTATCTAACGTTTCTTTTGTTCGCAGGTTTGGTTCGCAGCATTTCTGTCTCTGCAGGTTCGACTACAGCTGTCTCTGCAAATTCTACAATTTCTGTCTCTGCAGGTTCGACTACAGTTGTATCTGCAGATTCGGCTGCTTCTGACTCTGCAGATTCGACTGCTTCTGTCTCTGCAGGTTCGACCGCTTCTGTCTCTGCAGGTTTGACTACAGCTGTCTCTGCAGATTCGACCATTTCTGTCTCTGCAGGTTCGACTACAGCTGTATCTACAGATTCGACTGCTTGTCTCTACAGGTTCGACTGCTTGTCTCTGCAGGTTCGAGTACAGCTGTCTCTGCAGATTCGACTGCTTCTGTCTCTGCAGGTTCGACTACAGTTGTATCTGCAGATTCGACTGCTTCTGTCTCTGCAGGTTCGACTGCTTCTGTCTCTGCAGGATCGATTACTTGTCTCTGCAGGTTCGACTACAGCTGTATCTGCAGATTCGACTGCTTGTCTATGCAGGTTCGACTGCTTCTGTCTCTGCAGGTTCGACTACAGCTGTCTCTGCAGATTCGACTGCTTCTGTCTCTGCAGATTCGACTACACCTGTCTCTGCAGATTCGACTACATCTGTCTATCTGCAGATTCGATTTCATCTGTCTTTGCATATTCGACAACAGTATTGACACTGCACTTTTTTCTACTGTATTGTAACTAACATTTTATTATATAATCCCAAATAACATGGAAAATATTCAAGTAATAATAATCATACGGTGCGTATTCAACTAACAATAATGACATGAAAAATATTAAATTAACAATAACAACATGGAAAGTATAATGAGTCCTCCTTAATGTTAGGTTAGTCTACAAAATTAGACATTTTTGACTCTGTAGCCAACGACCTCCATTGTCCCATGCAACCAAAATATGACTTCTCTCAATTACGTGTTATGTCCAACCTAGTAGCACGCCATATCAGACCGTCACGAGTAGGAAATACATGAATAAAAGCAGTCAGTTAGTTACTAATAATTAAATGAAGCCGAAATAAAAAGAATTTGTACTTCATGAGTTGTGAAAGAACTAGTATAGTGAACAACCGGTGCGTCATTTGATATACTATCTATTGACCCATTTGGAGAATTTTGCTGCATCTCATACCCTAAACCTGATAAAAAAAGAAAAAAATTATTAAAACTGGATTTTGTACAATCTGATAAATATACAGTACCTTGGTACTAAACTGGTTCGGTACTAAGGTACCGGATGTTGTAGGGCGTCAGTTTACAAATTATCACATACGGTGCCTTGGTACCTAACCGATTTGATACTTTGGTACCGAACGTGTATTTTGCATTTCAAAATACAAGTTCGGTACCTTAGTGCTGACCCGGTCCGGTACCAAGGTACCGTAAGTGATACTTTGTCAACACACCTAAAACCAATAATTTTTAATAGGTACGATACTTTGGTACTACTCTGGTTCTGTACTAAGGTACCGAATCGAGATAAATCACAGGGAAAAAAAGGAATGAGAACATAGTGTTCTCGTTCAAAAATGGAGCATAGTGGGAAGAAATCAATGTTATTAAAACCAACCCGGTGATGGACCCGGTCAGGTCACTGGGTTAATGGTCTAACCGAGGGGTCACTAATTGACCGGCATTACCCGTGACACTATTAAAACCTGATAAAAATAGGCATACTATGTATAAATTCATACATCACGGAGCTATGAAATTTTTTACCATACCTTAAAAGATGTCCAAAAAACCTCAAACAATATTAACATAATTAAACTCACTACTCATTCATTAAATTCAAATCCATAAACATAACAACCATTAAACAATATTAGATATTAAATAATTAAGATATATATAAAAGTATAAAAATCCTTATAGCTCAGTATAAAAATACATAGTAAATAGTAAATACACGTCAAAAAAAGAATACATAGTAAATAGATGGCTTTTGTTAGAAATAAAAAAGAAGAATTGTGTTAATATAATACGTTACAGTATTATAACAAAAAACATTATAGAATAGATGGTTGGAAAGCAAGTTTAGCAATAAGGGAAGGGGTTCGATTCCCACAATTGTCTTTTATGGTAAGGCCTTGTGAGTTTAAGTTGTGGAAAAATCAGGTTTGACCGAGTCAATCCGGGTTTAAATGGGCGGGCGAGTCACGGGGTTAAGCATCAACCCGACCTGGGTCTCACGGGTCATTACGGGTCATTTGCATGGCCGATCCAACTGACAACCCGAACTGGTCTTGATGTCGGGTCACGGTCCAACCGGTTCGACCGGTCGGGTCGGTCAGGGTTTAATAACACTGGTAGAAATCATACCTTAGGAGTGTGCAGAATATTGTGTTGATGAGAAGTGGGAAAATGAGGGAGGGGTTCGAGGTGGGAGGTGTTGCTATGGAGTTGGGCGTGGGTAGTGTGGAGAAGAGTGAGAGAAGAAGAAGATGAGAGGAGTGTGAGGGAATTTTTTAAGGTTAGGGGTATTTTGATATTTTCACAAATAAAGGGGGGTGGGATAAAAAATGGGATAAAAAAAAGTCCTCAAATACGTATCAAGGGATTCGACTAAGCAAAAATAATCGCTACTCTTCCGTAAAGATGTCAAATTCGGTCGTTCAGCCCAGTCCAACAGGTAAAAAACGTAAAAACATGTTGAATCAGGCTAGTCTATAGATATCTATTGAACTATTTTTTTTGTAGCGTGCTGATAATTTTTTTTTTGTAGTGTAGGTGATAACTTGTTTTTTAACAGAAAAATAATATTTAAAAATATTAAAAAAAAGGGTTTGTCTTGGACCAATGGATCAACCGAGTCAAGCCAAAAATGGTCTTGTTTTATCTAGACTTTTAATTAGCGAGCCAAGCATAACCTCTAACATCAAGCCATTGGGTCGGCCTATGGGATGGGCCAAAAATAACATATCCAGTCCCCCACAATGTGGTGGTGAACCAAAGCTCGAATTCTTGTTGGAGTGGAAGACAAATTTAGTGTTTGGTGGTGACTTGAATAGGATGGAAGTACCATCAATAGAGAGAATTTGTACGAAATCAAAAAGGGCGTGTTTATTGGTCAAGATAGGATATAGACATAATATGATATAAAGTTGGATAGATATAGGATGAGATAAAGACATGATAACATTATCTTATCATGTGTTTGATGTGTAGCTAATACGAAATGATATAACGTTTTTTTGGTACAAAAATATGTTATTTTATTATATATTTTACATAAGCTAATAAATAATGATATGATATATAATATATGTTAATGATAAATTTACCCTTGTGAAGACAAATATATTTCATTTGTTAAAAAAAATTAATTTAAATTAATTTTTTTTTTCACGAGTCCATCTTTCCTTCCACTACAACCTAGTCGATCCCCATCCCACCAACCTCAAACCGAAATACAACCCTACCCATGTCTCGCCATCCACTTATACTCCAACAAATCCATGAAAATATGCCTCCTCCAACCACTCCTCACAACTCAAGTGGATCTTTACTCACCTCTCCTATAAATTCAAATGTCCAACACACACCTACATCCTCGATACTATCGCACATATTCATCAGTACAGTTGGACTCCTCTGCATCGTCACTGCCTCCACCACTAATTTTTCTTCGCCCAGTCACAAGAGAAATAAACAACATCCACCAACCAAACTTAAGTATCTCCTCACCACTAAACATCTACTCTAATTGTCGATTGACCCCACTTGCTTAAGTCAAGCACTCAAATCAAATGAATGGCGTGATGCTATGAGTCATGAATTCAATGCCTTGATTCAACAACAAACATGGGATTTGGTTCCTAAGTCACACAACAAAAAATTCATTGGTTGCAAGTTGGTTTACCGAATAAAAAAAAAGCAAATGATGACATTGACAGATAGAAAGCCCAGCAAGTAGCAAAAGGCTCCCACCAATGCCCTGGACTTGACTACACTCAAACCTTTAGTCCCATGGTTAATCCGATACCAGTTCGGTTGGTCATCTCCTTAGACCTTCAACATAACTGGTCACTACATCAACTTGATGTCTGTAACACCCTTTTTTCACCCATCGTTTATTCATAAGTTATCAGAGTTTTTCGCGCCAAAAGAGTGTCGCATTTTTCAACGTAAAACAAAACCTCGTAGTTTTCTCAAAACATGCAGCGGAACTTATTCAACATCGTTAAAAACATTAACAACCGACAAAGTGCAAAGTGCACCAATTACTAAAAGATTCAACATCAACCGAAATTTAATTAAAAAAAGTAATCGACCCTTCCCCAAGTGCTACCTATCAGAGCAGACGACACCGGGCAAAAGGAAAACTACAATCTTCACTAGGGCTCACCTATAAAGTAACAACCACAAAAAGGGGTGAGATTCCATACAATATAAGAAGTGTATGAAAGACCACATACGAAGCTCAAGACATCAATTAATCACAGCAAGCAACATCACTCTTAACAGTTAATAACAGCTAAGTATACATTAACACGTCACTTTCACAACAACAGATCACTTTAACAACACATCACAATGGCCAAACAACTTCATTCAATCAGTCGTGCAATATGAATGCGATATGAGACTCAAGCAATGCACATGCATGTGGTACCAACCTACGTCACTGACCAAAGGCCTAATTTACGTCACTGGCACAAGGGCCTAAAATATCGTCGCTGGCCAAAGGCCTAATTTTCTCGTCGCTGGCACAAGGGCCTAAAATATCGTCGCTGGCCAAAGGCCTAATTTTCATGGTATGCATGCGACTCAATGATGTATGCACAACAGTCAAACAATCACACATCAACGTCACTGGCCATAGGCCTACATCACATCACCTGTCCATAAATAGAGGCAACTCGTCGTCGTCATATAAACATCGTCGTCAACAATTACAACTTAAAAATTTATAGCGCTTTGGCCACATCACCACAATTTGCAACATCACAACAATTTGGCTTAATCACATACTCAACATCATTTTAATTGACAACACCTAGGACAGCACCTACCGGGAAGCCACACGGACGCCCAACAACCAACAATTATCAACCAACTAATTTAGAAAATTAACAATTAATAATTGACAACTTAATTGGAGCAACAAACCCCACAAAATTCGGACAGAATTATTAGTCATTTTGAAATCAAATCTTCTCCCTCAATTCTCAACGAAATTTAGCAAAATCAGTACCTATTCAGTAGGAAATTAAGTCTACTTTCCAACAAAACAAACCCCACGAAATTTGGAGGATCAGGGCATTCACAATTAGACAAAAACTGAACGTATATCCCAAACCGTCCCAGATTTTTGACCCAATTTGAAACCAAGAATTCTCCCATTATACTTATCCAAATTGAGTAAACTCAGTGCCTAATTTGTAGAAAATTGTGTCTAGTTTCCAGAAAAACAAACCACATAATTTTTAGACAACTATATTGTTCCCAGTTACTGTATAACCGAACCTATACTCAGATCGTTTCCAGAATTTTAACCTAACTTGCAATACCTTTAACTCGAGCTATACAACTCCAAATGCAACCAAACTAGCGCCAAATTAACAAGCATTAAGTCTAGTTTCTAAAAACGTAAACCACATAATTTTCGGACTGCTAGATTGTTTCCAGAATACACGTAGAATGCGCCCTATGCGCCCTACAACCAGAAATTTTGTTTAAAATCAACAACACACAACACCAAACACCAACAATCACATCCAAATCATCATCAAACATGTTAATCATAAATTCTCAACAACAAATCATCATATGGCAACAATTATTACTATGAGCATAACAACATATCATTTAGGCATAGGAATGTGAGGAAATCAAGCATACATCAAATTACTCAACAAGGCACACAATCATAGGGCATGCGATTTTTCAAGAAAACAATATGGTGATCAAGACACCCTAAAACCCCACATGTAGATCCCTCATAAACCCTTATATTGAATTAAATCCCACCCTTACCTTAGATTGGAGAAAACGAAACCTTAGATTAGGAGATGTGTGAAACCCTAGCTTTCCTTCTCTCTCTCCTTGGTTGTAGATCACGCCTCTCTCTCTCCTCTTCTCACTTCTCTAATCCTTATTTTTCTTTTTCCTTCTCATGACAACAAAACCCTAACCTAGCCCTTTTATAAACTCACTTAACCTCATGGGCTTTTTCTTATCTTATGTGACCTAATCATGGGCCTCCACTTAACACTTCTAATTTACTAATACTAACACTAATAATTAGGTCCACATATACTAATAAATAATTATTTCTATTATTTCTACCACATAAATCCTAAATAATTAATTAAATAAATTAATCAATTATTTTGGGCTGTTACAATGTCAACAATACATTATTGCATGAGACTCTAACTGAATAAGCTTACATGCAAAAAAACCCTGCTTTTATCCATCCTGATAAACTTGATCATATTTGTTGCCTAGGAAAGTCTATCTATGATCTCAAGCAAGCTCCACGTGCTTGGTATCAGACTCTATGTAAGTTTCTCTTTGACTATGGTTTTGTAAATTCCAAAGTTGACTTATCACTGTTTATTCTCCAAAATCAAGGCATGGAATTCTACGCGTTAGTGTATATAGATGATATCATTATTACAGGGAACAATACTAAGGTCAAAGATATGGGCTCATTGCACTAATTTCTTGGTGTTGCGGTAATTTCCACCTCCACGGGTTTATTTCTACCCGAACACAACTATATTCCAGAGTTGCTTGAGAGGACAAAAATGATTGATGTAAACCTGCCATCACCCCTCTATCAACGTCAATCACCTTGATGAAAGATGATGGTTCCACCACCATTGATGCTACCTTCTTCTTCTTCTTCTTCTTCTTCTTCTTCTTCTTCTTCTTCTTCTTCTTCTTCTTCTTCTTCTTCTTCTTCTTCTTCTTCTTCTTCTTCTTCTTCTTCTTCTTCTTCTTCTTCTTCTTCTTCTTCTTCTTCTTCTTCTTCTTCTTCTTCTTCTTCTTCTTCTTCTTCTTCTTCTTCTTCTTCTTCTTCTTCTTCTTCTTCTTCTTCTTCTTCTTCTTCTTCTTCTTCTTCTTCTTCTTCTTCTTCTTCTTCTTCTTCTTCTTCTTCTTCTTCTTCTTCTTCTTCTTCTTCTTCTTCTTCTTCTTCTTCTTCTTCTTCTTCTTCTTCTTCTTCTTCTTCTTCTTCTTCTTCTTCTTCTTCTTCTTCTTCCTCCTCTTCTTCGTCTTCTTCTTCGTCTTCTTCTTCTTCTTCTTCTTCTTCTTCTTCTTCTTCTTCTTCTTCTTCTTCTTCTTCTTCTTCTTCTTCTTCTTCTTCTTCTTCTTCTTCTTCTTCTTCTTCTTCTTCTTCTTCTTCTTCTTCTTCTTCTTCTTCTTCTTATGTATAATGATGCTGGTTGGGCAAAAAATAAAGATGATTACACCTCCACATCTGCTTACTTTGTCTACTTTGGCTCTAATCTCATCTGGTGGAAATCATCAAAGCAACAAGTAGTAGAAAGGCCTATCAAGGCAAGATACAAAGCTTTAGCCAACACCCCAAATGAAATCTCTTGGATCCAATCTCTTCTGGCTGAGTGTGCCTTCTCCCTTTACACCTTCTATCCTTTATGACAATCCAATGGTGCGTTTGATTCGCTAAAAAGTAAGTGATTGGACATGACAACTATGGTTGTACCATGTTCGATGGCCACAGTACTGGACAAAAGAGGGAATAATGGACTGAACAAAAACCAAATTTCCTATACCTCACAAAACCGTGGTACAATTTTTTGTACGTGGTACAAGCTATCTAAAATTCCAAAATATCCTTTTTTTTCTACTTAATTTTTTTCTCTTTCTATATATCTCCCTCCTCTCTATCTAATCTCTTGGATCCAATCTCTTCTGGCTGAGCGTGCCTTCTCTTTTTACACCTTCTATCCTTTATGACAATCCAATGGTGTGTTTTATCGATTTGCTAAAAAGTAAGTGATTGGACAGGACAACTATAGTTGTATCATGTTTGATGACCACAGTACTGGACAAAAGAGGGAACAGTCCAAAAACCCAATTTCTTGTACATCATTAAACCATTGTACAACTTTTTCTACGAGGTACACACTATTTAAATTCCAGAATACCCTTTTTATTTTCTACTTAAAAGAATGTATTTTTTCTCCCAGTCAAATCTACTTGTCTGGGATCGAACCCCCTCCCTTAAGTTTATAACTCACGTTTTTAGCTAACTCAATACCCAAGTTGCTAAATAATAAATACAATGACTATTAATTAATGTGAAATATAATAAATATAAAGTCTTTCTCTTTTTTCTTTTCAAATATAGATATCAAATGTCATTTTTATTTTATCCATGCAGATACAAATATTTGGAATATATTTTTTTTACATACTATATCCATTTAGTAACTTTTATAAATTTTTGCATCACATTTCATAGATTTTAGATTCTATATATTTACTAATTAGAATACTATTGAATATAAATAACTATTAATTAATTCAAATTATACAATATTCACTTATAATATTGTATATTTTCAAATTCTCATATTATTTTAATATAAAATTTTATTCATACCAAGCTATGCGGTTTAATTAGTGACCATTCGGTACGAACAATGACCCACTAACCAAATACCCTGACCAGGTCGATGATTGGTCTGAGTTTAATAACATTGCTCTTCTCTCTATCTAAAACACCAAAAACTATTTTTTATTTGCTACTTCAAAATAATCTCTCTCCCGCTCTCCTCTCTCTTATCTCTATCTAAAATTCCCAAATACTCTTTATTTATTTTCTACTTCAAAAATACTCTCACTCCTCTCTCTCTCTCTCTCTCTCTCTCTCTCTCTCTCTATATATATATATATATATATATATATATCCCTCTATCGCTTCTCTCTCTTAAGGGTGGGAATAAGCCAGACCGACCGACAGGTGCCTACGGCCCAGGCTAGACCAGGCTTTTTTTAAATAGATCGGGCTAATTTTTTTTTTAAAATAGTGAGACTTGTGAAAAGGTGAGACATTCTCATATGGAGATGTGATGTATCACCATTCTTGGGTGATCATGTAGAGAGTTGAAGAATCTCCAACCATGTTCTAGTGAGAGGAGGGTGTTGGTGATTATTTGTTGTGAGATGTGAGTGTTATCATTTATTGTATCTCTTAGAGTGAGAGTATTGTAGAGTGATACACATATTGGGTTGAGTTACAAATTGTTGAAATCATATTTGAGATGATGAATGAATAATGTTGAGGTGTTCCCATTGATGTAGGTAAGAGGTGTCGAACCACATAAATATTTAGGTGTTCTCTTTATTCCTTTTAGCGGCGTGAATGTCAGGTGGCGTGTCCTGTTGGTTGTTACAAACAGCGGTACAAATACAATGGAGGTGTCACCATTCAACTCGTAAATAAACGTTGAGATCAGAACTTACGGCGGGTAACATACTCAAAAATTGTTGGTTCGAAGTGAGTTTGCAACCTGTGCAAGTGGAGGCGCATAGCCATGCGTGAAGAAAAAAATAGAAGAGCATTTGTTACTCATGAGAAGGGAAAGAAAAGGTGGAAAAAATTGAAGATAGTATAGAAGTTTGGAAATTTTAATTGATGGAGGATATGTTGGGAAATCAATTGAAATTTCCAAGAAAGGGCAAAATGAGTGGAAATTTAAGAGGTACATTTCCTTTGGTGAATGGATGTATCTAGAGTCTTGGAAATGTGAGACAATTAAAATCCACTAAGTCATATTCATGCGTGGAAGTTACTTCTCCCTCTTCTATAAATAGTGAGACTTGTGAAGAGGTGAGACATCCCCATATGGAGAGGTGAGGTATCACCCTTCTTGGGTGATCATGTAGAGAGTTGAAGAATGTAACACCCCATGTATTTCATTTTTAATGAAATATCAGAACGCACATAAATGTATACATCAGAGTAATATTTCTAAATTAAGATGTTAAACACACTAACTTGATGAATTTTCATCTACTATCCTTTAAAAAGTGTCAAGACTTATCAGAAGGATACATCATTACCATAACTCAAATGTAATGTCATTAGTCCTAATGTTCAACATCCCAAAGCAGAAATAACATAGGCGATACATAACTTTAACAGTGTATAAGTTACTGTTGCGCCCGAAAAATCCGGCTAGGGACTTTTCGTTTGACAACGTGGAAAAATTTGGAAGCCGCCACCAATATTTTAATTTTAAGACCAAAACATTGAAAAAAGGTCTTTTAAACAAGGCGGATGGTCTTTTGAAAACTAGAGATGTAGGTTCGGGGGTCGGTTAGGTATAGGGAAGGTATTAGCACCCCGTACCTCCTTTCTACCGAAAGGGAACCTTTAATTAAATGTGTGGTTTGAAGTGTTGACCTGAAAATATTTAATTTGCCTCTTTATTTCTTATTGAAAACGAATTAAAGAAACTGAACAAAATTTTTACTTTTCGACGAGAAAGGAAAAAAGGGTTTTTAGAAAGAAGTGCTTGACAGGACATGGCCCGCTCCTACGTATCTCCCGGTGCGATGGAGAATTCAAAGCTACGTAGTTCTTGTGTAAAAAATGTTTGTGTGTTTGGTGTTTTTTAATATAGGGGTTTTAGGATTGCGTGATCTGTGTTGAAAGACCACTGGGGGTCTGAAGGGCCGCTGGGGGCTGAAGGAGCGCTGGGGCTCTGAAGGACCACAGTTCACTTATCCTAAAACGATGATTAACCCGGCCGCACGACCGACTTAATCCCCTACTTTGAAAATAAGATTTTTGATTTTTGAAAGAGATGTGTTTGTATTTTTTATTTAGAAATTATTTGTTTTTGCGCTTGACAGGGGCGTGGCCCTGCTCCTACGTATCTCCGGGTGGAGAATCAAAGGCGACGTAGTTCTAGGTTCTTTTGAAAATGATTGTTGAAAACTTATTGTGAAAATGATTTTTATTTGTTATGCTTGACGGGATGTGACCCGCTCCTACGTATCTCCTGGTGCGATGGAGAATTCAAAGCTACGTAGTTCTTCTGTGTTTGGAAAACGGTTTTTGTTTTTTATTCTTTTTGGAGTTTTTCGCAAAGGAGTTGAGCGTTCGCAGTGACCAAACAAACGATTTAGAGTGGTCGCACTACTAACTCTTGTGAAAATGAATTATCATTAACGACCAAACGGCAACGGCGCGAGTGATGGTTAATGATAATCGGTTTTTATTTTGAGCATTGAAAAGGTTTTCGCAATTGAAGGAGAGCGTTTGTGAGGACCAAACAACAACGGTTTAGAGTGGTCACACTAGTAGCTCCCACGGGAATGAAATCATCACCCACAATCAAACGGCAACGGCGCGAGTGATCATTAGTGATGATTAGTTTTGATTTCGACGTTTGAAAAGATTTGTTTTTGAAAAGTGTTTTCGTTGATTTTAATTGGAGAGAACGTCGTGATGAAAAGAATTTGCAATTGGATTGATTTTTGTTCGGGGAAACATTTATCCATCATTTTTTAAAAAAAAAGGTTTGAGAAAAAAAATAAGTTCGTTTGGGGAAAAGAAAATTTATTATTTGGAAAAAAAGGTTTGTAAAAAAAACGTTTATCTAGGGGAAAGAAATAAAATTTGAAAAGAGAAACAGGGGGTGAAACAGTAAAATGGGGGGTGCAAGTGGCAGGAGGACTGTATCATTAAAAAGGGGGTGCAGATAGTGAGCCCAGCTCGTTTTTGGTGAGCTGGGCTGCGTTTCGAAAAAAAAAGCCATGGGCTTCAAAAGGGGGGCGCACGAGGTAAACAGGGGGGGTGCGAACAATAATCTGAAAATAAAAATAAAAAAACGTGAAAAGACGAAAATACCCCTGCTGTGCACACTATAAATAGCTAACCTAAAATAGAAAACCCTAATTTTTCCACCTTCTCCACGGCGCCCCCTTTCTCAAAAAAGCCAAATCTGATTTTTTCCTCTCCCTCCCCTTTTGCTGCGGCCGATCCCCACTCCCCTCACCAAATCCCAACTCCTTTCTTCTCCAACAGCGCATCCGCCTCCCTCTCTTCTCTCCACCGTGTCTCCCTTTCTCCCTTGCGCCGTCTCATTCTCCTCTCCCTCTCACGGTGATCTCTCGCTTCCTCGCCGCCGCTTCTCCCTCTCCACGAATCGATCCCCCTCTCTTCTTAGATCTAGTTTCCGTTGGTGATGTGGTTTGGCTTTACGGCGGTGCTTCGGTGGGTGGCTGTTTGTAGCGCTGTGGGTGGTGGCGCTGTGGGAGACGACGGTGTTTGGCTCGGTTTCGCGCGCGGAGGAGAAGAGGGACGGTTCGGGGTGGCGGTCGTTGGCAGTGTTTTGGCTGTGGTGTTGCGAAGCTGTGGGTGACCCTGTGTAGTTCAGTGGTGACGGCGGCGTTTTGGGAGGATCAACGGAGGTGGAGAGACAACGACCACCGTGGGTGGTGGCCGGAGTCCGCCTCTGACGGCGGCTCAGGTTAGTGTCTTATTTCATTTATTTATTTTTTCTATTTTTTTTTATCTACTGGTTCTGTTTTTTTTCTATTTTTCTTATATATATATATATATATATATATATATATATATATATATATATATATATGTCAACCCTGCTTTTCTTTAAGCATAACAAAGTAGAAAACCTACTTTTCCTTTTTTGATAAACAAAAAATTAGGGAAAGCAGACAGAGACAATGTTTGAGCCTATTACCCTTTTTAGAAAACAAACATACGTATATATGCATACATAAAAGAAAAACTCATATTTATTCTGTTTCTAATATTTTGGAACGACAAGATAAAAAAACGCATAAGTATATAGAGGACCAACCTAATTTTCCAGCTTCTGAAAAAGAATCCCTTCTTACCTACTGAAAATAGAACCGCGGCTAGTGCCCCCTCTCTTTATTCTGTTGTTATATTTTTTGTGCGAATTTCTGCCTGGGATTGTTCTGTGTGTGTATGTTGCTATGTTTGCTGTGTGTGCCTTTGTGTATCACAAGTGAACTTGAATTCTAAAGTTGTTTTCAAGTTCTTTTGGTGGTGAATAACTTAATTGTTGTGTGTTTTTATTGCTGTGTTTTCTGTGTGTATTGCCCTGTGTGTTACTCTCCTCCTTTTTTCAGTGTTACTGTGCCTGGTATTTATATTGGAGAAACTGTGGTGTAGGTGTGGCATGCATCAGGGGAGCAAATCCCTTTGGAGACAAAGCTGTTGGAGTGGAGCAGAGAGGAGCAGCAAGGATGGCAGCAGGGGTTGCTGCCAATTGCAGGAGTGTTTTTTGCTGAAACTGAGAAAAGCAAAGAGGCAAGGAGAAAGGACCTTTTGCCCCATTCTCGAATTGCACCAGCAGGCTGTTTCAGTTTTTTTTTGTACTGTTTTTTAATTATTTTTTGTAAAAAGAGTTGACTCTTTTTTTTGTACTGTTCTGCACCTTTTTTAATTTTTGTTTGTTTATGTATGTAACAAAAATCAGGAAAAGGGACAGCTAATAATAAAAAAACTGATTTCATTTTATTACTATTATTTATTATTATTTTTTTTATGATAATAAAAGCGGTAAAAACAAATGCGCACCGAAGTAACGACTCGCGCACAACTCGAAACGAAACGCGCGCTCGCCTTAAGACTAGGAACGCGTACGCGATTAGAATACGCACGCGCGTAAGACGGTAAAACCAAAAGCGCACCGACGCATTTGCTCACACGACTCAAAACGAAATGCGCTTGTGTTTATCATTTTTTATTATTTTTTGGACTCTTTTTTTTGAAAACAACGAGCGCCAAACAAAATTGTTGCACGAGAGTGCCAAATACACCCGCATTTAGAACAATGTGCGAAGCGATAAAATTTTGGGATTTTTTCGATTAGTCGGACAAAATTGGGGTATGACAGCTGCCCCTCTTTATTTCGATTTTACCAAGAAATATGAATTGCGCGAGACATATTTCGAAGGTAAAATAGAAATAAAGAATTTAGAAATTATACCAATTTTGTCCATTTGGAGAGATCCGAATTTTCTTTCTTCTTTTTTGGAAAGATAGACACTTTCGCGTTGATGCGAAAACAGTAAATGAACACTGACGTGCAGAAAGAAGGTAAAATGGGCACTTGGCGTGCAAACAGAAAAGTAAAATGGGCACTTGGCGTGCAGAAAGCGGTAAATGAGCACTTGGCGTGCAAACAGAAAAGTAAAATGGGCACTTGGCGTGCAGAAAGCGGTAAATGAGCACTTGGCGTGCAGAAAGCGATAAATTGGGAATTCGGAGGCTGCCTAAAACCTTCTAACGGACTCTTGTCGAGTCCGAGCTCTGGGGGTGGCCTTTTCGAGCGGCCGATCAACATCAGGTCCGGAACTGATTTGATCAATGGATTTACGCTATGCCTTAGGCTGACATAACTAATCCGAAGGACTTAACGAAGTCTGATGGATCCATCGCGCGCTCGTACACGATGTTGTGATCTGTGGAAGGAGTTCACTAACTCTGTGTTGATGGAGTTTACTAACTCAGTGTTGATGGAGTTTACTAACTCGGGGTTGATGGAGTTTACTAACTCAGTGTTGATGGAGATTTTCTAAAAATGAGATTTTTGGGACTCTCTGGTCCGAAGTAAATTCTTGGATGGTGCATGAAGTGCATGCATTTGGGTATTTGGATGCACATGAATGCAATGATTGATTTTGGTGGGATGCTTTTTCTGTTTGATTCCTCATTCACTTCTTTTTCTTTTGTTATTCTTTCGCTCTTCTGAGATGCGAAGTGTAACGCATCACTGTTTGATGTCATGGAGTGACGAATGGTATCGATGATATGAGAACGATGAATGATATGAAGATGTTGTGTTCTTTTATGTTCCATCTTCTGTGATTTTCTTCTCTCCTTTCTTATTTGCTCTTTTTTTTCTATGGAATGCAGATATCTATGTAAATGGAGTGTGAATGTATGTTATGCAAAGTGTATGTGATGTGATGATTTCAATGGAATGATGGATGCTATGAGATGCTATTTTTGATTTTCTTCCTTTTTATTTTGGTTAAGGATCAACACTTCAAGTGCCTACAAGGTAACATCCTAATCCCTAAGGGTTAAGGCGAGCACTAAAGCCCTACAAGCGGCCAACTTTAGGCGACCCCCTCATGTGCTGAGATAGCTGGTTAAAGAATTTTTCCTATTTGTCTTTTTGCTATGTGAGGATGCAAATGCAGTATTTGGATGCATGATATGACAAAATTTTTGGGGTATTCGAATACCTTTTTTGTGAATACTTTCATAATGATGAGACGCGAGACTTTGGATGCAAAAGTGGGATGATTATTGACCATTTTTGTTGAAAAATTGAATTTGATTCAAACTCCGGTGTTCTCAAGGTTTTTATTTACAAACAAGCTCACTTGTTTTCTCTCCCTTCCAATGACGACTGAATCTTAGATATCGCATGACTAACGTGTGTTCTCTCTCTTTGAAGCATTGCTTAGTGAGCATGCATAGGAGCGCAAATGTGAATGAGTGAGTCTGTTAACTTGGGATTGGTTTAGGATATGTATGACGATTGAAGGGATGACAAACATGATTATCACCGACGCTCATGAGGGACCAAGGGATGCAAGACTGCCCCGGTTCGGGCTTTTGATGAGTGAATAAGCTTGCCTTTGCCTGGTGGTGATAATGACTAGGGGTGTAGGAGATGATGAATTGGGAACACTTCGGCTCTTGGGATGAAAGGTGGAATGAAAAGGGTTTTGTTTCAACCCACAGAGTTTGGTGTTGCCCCAGTCAGGACGAAACAAAGTTGCCCCAATTAGAATGACGAGGCCTTATTTAGGATAGTGAGTTGAGAGATTTGCGCCGGTGAGGTTCTTATGGGAATGAATGAGGTGAAGGAATGGGAATGCACTTGTCCCACTTTCGAATGACATCACAAATGGTTTCTTTGAGTGAGGTTGTGAAAGGCGATGGATTTTGCCAGACTGCTCCAATCCAGGCTTGGTAACTATGAATGAAAGGCTTGCCCCTGTTTGGTGATATTGATGATTGGAGTGAAAGGGCAGATATGCGGGGACTGGCGTCATGGACAACACCTGGTGAAAGGATGAATGACATAGGATGGACGCTGAACAGGCTTTCCCAAGACTAGGGTGGGTGGGTGGTGAAGAGAATGCCCCAACTTTTAGATCTGAGTGGTGTTCTCAGTGTAAATCTTTGGTTCTCTGTGAATGCCTTGACTTTTGGTAATGAAGAGAAGCCTCACTTGGTGGTCACTAAACCTTGTTTTAAGGCAATCTTGAATGCCTTTTTGGGAGTGCAAGTCTTTTTTTGTTTCGTCAGCTTTCTTTTTTCTGACTGTTTGTTTTTGTCTCCCCAGTTCTCTTTTTTCTGAGGGTTTATTTTTTTTGATCAGCTTTCTTTTTTCTGATCGTTTGTTTTTCTTTTTGAGCAAACACATTGTAAACAGATAAACTTATTTGTCCTAAGATTAAAATTTGAGAAAACGAAAGCAACCGGTCATTGATCGGAATGGACTTTTTAGGGTTGTGATGTGGAGAAGGGGATGATTGAGCTTAATGAAGTGTTTGGGGTTTTATTAGGACGAGTTTGTGTTTCATAGTAGAATGGCTGAGGGTTTACGAAGGGTTAGATGTTGAGGCCAGAGGAAATGTTTGCGGTCTTTATGAAAGGAGAGATGATTATACACAACAGAGTGTTGGAGGGTTTATGGGGACAAGGATCTCTGGTGTTTCATGGTGAAATATATCGGCTCACAATTTATACTTCTTTTGTTTCTCTTTTTTCTTGGTCTTTCTTTTTTCCCCTTTTTTTTTTAGGGATTTTTCATCTTTTTTTTTGAATTTTTTTTGTTTGGTTGCATTCTTTTCCTTTGGACTTCTTTCTTTTTTTTTGGACTTGGGTGAGCTGATAAAGATGATATACCATTTTCGATGTGGAATTGATCCTTGTCTAGAGTGATGGAGATATCCTGGGACTTTCTTGACTTAAGGTGGGTAGGAGGGGGATTTTTCCCTTCTCTTTGGGATTTTCTTGGCTTAAGGTGGGTAGGAAAGGGAGCTTCTGGATTTTGGATTTTCTTGAGGTTGTGGGGAGACGGCCAAACTTCATTTCAAATTCCGATTGTTTATTCTCTCGTAAAACCTGACAACAATTTATCTATCTATATGTGTCTGCTCTTTTCTTTGGACTTTTTTATTATGCCCTAATTTTTGCCTGGAGCGCTCTTTGCGAGTTTTCAATCCACCGGGCGCTCCTTTTTGCCTAGGCTGCCCTTTGCGGGTTTTCAACCTAGCGAGCTTGTTCTTCTCATTTATCTCTTCTCTTTTTTTGTTTTTTTTTTTGGAAAAACTTGCACTGAAAGAAAATAATGCCGATAAAGAAAGTTAGTGATCACAGAATTGCCCCAGCATGGAGGACTTAGAGTGTTAGTGAGAATGAACCAAAAAGTCAAGTATGCACTGATGGGAGAGAATATGCATTTTATGGATGGACGGGGCGGGGTTAGACTTGGATGGTGATGATGACAAGGAAGGAAACTGACTGCCTCAAACAAGAGAAACTGCACGTGTCGTGCACGTTCACTATAGGAATGCTTCACAGAGAGTCAACATTAGTTAGAACAATGATTTTTTTTGATGAGCTGCTTCAGTCTTTTGTCATGGAATGGATGGGATGCAGTGCTTTTGAAAGAAATGCAAATGAGCTATTGACTTGAAAAACTGAGTGCCTTGGAACACCTTGAGTTTGCAACCAAGTAAGGATAAACTTTTTCAAAAAGGATGATTGTTTTGCAAGAACGTCTCGCTTCTCATCACAACTTTTATTTTATGCAATGAATGAATGAACAAATTGTGATATGCAAGTATGATGCAAATGCGTGGAGATGACCACTCGAAAAGTGTGGCTTATTCTAAATAATTTTGTTGTTTTTAATGCAAGACAAAATATGGAATGGCAATGCGAATGATGCAAGAATGATGCCCCCCATTTTTTCCAAATGATTTTCGATTTTTGATTTTTTTATTTTTTAGAGGCGAGACAAGATGCGAAATGCCAATGCCCCTTTTTTGAATGATGAGAGATGCAAGAATGGTGATATGAGGCAACTGATTGTCGTTACCCTGAGTAACTTGCCTGAAACATTGAGTGGATCCTGACTCAATACTTCACACAATGTACTGAAACGTTTTGACAATTAGTTGACTCAATTTAATTTCCTACTTGAAATTAAAATACGTGCGACTGGGTCAAAGTGCTCTGACATCGTAAAGTAACATCTCAAATTTGTAGTCGACAAACAAATTTGAGACATTACCCTTCGCCGTCCAAAGGTGCACTTCTATCCATTAAACCATCACATGAGAAATTTTTCTTTGTTTCGAAAGGATGCATGCAGGGAGAAATGATGTATTCGAACAAAGTGATGAGGTTAATGAAATGATGCATGAGCGCCACATTGACGCGATGTCCGCATTATTTGATGATAGTTTTTGCATAATCAAGGATGAATGAAATGCGATATGGATGATAGATGCTTCTGGTTTTCATTTTTCTTATGCAATGAAATGAAATGCGTGATGCTTGCAATTACTTTCCTAATGCATGGGAGATATTGAATGAAGATGCATGCGAGATGAGACGTTAATGCTTATTTTTGATTTGCGACACAGAAAAGTATTAATGCGATGATGTGACATGGACGGACGACGGAATGAGTGGGTGAATGAATGAACGAATGTGCATTTTGAATGAGGATAACGTAAATTGCATCACTTGATGATTTTTCATGATTATGAGCGAATGAAATACCATAGGGACGATAATTGTTTTTTTTCAGAATTTTGTTTTATGTAATGCATGATGCCATGATGCAAAGTGCGGATGATGATTGCTTTTCGTTTTATTTTTAAACTATGAAATGGAGTGCATGATACTAACAATTATTTTTAGTTCGTGGAAAGATATGATTCTTATGAAAATGCATGCAAAATGAGATGTTTGCATACATGATATGAAAAAGGAAAATAATAAAGCATGTGATATGTTTCTAAAAATTTTATGCGAGAAAGCGCATGATGCTCGCAAATGATTTTTAATGCAAGGGAAAACATGATTTATTTTGAATGGAAATGTATGCAAAATGAGATGGTCACATGTTCATTCTTCATGATATGCAAAAAGCAATAACGCATGAGACACGTTCCTAATAAAATATGTTTTTTGGACTTTTTGACAAAATTAGGAAAAAGTTCAGTGAATGGAAACGCACCCGCGCGGGGAATGCACTCCCGACAAACCTAAATGAGATAGAGAAAAATGCGCGTATGAATTTCTATTTAGCTTTTCCATGTTATGCAATGCAAAGATGCTTTTTGTATGAGAATGAGGTTGATGATGCTTTATGCCTATGCAACTTAGAGAAAAGTCCTTATTGGCAGTGATTCAAAAAAAAAAAAAAAAAAAATTTGGAAAATGCGGGCCGTACGTTATTTCATATGGACCGGTAAGAGAAAGGCTACAGCGGTAACTCTTTCTCCCTTTTTTGAAAATAAAGTGGGTCAAATGTCACTTCGTACAGACCGGCAAAAGAAAGGCTACAACGGCAACTCTTTCTTCTTTCTCTCTTTTGAAAATCTTCTTCTTTTTTCTTTTTAGGAAAGACATGCCTAAACTACAATGCAACATACAATTTGTGTGCCCTTGCGTCCTACAAAAGGTGGGGGAACCTAGGCTCTAGGGCAACTCAAAAGGGACCCTCCCATGTAGGTTCTAAACACTTCCTCACAATGGCTACCAGAGTTAAATCTCTCTCATGATAACACCCGCAACGATAGAATGCTATCTGGTGTGAGGTACCATAAAGGAGCATACTCTGGCTGAAACTTTCGTGAGAGTCAGAAGGACAACAGTCCAATTGCCAGTCACTACTCATTTCCACTCTCCTAAGTTTTGTCAGACCTTGGGTTTTAGGCCCCTCTCAAAGCACAATAAGCATGAGGTGTGAGTGTGTGTAGCAAGGACATACCACTTAAAACTACCCAACACATATCACCCCACCTGCAAATGAAAACCCTGAACAGTCCAGATAAAAGCAGGCAATAACATGTTGTCTACCCTAGGGTTTAATATCTAGGATATCTATAAACAAGGATATTGCTTACCTTAACAAGAGGAGCCAAGAAGAGGGGTCATGATAAAATTGGGGAGAAATGCATGAGCTTACCTTGAAGAAAGGGAGCGAAAAAGAAGGGATCGTGGGGATTGGAAGAATGCATGGGCATAAGCAATAAGAGAAAAGGAGTAGAAGAGGAGATAGGGAACAACAAAGAAGACAAATGCATATGCCTACAATCAATGATAAGAAAGAAAGGCAAACAAGGTATTAATCAAATCAACAATACATTAAACCACACATTTTAATTAGTTAGGCTTGACCCTCGTCTTTTAAAAGGGTCCCCAGTGAAGTCGCCAGCTGTTGCGCCCGAAAAATCCGGCTAGGGACTTTTCGTTTGACAACGTGGAAAAATTTGGAAGCCGCCACCAATATTTTAATTTTAAGACCAAAACATTGAAAAAAGGTCTTTTAAACAAGGCGGATGGTCTTTTGAAAACTAGAGATGTAGGTTCGGGGGTCGGTTAGGTATAGGGAAGGTATTAGCACCCCGTACCTCCTTTCTACCGAAAGGGAACCTTTAATTAAATGTGTGGTTTGAAGTGTTGACCTGAAAATATTTAATTTGCCTCTTTATTTCTTATTGAAAACGAATTAAAGAAACTGAACAAAATTTTTACTTTTCGACGAGAAAGGAAAAAAGGGTTTTTAGAAAGAAGTGCTTGACAGGACATGGCCCGCTCCTACGTATCTCCCGGTGCGATGGAGAATTCAAAGCTACGTAGTTCTTGTGTAAAAAATGTTTGTGTGTTTGGTGTTTTTTAATATAGGGGTTTTAGGATTGCGTGATCTGTGTTGAAAGACCACTGGGGGTCTGAAGGGCCGCTGGGGGCTGAAGGAGCGCTGGGGCTCTGAAGGACCACAGTTCACTTATCCTAAAACGATGATTAACCCGGCCGCACGACCGACTTAATCCCCTACTTTGAAAATAAGATTTTTGATTTTTGAAAGAGATGTGTTTGTATTTTTTATTTAGAAATTATTTGTTTTTGCGCTTGACAGGGGCGTGGCCCTGCTCCTACGTATCTCCGGGTGGAGAATCAAAGGCGACGTAGTTCTAGGTTCTTTTGAAAATGATTGTTGAAAACTTATTGTGAAAATGATTTTTATTTGTTATGCTTGACGGGATGTGACCCGCTCCTACGTATCTCCTGGTGCGATGGAGAATTCAAAGCTACGTAGTTCTTCTGTGTTTGGAAAACGGTTTTTGTTTTTTATTCTTTTTGGAGTTTTTCGCAAAGGAGTTGAGCGTTCGCAGTGACCAAACAAACGATTTAGAGTGGTCGCACTACTAACTCTTGTGAAAATGAATTATCATTAACGACCAAACGGCAACGGCGCGAGTGATGGTTAATGATAATCGGTTTTTATTTTGAGCATTGAAAAGGTTTTCGCAATTGAAGGAGAGCGTTTGTGAGGACCAAACAACAACGGTTTAGAGTGGTCACACTAGTAGCTCCCACGGGAATGAAATCATCACCCACAATCAAACGGCAACGGCGCGAGTGATCATTAGTGATGATTAGTTTTGATTTCGACGTTTGAAAAGATTTGTTTTTGAAAAGTGTTTTCGTTGATTTTAATTGGAGAGAACGTCGTGATGAAAAGAATTTGCAATTGGATTGATTTTTGTTCGGGGAAACATTTATCCATCATTTTTTAAAAAAAAAGGTTTGAGAAAAAAAATAAGTTCGTTTGGGGAAAAGAAAATTTATTATTTGGAAAAAAAGGTTTGTAAAAAAAACGTTTATCTAGGGGAAAGAAATAAAATTTGAAAAGAGAAACAGGGGGTGAAACAGTAAAATGGGGGGTGCAAGTGGCAGGAGGACTGTATCATTAAAAAGGGGGTGCAGATAGTGAGCCCAGCTCGTTTTTGGTGAGCTGGGCTGCGTTTCGAAAAAAAAAGCCATGGGCTTCAAAAGGGGGGCGCACGAGGTAAACAGGGGGGGTGCGAACAATAATCTGAAAATAAAAATAAAAAAACGTGAAAAGACGAAAATACCCCTGCTGTGCACACTATAAATAGCTAACCTAAAATAGAAAACCCTAATTTTTCCACCTTCTCCACGGCGCCCCCTTTCTCAAAAAAGCCAAATCTGATTTTTTCCTCTCCCTCCCCTTTTGCTGCGGCCGATCCCCACTCCCCTCACCAAATCCCAACTCCTTTCTTCTCCAACAGCGCATCCGCCTCCCTCTCTTCTCTCCACCGTGTCTCCCTTTCTCCCTTGCGCCGTCTCATTCTCCTCTCCCTCTCACGGTGATCTCTCGCTTCCTCGCCGCCGCTTCTCCCTCTCCACGAATCGATCCCCCTCTCTTCTTAGATCTAGTTTCCGTTGGTGATGTGGTTTGGCTTTACGGCGGTGCTTCGGTGGGTGGCTGTTTGTAGCGCTGTGGGTGGTGGCGCTGTGGGAGACGACGGTGTTTGGCTCGGTTTCGCGCGCGGAGGAGAAGAGGGACGGTTCGGGGTGGCGGTCGTTGGCAGTGTTTTGGCTGTGGTGTTGCGAAGCTGTGGGTGACCCTGTGTAGTTCAGTGGTGACGGCGGCGTTTTGGGAGGATCAACGGAGGTGGAGAGACAACGACCACCGTGGGTGGTGGCCGGAGTCCGCCTCTGACGGCGGCTCAGGTTAGTGTCTTATTTCATTTATTTATTTTTTCTATTTTTTTTTTATCTACTGGTTCTGTTTTTTTTCTATTTTTCTTATATATATATATATATATATATATATATATATATATATATATATATATATATATATATGTCAACCCTGCTTTTCTTTAAGCATAACAAAGTAGAAAACCTACTTTTCCTTTTTTGATAAACAAAAAATTAGGGAAAGCAGACAGAGACAATGTTTGAGCCTATTACCCTTTTTAGAAAACAAACATACGTATATATGCATACATAAAAGAAAAACTCATATTTATTCTGTTTCTAATATTTTGGAACGACAAGATAAAAAAACGCATAAGTATATAGAGGACCAACCTAATTTTCCAGCTTCTGAAAAAGAATCCCTTCTTACCTACTGAAAATAGAACCGCGGCTAGTGCCCCCTCTCTTTATTCTGTTGTTATATTTTTTGTGCGAATTTCTGCCTGGGATTGTTCTGTGTGTGTATGTTGCTATGTTTGCTGTGTGTGCCTTTGTGTATCACAAGTGAACTTGAATTCTAAAGTTGTTTTCAAGTTCTTTTGGTGGTGAATAACTTAATTGTTGTGTGTTTTTATTGCTGTGTTTTCTGTGTGTATTGCCCTGTGTGTTACTCTCCTCCTTTTTTCAGTGTTACTGTGCCTGGTATTTATATTGGAGAAACTGTGGTGTAGGTGTGGCATGCATCAGGGGAGCAAATCCCTTTGGAGACAAAGCTGTTGGAGTGGAGCAGAGAGGAGCAGCAAGGATGGCAGCAGGGGTTGCTGCCAATTGCAGGAGTGTTTTTTGCTGAAACTGAGAAAAGCAAAGAGGCAAGGAGAAAGGACCTTTTGCCCCATTCTCGAATTGCACCAGCAGGCTGTTTCAGTTTTTTTTTGTACTGTTTTTTAATTATTTTTTGTAAAAAGAGTTGACTCTTTTTTTTGTACTGTTCTGCACCTTTTTTAATTTTTGTTTGTTTATGTATGTAACAAAAATCAGGAAAAGGGACAGCTAATAATAAAAAAACTGATTTCATTTTATTACTATTATTTATTATTATTTTTTTTATGATAATAAAAGCGGTAAAAACAAATGCGCACCGAAGTAACGACTCGCGCACAACTCGAAACGAAACGCGCGCTCGCCTTAAGACTAGGAACGCGTACGCGATTAGAATACGCACGCGCGTAAGACGGTAAAACCAAAAGCGCACCGACGCATTTGCTCACACGACTCAAAACGAAATGCGCTTGTGTTTATCATTTTTTATTATTTTTTGGACTCTTTTTTTTGAAAACAACGAGCGCCAAACAAAATTGTTGCACGAGAGTGCCAAATACACCCGCATTTAGAACAATGTGCGAAGCGATAAAATTTTGGGATTTTTTCGATTAGTCGGACAAAATTGGGGTATGACAGTTACAATATCGAAATACATAATAAACTAGGAAACTAAGCCAAGTATAGTGGATCTCCAAAATCCATCACATCATCATCATCATCATCATCATATAGCACAGCTGCTACTCATGCTTCTTGGCCTTAGCTTTATCCTGTTTCTCTGTAAAAACTGCAAACATAAACAGTGAGATAAAATCTCAGTGAGCCCTTTCGTGACCCCTCATCACTCAACTCACGGTGTTTTATTCCTATCTTACTCGTAACCCAAGTCTGGATAGTTACGTTCTTTTATTCATTTTCATTCGTAGCCCAAGTCTGGATAGCTACATACATCATGGCATTAGCACAACACCGAAAAACCACTACACGGTTTCCTCGATGAACCCCTTCGATAATATCTAATTAACGAGCAAACATGGAACGAGCCTAGGTTTTGGGCTCATGACTTCCCTCCCCTAGTATGCTACATATTGAGGTCGTCACCTCACATATTCATCATTGATTTGGTTACCAAAAACTTTTCATTATGGACACCAAGTCCTTTTCATTCATTAAACGCTGTATTCTCTCTCGGTACAAATCATACGGTTTATAACAACAATTATAATTCAACCGTCAATCAATTTACATCATAAACATAAGCATAAGTGTGGTATTATTATTCGTATAACATTAGGGAAGGTTGGGGAAAGGATTGGAAGAGGTTTGGTATCAAAAGGAGAGAAATACAAATTTTTAAGGGGGGGGGGGGGGTGCATCCGATGGTGGCACGGTTCGTGCCAATTTCTCAGCACCTCCAAAACTGCGTTTTTCGAGTAATTTCCTTACCCTTTTCGGTTCCGATTCGTCCCTGATGCTAAACCCAGCCCAATGCTTCATCATACCAGTCATATATCCAGTCAAAAACACAGGAATCGTATCAAAACACGACACAATCCAAAAATAACGGTTTTCATGACTCGAACTCAACATATAAACAACTAAAACATCACATAGCACACAAAATCGTGAAGAACTCACCTCAATGTCGAAATCAACACCAAGGAAGCAAAAGTTGAAAATCTACCAAAATCCCAAATTTGAACCCAAGACACCAACAATCTCTCAAACTCGAAATCAAGCTTCAATCCGTCGTCAATCTACCGTATAGTTGATGTTTAACCTCTAGGAACACTTCAATCCAACACACAACTCTTGACATAAACCCTATCATCTCACTATCTCACATAAACCCTAAAATTTTGAAATGAAAGGATAGAGGAAAAGTGGGTATTTTTGAAGTTCAAGGATCTTAGGTGATGATGAAAACGAAATTAAAGAGGTTGGAAGTGATGATTTTGGGTTAGGTTTGGGTTGGGTTCCACTCCCTCTTCTTCTCTTCTCCTTCTTCTTCTTTCTTTTTTTCTTTCTTTCCTTTCTCTTTTCTTTCCTACTCTCTCGACTTCTCTCTTTCTTTCTCTCTTTTAATTCTTTTCTTTTCTTTTAATAATCAAATAAAAAAGAGGGTGAGGGTGTGGTGGTGTAAAATGACCATCATACCCTTACTCTCTTCTAAATTTCTAAACTAACTCCACATCAATCAACATTTAATTTAGCACTCAATTAATAAAATTATCAATCAAACACCATAAAAATAAATTAAATGGTTCAAGCATCAAAATAATTAAATCAACTATTTTGGGATGTTACAAAGAATCTCAACCATGTCCTAGTGAAAGGAGGGTATTGGTGATTATTTGTTGTGTGAGAAGTGAGTGTTATCATTCCTTATAAATTGTAACTCTTAGAGTGAGAGTATTGTAGGGTGGTACACATATTGAGTTGGGTTAAAAATTGTTGTAATCATATTTGAGATGATGAATGAATAATATTGATGTGTGTTCCTGTGAATGTAGGCAGGAGGTGTCAAACCACGTAAATATTTGCGTGTTCTCTTCAAGGTCGGTCTTGAGATTTTGGGTGCCATGGGCGAACTGACAAAATGGTTCCCTTATAACTATTTGAGTATCATTCTTCTTGTATATGTTGGAGTTAATAGCTAGTTTGGTCTATCAAATTTCAGAAAAATTCAGTTTATTTCTTGACATTAACAATATTTCTAATTAGTCCATCACATTTTCAATCCTTATTCAGTTTAGTCCCTCAAATTCTCGATATTACATTTGATCCATGACTTTTACAACTAAATATCAATTAAGTCTCTGACTTTTACAACTTAGTATCAGTTGGGTCCCTATTATTTGGTTCTTTTTGTGTAATCATGGAGACCAAATTGATACTAATTAAGTTGTAAAAGTGAGTGACCAAATTGATATTGTGTTGTAAACGTTAGAGACCAAACGCGACATCGAGAATTTGAGGGACTAAATCGAATAACATTTGGAAATATCAGTGACTCCTTAATAATATTGTTAATATTGGGGATTAATCAATTTTTTTTTAATTTGAGGGGCCAAAACTCATTTTTGTTGAAAATCATTAATGATTGGTTCATATGATTCCAAGAAGTTTTCAATATGCTTCCAATTCATGTGGATCTCTACTCTCTAATAATCTAAATTTGTGTGTGTATGTATGTATATATAGTTATAATAACATAAAAGTTTATTCAAATATATATATATATATATATATATTTATATATATATATATGGGGGATATATCAAGTGAGAGGAATTTTAATATGAGAGAGTGAGAGGAGTAAATATGGGCTGTAGGAATTTTAAAAGAGAGTTGGTTATCACGTTGACTTTTTTGTTTGAATTTCAACCACCCATGATTTGATCAATGGTCATGATTGGTTCCTCTCACCCTCTCATTATAAAACTCCTTTCATAATATACGCTATATATATATATATATATATATATATATATATATAATGAGAAGGTGAAAGGAATCAATCATGACCATACATCAAATCATGAGCGGTTGAGACTAAAACCGAAAGTCAATGTGATAATTACCCACATTCTAATCACAACCACCAATATATTGTTATACGGTCCAAATTTAATCTTCTCACCTTCTCATATTAAAACTTGTCACTTGATACACCCCCTATATATTTGTATATACCACTAAGTAAAATAAATTTTGGTACCCCAGAAAAATGGGGCCCCGGCCGGTCGCCCCTCCCGCCCATGCCCAGGTCACCACTGGTTATCTTTATTCCTTTTTAGTGGTGTGTTTATGTGTATGCCATCCAAGATCTTTGAGCATGTGGGCTAAATCGGTTGAAGTGTGCGGTTTTCCCCGAACATTACTTTTATATTTTATTAACCTTATATTGAACTGTATTAGAAGTATTGTCTTTCTTATTGCAAAGTTAGTTTTATTTCTAGTTAGTTTCTTTATTTTGTTAAACTTCCATTTCTGTTAAGTCGTCCAATTAGCTCAAGTTGACCTCATGAAATTAAATTCTTATTCTATAAACCGAATCAATTAAACATTTGTACGTAAATATCCATATGGATTTCGATGGGTTGTGATGATAGTTCATTAATGTGTGATTAATTAATGATAGTTCCTTTTTAGAACACTAATTAATATCAACGCTTTACACAAGTTTTTATTTATAAAGACTGCTTCAAACAAGTTAAAATTCATTTCTAGTCATTTTATATCAACCTACTACAACAATCCCCAATTAGTAGATAGAAACGAAAACCATTTAAAATTCATTTCTAGTCATTTTGAAATTTCGTTATTTTTGTTAGAATTTATTTGAAATGGGAGCTTTTGGCGCGCCTATATAACGAGGGAAACTCAAAATGAATAGCATGCCGTTGCCGTGTTTGTTTGAGAGTTGAGAGAGAGAGAGAGAGAGAGAGAGAGAGAGAGAGAGAGAGAGAGCGGGTTTCTTGTTTCACCGCTTCAGTTTTGAATTCAGTAAGGTAGAGGTAGAAAGCTAATCTCAGATTTCCGATTAAGCATGGGAAAGCGTCTCCACAATGCTGCTGGTTCCTCCGCTGGAGAAGTGCCACCGGAAAAGAGAATTCGGAGAAGCAAAACTATCTGCTCCTGCAACTCTCCTCGTTCTCCTTTTCTCTCCGCTCATTCCACTTTCTCCTGGTTCTCTCTCTCTCTCTCTCTCTCTGCAAAATCTATTGCACTTATACGCATTAAGCACTTTGAATTTCTATGTTAAACGTGATTGTGTGTGCTTATAATGCATTTTTGAGTTACAGATCAGAATTGAGTTCGGATTTTCATTTAGATCTGATTTTTGAATTGTTCTAAGTTTCATCAAGTTAATTTTCCTCTATGTCTTTGTGTGTGTGTTCATAATTGAACGATTCAGTTGAATCTATGTAAAATGCATATTTCGAGGCTCTTACACAAAACTCGTTAGAGATCTCTGTGTTCGTCTGTTTTTACTGTAAGATACAATTGAATACGATCTAATAAAATTTCTGCTCGTGAATGTGCTTCGAATATGAATTTGGTTAACGATTTGATTTTGAATCGCATGCTGAACTTTGTTTTGTGAGATTTCTGTTGGAAGAGGAAACGAGAAAGCAGGCCGCTTTGATTTCAAACATACATTTGCTTTGTTTCGAACTTTCAGATCGGTTCCAGTTCCATGAGCGCCTGAGCTATCTGCTCTCGGTACATAAACTCATTTTGTTTGGATCACTCCGCATTCTCTGTTTATGTAGAAATTCAATTTCTGTTTGGAACTGCACAAATGCTTAATCACCATTTGAATTCTGCTCTGTTCTGACGTGTGTTACTAGTACTGTTTAGTTTATCAGTTTTTGCTTAATTAGAAAACGTTAAAAACATTTAAATCTTCGTTTTCTATAGCGTTTTTCCTTGGAAAAGATTAATGGATGCACCGTGTTTTTTTTGTTGCATTTATAGTTTGAAGACGCTGAAAAATTAAAACGATCCTTTAGATTAATGAAAGAATCTATGATTTTCTTCTTCATTATTAGCATACTATTTTGGTTTTGATAATTATTAATTTATTATTCTAATTTTGTCTGAACAACGTGCATGTTCAAGGTTCGACGAGGACATTTGGACAGAGATTGCTAAGTATTTGGATGGAAAATCTCTGATAATGCTGGCAGCTACAAACCGATGGTTCCGCCGTGCTATAATGGATGACGGTATTTGGAAGTTCGTGTGCCTGCGTGATCTTCAGGTTCCATCTCCTCAACGCGCGGCATTCAGGTGGAGCAAGCTGTACACTTCAGCTTTCGGTAAATTAAAGCTGTCTCTTCATCAATGTTCAACTCAAATGGTTTTCGCGTGCGTTTATACTACAGTATAAGAATAAACGTCGATTTTGTAAAATGAAATTTCAGATGGGAGCCACTCCTACATGTTCCGTCAGCAGGAGAAACATATTGGTGAGTTGGTTGCTTACCATAATTATATTGTTGAGCTTTTAACATGTACCGTGATCAAGGCTTCGCTAAACTTCCAAGTGATAGTTTAATTGGTTCATACGACGGAGTGAGTAATAAATAAATAAATATCATTTAAAAATTTGAACTCGATTCATTTAGCCATTCGATTAGTTCATGATTCAATTAGTCTTGGGTGTTTCCGGCAGTCCAATTAGGTTGAATCAACTGCCATACTAGTTAGTTCCCGGTCCGACCAGTAGATAAAATAGTTCAGTCCTATTCTTGAAAAACACCGGTGGAAAGCAATGCCTACATAACTTAAAATGTGTTACAGCAATTAGTGCAGTTTTAGTACAGTAGACTTAGAATTTTTTTTGATGTTGTAAGTTGTAACGCTTTTAAATATGTACAATCAGATTGGATGCGTATAGGGGCTTTTTATTTTGATTCTTCAGTAGCCTTCCTGACAGAGAGACTGACGTTTCCGGAGAATATACGGAAAGAAGAAACCATGGAAAAGATGTTACGGTCTCACGGTGGCTGCTTTCTGGAAAATGTCAAATCTGGAATCTGGATAGCTGGTAGTCCCACGTTTACTTCGATTCTAGGATCATCATTGAATTTGATATCAGTTAAGTCAGCATATGATCTCAATTATATTTGATTAAATTCATTTGTTTAATTTTTCAGACTTGCAGCTTGTACGATGCCCGGTTTGTGACCTCAATACTTGCGATGGTAATTTTAATATAATCCGTGGAAGCTCTGCATATCCCTTTGTACTGCAATTGCCTTCTAATTTGAACAATACAAACAAACTGCCATGAATAATATGCATCACTAATAAATGTGTTGTACATCTAGATTAAAGTTACTCAATTTAACAAGTTTCTCCTACTTGCATAGGAACAATGCAGACATTAGATGCAAGGCACATAGAACTTTTCCTCTGTGAAGGCTACCAAAATGAGAGCTGGGAGTATCAGCTTGTTGGATCTCATGATATCAAGAAACGAGCAGATGGGGCTGCTGGCGCCATTTTCGACGTCAAACACCTGGAGGATTCTTCCACTTCTGGTAAATCTTGATACTTCGAATCAACTCTCACTAAAATTCCTAGCCTCGTCAAAGTTTTTCTTCAGAAAAAAGTCAAAAAACTATATATCTAATGTCAGTAACGTAGTGTTATGCCCCAGGAAGAGTGAATTCATAGATAATCCATGGACGAGTTTCAAATAAAAATGTTATGCCCCAGAATGAAACTGGGTCTGGGGAACAAGTATTTCAGTAACTTAGTGTTCTAATTCTTTTTAATCTCTCACCCTTCAAATAAAACATTTAAGTCCTGACATTATCACATCAAACAATGTGTTTTAATTTCCAAATCGAATGGCAGCTGTATTTGATCACAAGTCATGGATTGGGAAGCATAATGACTGGCAACCCAAGGCCATGATCGCTTTCCATGCAGTAGCTGTGAACACTAATTTACAAGAAAACGAAGGTAGCGAGCTTTCTTCTTTACGGCTTTCATGTTGCTGCTTAGTTCCTTAAACGAATCTCATTAAACTTAATTCCATATTTTTCAGTTAAACTGACCTTAGCAGTTATCAGTTTCACTGGTCCTCTGTAGTTAAACTCGTGTACATCTTTGCTTTGCATTTGCTTGAAGTTCTTGGACTTTAGTCCCAATTGATTATATTAATACAATTACTTTCTTTTTTTCATGATATTCCATTTTCCCCCAATACAAGCAGGTCTTAATGTGAAATACCATGTCATGAGGGCAGGAGCTGATGGAGAAGTTGTATCCATTAGAGTCTCTCAGCAGCTGCTGTGATTCGTCTCTTACCCGTCTTTAGAATGCTTTCTTGGCATTATTATACAAGACTATAATACTCCTACAGCTGAAAACAAATTCTGTCCTCACATCCATTAATCTCCTATATGTGTAGCCCTTGGTTTAAACATTGAAAGATGATAATACTATTTTTCCAAATGAAAAGTTGATATTTTTTCCAAATATAGTAATGACAAAGCAATCTTTTGTATGAGAGGAAGGAAATTTGCTCTAGATTTTGACGCAGCTGCATCCCTGATTTAATAGTTTGTTCGGTATGCTAAAATAAAACCAACTAGCTAGTGCATATATTCATAGTTTCATACGATGAAACAAATTATTTTTTCTTTTTTTGACGTGAGGATGAAACAAGTTATGCTTGTGAAGTTGTGAGGTAATGTTTATATTATTTTAATTGATAAGTTTTATTTGAAACATAAAAATAATGACAAAATAAATTATTGACAATTCAATATCTTTTTCAAAAAAAACAATTCATTATTTTCACTCACTGAATCTATAAAAATATTTAAATTAATATCTATTTATCTCTGGTCACTTAAATAAATAAGTTGTTTTTTTAAGGAATAAATAAGTTGTTAAGGAATAAAAATCTATTTAAATTAATATCTATATCTATCCAAGATTGTGAGAAGTTTTATTTTGTGTAGGAGTACTATTAATTTTTAAAAAGTAAAAACAAAATTTTAAAAACCATTACTACGTATCTCATTGATCCTCCGGTACTCTGAAGGCGAAGTTGTCTTGGAAAGTATAGATACAATGGATAGGTGATTTGGATATATCCGACCATTGTTCGCTATGGTTAGTGAGCTCAAGTGAGGATGGGGTCTTTTAAGCCCTTCAAACTTATTTATGGGTGGCTGGATCATCGTGATTGCAAGAAATTTATTGAGGATTGTTGGAACACAGGCTTGGTTAGTGGCTGAAAAGCAGTTCAGGTGAAACATAAACCAAAGTTGCTTATAGAAAGATTGCGTTGGTGGAATAAGGAGATGTATGGTGTCCTCGACTTACAAATTGGAAGTATATGTAAGGATATGTGTTTTCTCTTGAAAGTTGAGGACACCATACAACGTGCATAGGAAAGTTTAATCCGTGAGAAGTCTCTTAGTTCAATTTCGACAACAAGTTCGTGCAAAGGAAAGTTTAATCCGTGAGAAGTCTAGGGTGAAATGAACCTCAGAGGGCGATGCTAACACAATTTTTTCATAATTGCAATAAAGGCAGAATTAGGAGGAGCCAAATTGTTGCTTTGAAAGGAGAACCTATGTGCGTTGAAGAAGTCGGGAACATGAAAACTGAAGCAAAAAGAGTCTTTGAAAGGCTGTTTAGTAAAGAGGAGTTATATCGCCTCGTGTAAGATGACATTCAGTTTAATCGCCTTTTGGAGGAAGAATCCCAAATGTTGATATTACCATTCTCTGAGGCCAGACGAGTTCAATTTTTAGTGCTTCAAGGCTTGTTGGGATTAACGCTGAAGCAAAAAGAGTCTTTGAAAGGCAATTTAGTAAAGAGGAGTTATATCGCCTCGTGTTAGATGGCATTCAGTTTAATCGCCTTTTGGAGGAAGAATCCCAAATGTTGATATTACCATTCTCCGAGGCCAGACGAGTTCAATTTTCGGTGCTTCAAGGCTTGTTGGGATGTTGTGAAGAAGGACGTAGTAGAGCTCTTACAGGAGTTTCACACAACTTGCAAACTTCCATAGGCCATCACGTTTTTTTCATCACATTGATTCTCAAAATTGAGCATCCACTCTACTTGTTAGGTTATAGGCCTAAATCTCTCATTGGAAGTTTGAACAAAATTATAGCTAGAATTCTTTTTGGGAGACTAAAAAGGGTAGTAAATAAGCTTGTTTCCCAATGCCAAATTATATTCATTGCAAAGAGGCGGATACTTGATGAGGTGTTAACCGTAAATGAAATCATTGATCTGGTGAAAAAAAGGGGGGATAAGTGTTTTCTCTAGAAAGTTGACTTCAAGAAAGCGTATGACTCTGTATCTTGGGAGTTCCTAGATTACATGTTAACTCGTACGGGCTTTAGCGATTTGTGGAGGGGTTGGACGAAAGCTTGCATGTTTTCCCCTTTTATGTCGTTCCTAGTTAATGGAAGTACCACAGGGGTTTTCCTAGCTCAAAGAGGACTTTGGAGGGCGGTTCGTTGGCTCCTTTTCTGTTCTTGTTAGCAGCAAAGGCTTGGCGGGATTGGTATCCAATGTTATTCACAAAGGTTTGTCGAATCCCTACTTGATGAAAGGTGAGATACATGTTTCCTTATTACAATTTGCTGATGATACTATTCTCATTTGTAATGAATCTTGGGATTTGGTGATTAAAGGCAATTTTGAGAGGATTTGAGCTTGTCTCTAGTGTAAGAATTAATTTTCACAAGAGTTGTTTAATTGGCCTCAATTTGGAGGAGGTATTCATGAATGCATCCACATCTTTTCTATCCTGTAGAAAGGGAAGTGCGGCCTTCAAGTTATTTGGGATCTCCGTATGTGCAAATCCAAGACGATGTTCTATTTGGAAGCCGATACTAGACTCAATGAGAAAGAAGCTCTCGATTTGGAGGGGGAAACATCTCTCGATTGGGGGCGGGGGGAGTTAAGCTCATTAATCATTTTTAGAGATTCAGTGAGATTTTTTTTTGGAGCTGGGGGATTGATTGTTGAAAGGAGGTCTCTCTAAGTCGGGTCAATTGGAAGGAGGTCTTGCTACTAAAGAATTGGAGTTCTTCCACGTACCTTTCCTTTCTTGGCAAATGGAGATGGAGATTTTTCAAGGACACTAATACTATTTGGAACCAAAAATTGATAGCTAAAAACCGATTAGAATCTAATTGGAGAAGAGATATAGCAATAGAGAAGTGCCAAGAAATAGCTCTTGGTGGTGGAAGGATGTGAACAACAATGAAAGTATGAGAGGTATTAAAAAAGGTGGTTCTTAGGGTTTGTAAAAAGGTGGTTCTTAGGGTGTGGAGCTTCTCCATTAAAAAGCATCTTTCCATAAGCTTTATAATGTTACTACTGACAATTGACAAAACAACTATTGTGGCATAACTGTTTTTTGTGTAGATGCTGCTATGTCTTGGCATATTCCGTGGCGCCGTGAGCTGTTCGGATGGGAACATAATCTGCTCAATAAATTGATGTTTTTACTCGAGGAGGTTGTTCTTGAAGTGGACAAGGAAGACTCTATAGTTTGGATTCATGAGTTGGTGAAGGGATATTGATCGGTGGGATCAGCATGATGCAATTTTTTTCTATTGATGCGTGAAGTAATTCAAACAAGTCTAGTTGAATGTCAATAAGTGAATTGTATTGTGATGTGTCATTGTTAAGTGTTAAATTGGTGTAAGCTGAATTAACTTCATTTGAGTTAATCAGTGTAAGTCAGTTACTAAAGTGAGTAACCATAGTTAGTAGTAAGTAAAAGCATTTATATACTGTTGTAAGAAAGTCAATTTGTAAGATTCACTCATATGCAATAAATCAAAAAAACTTTCCCAAATTCTGTTACAGTGAACAATTTCAGTTACAACCAATTTCCTTCTCTCTCTAATTTGATCTTTGATTCTCAGTTCTGTGTGAAATTCCTCCAACAAATTGGCACCAGAGCAGCGATCCGAGGCTGATTCTATGGCGAATGCAGGTTCATCCACCAATGACCAGTTCCCTGCGAAGCTTCCGGTGTTTGACGGCAACAACTACGATCGTTGGATCGTCCAAATGAAAGTGATCTTCAGATATCAAGACGTGCTTGATGTCATTCGTGATGGTATTACGCCGATCGGAGCAACGAAGACAGAGGCTCAACGAGCGACGAACCGTGATCAACGAAAGAAGGATAATAAGGCTATATTCCTTATTCATCAGTGTGTTAATGCGAACGTCTTCGAGAAGATCATTGAGTATGAGAGGGCGAAAGAGGCGTGGGACGCATTGGCGACGGCGTATTCCGGTGACGCTCAAACAAAGAAGGTGAAATTGCAATCTCTGCGTCGACAGTTCGAATTGCTTCAGATGAATTTGAATGAGACAGTTGCTGAATTCGTTACCAGGTTAGTAGTACTCACTAATCAAATGTGAACATGTGGAGAGACAATTACTGATTTGATGAAGATTGAAAAGGTGCTTAGGTGTTTGACTCCTAATTTTGATCATGTGGTAGTTTCTATAGAACAATCTAAAACCCTAGCGAACATGAAATTAGAAGAATTGTTAGGTACACTTGAAGCATATGAAGTAAGAATTAAAGAAAGGGAGAATGGTAAGAAAGAAGAAAAGGAGTCTGAGAAAGCTTTGTTTGCTCAATCTCAGAAGAAAGGAGGTGGAGGAAATGAATCTTGGAAAAATAAGAAGGGAAAGGGAAAATGGAAGAACAATAAGAATGAAGGTGAGAAAGGCGGAAGTTCTAAGCAAGAAAACCAAAAGAGAGGAGGTGAAAACAGTGGTAAAACTAAGAACAAATCTAAGGAACATATCCAATGCTATAACTGTCAAAGATGGGGACATTTTGCAGATGAGTGTGTTAATCCTAAGGTGCCTAGAAAGACAAATGAAGAGGATCAATTTGCGCATGACTATGATAATGAAGCAGTGATGTTAATGGCTATTACTGACAGCGAAAATGCTCCTGAAGAATGGTGATACTTAGACACTGAGTGCTCCAATCACATGACTGATCATAGGGACTGGTTCTGTGAGATTGATGATACTGTGAGAAGGAAAATTAGATTTGGAGATGGTAGGACAATTATGGCTGAAGGTATTGGTAAGGTTGTAATAAGAAGAGAGGATGGAAATAAAGTAATTGTTAGTGATGTGCAGTATGTTCCTCAAATGAAGAGTAACCTACTAAGCTTAGGGCAATTACTTGAGAAAGGCTACTTAATGAACATGAGTGATGGAATGATGCAGGTTGCTGACTGTAATGGTAACTCTGTCTTGAAGGTTCCTGCATCAAGCAACAGGACATTCAAGGTTGGTGTTAACACAATTGAGCAAAAATGTTTAGCAGCACAGGTCAGTGACAGTGTATGGAAGTGGCACAGAAGGTTAGGTCACTTGAACTTTGCTAGCATGAGCCTGCTACACAAGAAGAGTATGGTGATAGGTCTGCCTTCCATTGAAGAACCTAAGTAAGTATGTGGAAAGTGTTGTGAAGGGAAGCAACCTAGAAAGTCCTACAAGTCCTCAATTCCTACAAGAGCTTCCTTGAAGCTTGAAGTAATTCACTGAGATGTTTGTGGCCCATTTGAAGTGAAATAACATGGAGGTAATCTCTATTTTGTTTCATTCATTGATGACTATACTAAAAAGATGTGGATTTACTTATTGAAAAGAAAGAGTGAAGTGTTTTCCGTGTTTATGGAGTTTAACCTTTTAGTTGCAAAACAGTGTGGTAATTCCATTAAGACTTTGAGGACTGATGGTGGAGGGGAATATACTTCTATAGAGTTTGATAAATTCTGTAAAGAAGAAGGGATAGTGCATCCATATACTCCCCAACACAATGGGACAGCTGAGAGGAGGAATAGAACTCTCCTAAACATGGTAAGGTGCATGTTGAAAGAGAAGCACTATACCTAATGAGTTCTGGGCAGAAGCAGTGTATACAACTGCATACATCTTGAATAGATGTCCAACTAAGAGGCTTGAAGCAATAACACCAGAAGAGGCATGGAGTGGGTCCAAGCCTAGTGTGAAACATGTGAGAATTTTTGGTTCTCTCTGCTACAGACATGTGCCAGAGCAGAATAGGAGGAAACTTGATTCAAGATTTCAACCTATGGTGTTGGTTGGATATCATAGAACAGGTGCCTACAAGTTGTATGATCCAATCCAAAGAAGAGTTTTAATTAGCAATGATGTGGTTGTTGATGAGACTAAAGAGTGGGATTGGGCTGAAGCTGTTGAAAAAGAAACTAGTGAGACAATTGAAGTGGAGCTAGATAATGGTCAAGAAGAGGACACCACTGTGCAGGCAGACCCAGAACATATTGCTGAGAATGAAGAGGATACTGAAGCACCATTGAGGAGGTCTCAAAGAGAGAGACACATGCCTCAAAAACTACAAGACTATGAGGTATCTTACAATACAGCAAGTGACACAGATTCTGAGTTACTGCAACTGTTATTGACAGGAGAAGCAGAACCTGTTTCACTTGAGCAGGCTCTCTCCAATTCACACTGGAAGGAAGCAATGGAAGAAGAATTGAGATCAATTCAAAAGAATGATACATGGGAAATGGTAAGGCTGCCTTGTAACAAAAGAGCTATTGAAGTAAAGTGAGTCTTTAAGAGCAAGATGAAACCAAGTGGTGAGATTCCCAAATACAAGGCAAGGCTTGTTGCAAAAGCAAGGTCTTGATTTCAATGAGATTTATGCACCTGTTGTTAGAATTGAGACTATGAGGTTAATTGTAGCCCTAGAAAGTAAGAGAAAGTGGACATTGAGCCAGCTAGGTGTCAAATCTTCCTTCCTCAATGGTCCACTAGAAGAAGAGGTTTTTATAAGGCAGCCACCTGGCTTTGAGAAGAAGGGCATGGAGGACAGAGTGTTGAAACTAAAGAAGGCTCTCTATGGCCTTAAACAAGCCTCAAGGACTTGGAATAAGAGAATCGATGGCTTTCTCTTGAAATTGAAGTTTGTGAAGTGTAGTACAGAACATGGTCTGTATGTGAGGCACTGTGCTACAACTGGAATTTTGTTGATTTGCTTGTATGTAGATGATTTACTTGTCACTGGTGATAGTGAACAAGAAATCAATGATTTCAAGAAGAGAATGATGAATGAGTTTGAAATGACAGACCTTGGGAGGCTTGCCTATTTCCTTGGAATGGAGTTTGTGACTTCCAAGTATGGCATATTTCTTCATCAGAAGAAGTATGCATCAGATGTGTTGAAAAGATTCAAGATGATGGAGTGTAATATGGCCTCAACACCAGCTGATACTGCACTCAAACTTGGGAAAAATTGTGATGAGCAGCCTGCTGATGCTACTCAGTATAGATAGTTGATTGGATCCTTGAGGTACTTGTGCAATTCCAGACCTGACATCACTTATAGTGTTGGCTTGGTGAGCAGGTTTATGGAAGAACGAAGGAAGTCTCACTTAATTGCTGCTAAGAGAATACTTAGGTACCTAAATGGAACATTAGATTAGGGCATTTTATTTCCTGCATCAGATGACAATGTTGGTGATAAGTTGAATGGGTATACTGATGCTGATTGGAGTGGAGACACTGAGGACAGGAAGAGCACCTCAGGTTATATTTTTATGCTTTGCAATGCTCCAATTAGCCGGTGTTCCAAGAAGCAGAATGTGGTAGCTCTGTCAAGCTGTGAAGCAGAGTACATCTCTGCTGCATTTGGTGCTAGTCAAGCTCTGTGGCTAGAAATGCTGCTTGAGGAGTTGAAGATGAAGACAGGTGATATTATGATGTTGAAAGTTGATAACAAGTCTGCTATAGACTTGGCCAAGCATCCCATTGCACATGGGAGAAGCAAACACATTGAGATCAAATACCATTTCCTTCGTGATCAAGTGAACTAGGGCAAACTCACTGTGGAGCACTGTAAAACTAAAGAACAACTTGCTGATATACTTACCAAAGCCTTGAAGACCAGCAAGCATGAAGACATGAGGAAGATGATTGGAATGTGCAACTTAACTAGTTTGAATTAATGAGGTGTATTGATGTGTGAAGTAATTCAAACAAGTCTAGTTGAATAAGTGTCAATAAGTGAATTGTATTGTGATGTGTCATTGTTAAGTGTTAAATTGGTGTAAGCTGAATTAACTTCATTTGAGTTAATCAGTTACTAAAGTGAGTAACCATAATTAGTAGTAAGTAAAAGCATTTATATACTGTTGTAAGAAAGTCAATTTGTAAGATTCACTCGTATCTTTATCTTTATCTTTATCTTTATCTTTATTATATACAATCATGAACAGTCCACCTGGACTGTCCATGTAATCAATTCAAAAAATGACGTCATTGATGACAATAAATCCACCTGAAAATAAAAAATCCGAAATAGCATGCATTCAATACGTTGATAGACTGAAATGGAATGTTTTAATAGCATTATTTTTTTGACAAGGTTTTTGTATCATTATTGAAACGGTTTTAATGCCCCATTATATGAATACCATTACTTTTTTGGCAAGACTTTAATACCATTATTGAATCGGTTTAATACCATTATTTTCGGAAGTCTTTGGGTGCTAATACAAACCTTAATACAATTTCTGTTTTTATGCGTTACACTATTTTCTTATTCAAATTTTGAATTTGACATTTAATATTCTAATAATCATATTATGAGATGAGATTATCCCAATTAACCTATTATGAGATTTTTTTTTTATAAATGAAACAGGCAGTCAGCCCGAATTTATTAATAAAATCAAGAGAGATATAAAAAGCACAAGGGGGGACTAGACCAAAACCCTTGGTAATAAGGACAATAATAGAATGCCCAACAAGGCCTCTAAAATAAACAACCATAGAACTCTAATGGAAGAAATTCTAAGGCGAACAGAAAACCCGAAAGGAGGCAGGGAAACACCTGAGAGTCCCCACACAACCTCCACCCACCACCTCCTGAACTCACACTCCAAACCACAACAGCCTGCATCACCTCGCTATCCTCACATTAAGCACATCACAAAGCATCGAGGTTAGAGGTGGAGGCCCGGAGACGATTGGGAGGGGGCAAAGAAGCAGAAGGCAAAGGGAGAGGAGCCCGGCGATCTGCAAACTGCAATCTGGCGTCCGACAGGGTACAAACTATCGAATCAGCACCCACCGACAGCACACCCCCAGACATCCGGCGCCGGGACTCCAGCCACCATCGCGAAGTCGTGTTACCGGCCAACACCGCGACAACACCTAGCTTGATCGAGGTAGTCGAGCCACCAACCACCACCGCGGCCTTGCGCCCTCGGCCAACACCGTGGCACAATCAAGCAAAACCGCGAGTGACAGGGAGAAGTGCCCACGACAAAAGGAGAGGAGGCGTGACTGCGGGTCCAAAGTCCGAAACGACAGCCACCATTGCGAACATCAGACAAACCACTGTGAACCACCGCGAAACACCTCAAAACACCGCATCAGAACCAACCCCTGCGCGAACATAGCCACAAACCACCGCGAACAGAAGCACTCCATAGTACCTCCAAAAGCGCGCAGATCCACCAATAGGGAGATCCGACCATCAACGCCTCGGGGGAGAGGACGTGGACGTCACAGAGGAGATTAGATCCGAGGAAAAGGAGCCCCCAACGGCGGTTCCAACCCAAGCAGCGCCCAACCCATTTTTATTAATTTACAACCACCGGAACAACCGAAGTCGAAGATCCAACCACGAAACGGCGACGACGCAAGAACTTATCCATATCCAGATCGCGAAGAGATCAAAATCGCTTAACAACATATCCAACAGATCCAAATCCAGCAGGCGAGCACTGGAATCACAGGATCAGAAGAAACACAAATCCAGACCGAAGCCAAGAACCAGAAGATCGCGAGCACTGGAACCTAGTCGCGAACAGCCACAGAGAAACACAGAGAACATCCAGGAATGCAGAGGCGTCGCGGAACAGTGGATCGCGAACACATATCCATAGAGAAGGAGCGCAGATCAGAGGAACAGACTCAACCAGACCGAAGCCAATAGCGACAGCAGGGCGAAGGAGCACTGAGAGGAGAGGGGAAGAAACCGGGGAGGGAGCCCCCCTCCCAGCAGCGGCGGCCTCTTCTCTCCTGTGGAAGACCCCTCTTAGTAGTTGTGCTCTATTATGAGATTATTTTGAAGTTTATACAACTAGAATAATTGACCCGTGCCATGCACGGGTATAAGTGTGCTATTGGAAATTGTTGGCGAATAATTTATATTTTGTAAGTTGGTACAAAAACTCGTGTATAAGTAAATGATATTTTTTTTGTAATTTGAAAATAATATTTAAACTATCAAAATTTCATATTAATTTGTTATTTTTAAGCACAATATCATATTGTGGTGATTTATCCATCGTAGTTGGTTGTTTTGGCAATTTCAGTGACATTAGGACGCCGGCTCTCGGGTGTGAGCAGTGGTAGAGTGTGTATGTGGTGTTTATTTGTCATTTCATCTAAGTAGATCAAAAAAATATTGCGGTAATTATAGTTCTTCATCACATACTCTATCTCTGAATATGACAATGATAATGAACATATCATAACATGGTCATGTCAGTCATATATTTGGTCAAGGCAATCCACTACCGAGATGCCTACCTACTAATCAAGACTGAGTAAAAAAAAATACTCAAAGCTTGGAGAGTAGTGGTTGTAACAAAGATATGTCAATATCAACCCTACACGTTTTTGGGTTCTTCCCCTTTTGCAATTGTGCTACCTATCGTTTTCCATTCATCCTACTAACTTTTATATCAGATATTGCAGCAGCCACCATAGAGAATTATCAAATTCGAAAGCTCCCTCCCGAATGTAACTTGAATTTCAGCAAAATAATTCTTTGACTCCTCGTCTTCAAAGGAATATTAGCAACACCCATATAAATCAATCATTCAATGCAGCAGCCTTACAATTTCATAAACTTGTCAGTAATTCCTTCTCCAAGTTGCAAAACAGTCTATATGTAAATATCATCCCGCTGATAAGTGATTGTCATACCCTAATTTTGTCCGGCTAATTAAAAAATCCAAAAAAAAAGTTTTTATTCTCGTTGTGTCACATATCGTCTTAAGCGCGTGTGTCTCTGGCACTCTCGTACAAACGATTGTTCGACGCTCGTTTTATTTTATTTCGTTGTTGTTATTATTTTAGTCTATTGTTATTGATTCAAAAATAATAAAAAGGAAGCCGAATGGTCAAAACATTTGGTTATATAATACAGTTTCTACAAATATGAGCCAAAAAATAAACAGCAAAAGTAGTACAAATAATACAAAAGTTAACAAAATACAAAACTTCAAAAAAATAATAAAGAAGGAAAAAGGGGGCAGGTTTGCCCTAGCTAGGGTTTCTCCTTAGATGCCATTTGATTCTTAGTCCTTCCTTTGACTGTCCTTCCCCATGACCAGCTATTGTCCTTTTGGTGATTCAAAAGATGTTGTTCTCGCACCCGAAAATTGCCTGCCAGCTGCTGCCTGTCCTTGGATCCCTCACCTATGAATCTGCCCATAAATACCAAGCACACACATAGTCACATAGAAAAAAAGGACACAGGGACAACACAGTATCAAAAAACAGAAAATACACACAAAAATACAGTTAGAACACACACACACAGACCAAAAACACAAGACTGTCACTGAGGGGAAAACACAAAAAGAACCGAAAAAAAGGATCAAAGGCCCAAAATTAAGAAATCAGAAGGAGGAGCTTGAAGCTCCGGCCACCCCATGGTGGTCACCACCTTCGGCCCTCTGCCTCCCAGCACCACCTCTCACTGACCGCCATCGCACCACCCAAACCTCCTTCCCAAACGAACCACGCCACCAACAGAGTCACCACAACTCACGACCAAACTTCCCCCCAAACGAACCACACCACCAACAGAGTCACGACCTCACCACCCATAACCACCATCGGCCAACAACCACCCTATCACCACCAAACACGTCGCCGCTGGCCATGAATTCCCAGAGAAACCAAAAACAGTAACCATCAAAAAAATAAGATCAGAACCAGAGAGTAGAAGAAGAGAACCGTAAAAACGAAATAGTGAAACTCACCTCCTTAGAGTCTGACCACCGTAGACGCTGGCCGTCTGCCTCAAACTGCCGTCACTCACCCATCACCGAAAGCCCCCCTCTGTTGAAGCCTACACGCCGTCGCCACCGTGTCGCCGTCATCACCAGTCACGCGAATCTTCATTGAACGCCTCTCTCTCACCACGAATACCGCCTCGCGCCCATCTCTCTCCTCGCGAACCACTCCTACGACGTCTTCTTTCTCCCTTCACCGGCGCCACCACCATGGCTCCCTCCGGCGAAGACCAGCGCCTCTCACCTTTCCCTCCGTTCCACTCGGTCTCTTCCCCCTTCCTCTCACTTTTTTCATCTCTCCGCGTTTTGCTGTTTTCCATTTCACTCTCTCATGAGAGCCTGTTGCGGCTGAAGAGATAGGGTTCCCAAACCCTAATTTCCTTTAATACCCATTCCCCTATTTTAATTCTTTTTTAAAATCAGATTACTAAGTGCACCCCACAAATTTAGTGCGCACCCCCCCTTTTTAAAACCCAGAATTCGTGAGCCTGAAACGGATTGGGCTCACTGTTCACACCCCCTTTTTAAAGAATACAGCCTCTGCTGCTATCCGCACCTCCCTTTTCGAAAATACAACCTCCTGCTCCTTTTAACACATCTTTTTAAATATGCACCCCTTTTTTTCTTTCCCTTTTTTTTAACTTCTTTTCTACAATTAAACCTTTTTTACAAACCTATCTTCTTGCAAACAACAAATAAATATTTTCCCAAACATAAAAAATGGTTTGCTACTAATGGTCACTCTGAGCTCAGCTTGTTTGACCGTTAATGACAACTTTAATTTTCAAACGAGCTATGAGTGATGACCACTCTGAGTTTTACTTGTTTGGTCATTACGAATACCTCCCCCAATTTCAAAAATAAATAAAAAAACACCAACACACCAACTTTTTCTACCAAGAACTACGTGTGATTTGATTCTCTACCAGGAGATACGTAGGAGCAGAGGGCGGCCGACCTCTGTCAATTGCACTAATAAAAAAACCTCTTTTTTCCCTTTAAATTCGTTTCTCTCATTTTTCTCAAAAAGTACAAAAAATAACTAACCGTTTAGTGAGTCTTTTTTTATTATTATTATAAGGGTAAAAACATTATTTTGAACTAATAAACGCTTACACATTTAGTTAAAAGGTAAGCTTACTTAGGAAGGATGTCGTAGGGTGCTAATATCTTCCCTACGCATAAACGACTCCCGAGCCTAAATCTGGTCCGCAAACCCCTTTGTCCTTTTAAAAGGTTTTTTCCAATATTTTCTCCTAAAAATAAATATTGGTGGCGGCTTCATTGTAAACGTCGAAGAATCCCTCCTCTGGATTTTTCGGTCGCTAAAGTGATAACCAACTAAACTCGTGAGAAAATTATCTTGCTCATCATAAATGATTTTGCTAATTTTTACAGCAACGAAATTTAACAGGTGGTCATATAATATTGCCAATGAAATACTATACGTGGAGAAGGCATAATGAAAGAAGGCATATGCTAACATACTCATACTTTCTTTTTAGTAGTAATATGTTAGTCATGTATACACTTTCTATTTGGACTAAAAATCAGGCATATGCTAACATACTCACGCTTGCTTTTTAGTAGTAGTATGTTAGCAATGTATGCACTTTCTATTTAGACTAAAAACCATGATTTAGAAAACCAGACCAGTTGGTTGAACCGTGAACCGGAGAGGGAAGGGACTCGGTTGAGGCCCAAAACCGTTGAACATTTAAACCGTTTTAAAAACTGGAGAATCGGTTAAAAGCCGCTATAACCAGAGAACAAACGATTTAAAATATTTCAGGGAAATATTTTTAAACTACCTTTTAAAAAAAAATTAGCCAATGGACCCCACGTATCCTGACCAAACATGGCCACTGTCCAATGCACCAATTTTAGTTCAAGCACAGCCTCATATGTTCTATTTATAACAATCTTTCACGTTTCTAAAGCTATACATATTCGATTGGGACTAATTTAGGAGGAATAATGCTACTCAAGCACTCTCACATCTCTCATATGCACTCTCTTAATTTTCATTAAAAGGCTTCTTCATCATTTCTCTCTCCCAAGAACTCTCGCATATACACTCTTTGATGTTGCCATGTTTTCCATCGTCTCGTTCACCCATTTTCTTTCTATGTTGCTGCTCTTTGTAGTAAGTGCTTTTAAAAAAAAATGGTGGTTGCAGTGGGAACTATAAACCACCTCCTTAACTTTTAAGTATATTTCCAGCCATAATTTCTTCTTTATATTTTTCATTTCTTCCAATTCTTCACCACTTATTTGTATTTTGTCACTTAATATATTATATAATCAGTGTGTTCATCTGTTCAATGACCGGCCCGATTCAAACACGGTTAAATCCTTGAACCTTGAACTAGTGCCTTCTCCAGTTCAATGGCCAGTCCGATTTTTTAAACATTGCTAAAAGCCCAACACTTCTTTTTAAATTGAATTTTTTTAATTTAAAATCTTTTAACTTTTCTCTCTTCTTGTCATTAATGCTGGGTTATCTCTCTCCTCATAATTGATATAATTTGCCTCTCTTAAAAAAGAATCAATATTCAAATTTATTTTTCATTTTATATTTATTGATTATTAATTTAATTTTTGGACTAATGATTAGTTATTTTTTATATCGATAGGTGCATTAAAAAATTTCATTTCAGTTTATAGGCTCCATCAAGAGTACCTTTTTGTCTAAATAAATTTGTCAAAAATATAATAAAACTTGGACTTTGCTTGCCTAAACAGTTGTTAACTTTTTTTCACAAAGTTCAAATTCACGTTATCTATTTTTACTTTTACCATCATAGATTTATTCAATAAAAAATGTCTTCCAGTCTAAACAAAACCAAATGTCTTTCTTATTTCTAAGCGTATCAACCAAGGACAAAAATGAACCAAAAAAACGTTTTTACTCGTTGAGAGTTTATTTCAGAAATTTATAATTTCAGAAAATGTGAAAAGAAAACGTGAATTTCATTATTAGGTGCAATAAAAATGTGATATTTTTTATACGATTTTTTTGACGAATCTTGAAAATTCTGGAATGTAACATATTTTTTAAAATTTTAATTTGTAATATGTGATATTAGCATAATTTGCTATAGAGAATAAGGAAAAGTCTTTTATTTATTTCTAAAATTAATGCAGAGAGAGAAAACATTAAATTATAATAAAATTTTCAAATATAAAAAAGTACTTGGAATATTAAATTACTAAGTTGTTTCTAAGTGATAAAAGAGTTGGATTTTGCCACGTATTTTCTTTAATGATAACCATATCTGTGATTGTACTAAATTATTATTATTGTTATTATTATTTATTATGCAATACGTGACATGTCTAAGAGACTAACATCTAAGAATTTGGGCCTTAAGATACATTCTAAAATGTATTTTTAATAATTCATAAAACCTAATTTTATTAATTTTGAAATGTAAAACACAATAGCATAGATCGAATATACATGAAAGAGATTTAATAAGTGATTCATTATAATTTTATAAAAAAGTGATTAATTATAATACTCATAAATTTCTCCTCACATAAAAATTAAATTAAATTAGTCATTTAACTTATATTCATAATGAGAGTAATTTATATAATATAAGTTTTTAATTAATTATTTTTTTAGAAAAAATACTAAAATAACTCTTAATAAAAAAAAGTTTTTGAGTGTTGATAAGTTAAATAATTTTTTTGAATACAATTTGGATATATTATTAAAACATGTTATTTAGTCTTTATTATGCATAGTATCTATAGAGCATTAAGTACAAAGAATGATATTAATTACCAAATTGCTGTAGAAGTGACACATGGAATAGCAATAAATGAGATTCATTCTCAAATGTTATATACTAAAGTGTTTGACCCGTGCTATGCACAGGTATACTTATCCTATTGAAAATTGGTTAAAAAATTATATTTTGTTTGTTAATTTATGTTTAGATGTTAATGTTTTCATGCAATAAGATTTGTCTGGTGTAGTTATACTTAGAGGTGTCAATTTCTCTTTATACGTGGAAATTCTCTTGGAAACTGTCCAGTTTAAAGGTCTAAAGATGGATATTAACCTATGGGGATGGGGACAAATGACTAAATTCCTCTGAAGGCATTGTAGGAAGGGGATAGGGTTTATACCCCTACCCCACGGGGTCTCAATTTCCAATAAAACTATTATGAAACTCTAACAAATATATATAAATCAAATTAATATTGCTAAGAAACGAAAAATATTACATAATTCCTATTACCATAACTTTAAACTTTATGATATTTTTTAGTTTTTTATATATTTTCAAAAATATGCTGAATTTAACTTTATAATTTACTATTTTTGTATGAACAATAGGGTCCCGCGGGGATGGGGATGGGGGGAGGAAAACTCTCCAATGTGGGGAGCGGGGATGTGGGGTAATATAAGATGTGGAGACGGGAAGTGAAAAAATATTATCCGTCCCCATCCCATCCCGCTGATATCTATTTTTATTTGTGTGTTAGGGTAAATGTGTCTATAAAAATTAGAAAATAATATATATATATATATATATATATATACACTTATCCAATATTTGTTAATTTCATTTAGTATCAAAAAATATCATACTTACGATGCATACTTAAAAAATATAACAAAAGAATGATTATGAGAAATTTCATAAGAAATGTATCAAAAACTCACATAAAAAAGTTTTAAAATAATTTTTTTTAGAAAATTATAAAAAATATTTCAATTTTGTAGAGAGAAATATAGTGAATTTAAATAGGACTTCATTAAAATAAAAAAAATAAATTAGTCAAACAATCTTAATTTTGTAGAATGTACCAAAAAGAGTTGAAAGAAAAGTATTTTATTATAAGGGGAAATTACACCGACCTCCTCTCTAAATTATTTAACATCAAAATCACTTGTTTTTTTAATCTGTAAAGAATGGGCCCATACTCCCGCTCTCGCCGGCCATAAATATAAGCGAAAGAGTTTATGTAAGACGGAAGAAAACATAGAATAGTTATAGGTCTACATGCCTAAGTAAATAAATAGAAACTGAAAAGAACAAAATTAGATTGATGCATGGGTTGAAGACACTAATATACGACTTAAAGTGTTGTTCTTACTTGTAATTTATCTTCGACCTCACGAAACAATGAAGACAAAAATTACTAAGTGCTATGCTTTTCGCTAGAAGCTTTTGCCTCCAAGTTCTCGAGCCTTTGGACCATGTCAGTTAAGAGCAAAAATAACTAATAAATTTCTCTAAAATATGAAGTCTACTATCACCAATTATGTATGCCTTTCGACACTCAAGAGATAGCAATTTTGTTGATGCAACCATCGCTCTCACTATGAATTTATTTTCCTTTAAATATGAGATATTTGTTTTATATCATTTGCCATTCCAAAATGAACATTCGAAATTTATGAAGTATCGGAAGAAGATAAAACAAAATTAAATTATTCAAAATTAAAGTGAAAAAAACAACTATACATACTACTAAAATCATAGACTAAATATAAGTTATATTTTTCAAATATGGTGCGTTTATTACCTTTTGGTACAAATGAAAACACGCTCTCATATTTTATTTTGTATCCTTGCACTTACAAACAATTTTTTTTGTAAGGACAAATAATTCTTGCACCTAGAAACAAATCCTTACAACCAGAAATAAATAACCCGGTATGACTAAGAGAAATGACAAATAATCCAAGATATCACCATCACATTCAATTCAAAATTATGAGGAAAATGCTTCTAAATAACCTGAGATGTCATGGTAGTTTGAAATAAATTATATTGTTTAATGGCCACCAAGTATATATTAAGGAGAACTGCTCACATTTTAAACGATAAGAATGAATGAGAATTGTAAAATTAAATATTTTTATGAACAATAATAATACCCATGAAATGAGAATCATGAAATGAGAATATGAGAATATCAAATAGAATTATTGAGATTAGGATTAAGGAAGTACATAATTTTCCTATTTCATGTTTATGTTAATAACTTTCCTAATTTAAATTGCATACTTATATATTGTGGGATCCTTTACATTTATTACATTAAATTAATTAAAAATTAAAATAATTTAAAAAACATCATTAATGCTAAGCAATCCATGAGATGACACTTGGAATAGTATTTATGAGAGATCATTCTCAAATGTTATATACTAGAATAATTGACCCGTGCCATGCACGGGAATAAGTATGCTATTGAAAATTGTTGTCAAATAATTTATATTTTGTAAGTTGGTAGAAAAACTCGTGTATAACTAAATGATGCAATTTTTTGTGAGTGGAAAATAATATTTAAACTATCAAAATTTCATATTAATTTGTTATTTTTAAGCACAATATCATATTGTGGTGATTTGTCCCTCACTGTTGGTTGTCTTGGCAATTTTAGAGACATGGGGACATCGGCTCCCGGATTTGAACTCGGGTGTGAGCAGTGGTAGTGTGTGTGTGTGGTGTTTATTTGTCATTTCATCTAAGTAGTCCAAAAAAATATTGTGGTAATTAGAGTTCTTCATCACATACTTTATCTTTGAATATGACGATATTAATGAGCATATCATATCACGGTCATGTCAGATCATATATTTGGTCAAGGCAATCCACTACTAAGTCGCCTACCTCCCAATCAAGACTGAGTAAAAAAAATACTCGATGCTTGGAGAGTAGTGCTTGTAACAAAGAATATCTCAATATCAACCCTACATGTTATTGGGTTCTTCCCATTTTGCATTTCTGCTATCTATCGTTTTCCATTCATCTTACTAACGTTTATATCAGATATTGCAGCAGCCACCATAGAGATTTATCAAATTCGAATTCCCTCCCGAATGTAACTTTAATTTCAGCAAGATAACCTTTGACTCCTTGTCTTCAAAGCAATATTAGCAACGCCCTTATAAATCAATCATTTACTGCAACAACCTTCCAATTTCATAAACTTAACAGTAATTCCTTCCCCAAGTTGCATATCATCCTGCTGATAAGTGATAACCAACTAAACTCATCAGAAATGATTTTGCTAATTTTTACAGCAACGAAATTTAACAGCTGGTCATATAATATTGCCACTGAGATACTATACGTGAAGAAGGTATAACAAAAGAAGGCACATGCTAACATACTCACACTTGCTTTTTAGTAGTAATATGTTAGCAATGTATACACTTTCTATTTGGACTAAAAACCAGGCATATGCTAACATACTCACACTTGCTTTTTTGTAGTAGTATGTTAGCAATGTATACACTTTCTATTTGGACTAAAAACCATGGTTTAGAAAATCGGACCGGTCGGTTGAACCGTGATTCTGGGAGGCAAGCTGTTCGGTTGAGGCCCAAAACCGTTGAACAATTAAACCGGATTCAAAACCGAATTAAGAGCCAATTAAAAATCGCTATAACTGGAGAACAAACAGTTTAAAACAATTTAGGAAAAAAAATTTAATCTGCCTTTTAAAAAAAATGGTTGCACATGGACCCTACGTATCCTGACCAAACATGGCAACTGGCCAATGCACCAATTTTAGTTCAAGCGCAGCCTCTGATGTTCTATTTATAACAATCACTCACGTTCCTAAAGCTATACATATTTGATGTGGGACTAACTTAGGGGGAATAATGCTTCTCAAGCACTCTCACTCTCACATATGCACTCTCTTAGTTTTCATTAAAAGGCTTCTTCATCGTTTCTCTCTCCCAGGCACTCTAACATATACACTCCATTTGATGTTGTCGTGTCTTTCATCGACTCGTTCACCCCTTATCTTTCCGTGTTGCTGCTCTTTGTAGTAAGTGTTTTTGCAAAAAAAATGGCGGCGTCGGGGGGGACTATACCCCACCTCCTTAACTTTTAATTTTATTTCCAGCCATAATGTCTGTTTTATATTTTTTATTTTTTCCAATTCTTCACCACTTAAATTATAATATTATATTATATATTTGCATTTTATTGTATGTGTTACTTATAACATTTCTTCCAATTCTTCAACAGTGCCTTCTCCGGTTCAATGGACAGTCCGATTTTCTAAACATTGCTAAAAACCCCAACACTTCCTTTTAAATTGAATTTTTTAATTTAAAATCTTTTAATTTCTCTCTCTTTTTGTCATTAATGTTGGGTTATCTCTCTCTTCTCATAATTAATATAATTTTCCTCTCTTTAAAAAGAATCAATATTAACATTTGTTTTTATATTATATTTATTGATTATTAATTTAATTTTTGGACTAATGATTAGTTATTTTTTATATCGATAGGTGCATTAAAAAATGTCATTTCAGTTTATAGGCTCCATCAGAGTCTGACTCCTCTCCATTAGGAGAAGAAATGACAATCTGTATTACTTTTGACATGCATATGACATGTGGTGGTAAACAAATTAAACGGCTCAGATTAAAAATTTAAAATTAGAGTTAAAATACATCATTTCAATTTCATTAGCGCAGGGTTGTCAAAGGTCTCATCTTCTCCGACCTCTACCCAAGAGCATCTACTGCCCCACCGTGCCTCAAACACCCTGTCGTCCGTCCTTGCACCTCCATGTCTGTCGTTCTCACACCATGAAGTTGTACGACCAACATCATTAGAAGTTTGTTTCCAATGTTTGCGATTAATGAATTAGTTAGATTCTCAAAAAGAAATTCAAAGAATTTCACAATTCAGAATTGCTCGTTAGTTGATCCACACCAAGCTTGTCCCTTTTCTCTATTATTCATTAAATTAGAATATTCTAAAATTGAATTAAATGTTTTAGGAGATGAGTGTCCATTGAAGAAGTATCTAGAAGATGCTTCAAAATATGGAAAATCCCACCTCTAATATAACAAAAATCATGGGGAAGATTGAAAGCTTTTTAGCTATATCACATAACAACAAAATTTGGAAAATATTTCAAAATTCAGAAATACCCACATCTAATTTTAGTGCAAATCAAAGGGGATAGAAACAATGAAGATGGCGTCACGGAAGAGACTTGACGACAAAGCAGTGCAGCGACGGCGACCTTACGGACCAGCGACCGAACTCGAGCAGGCATGGCAACTGCGGGTGGCCTTGCCTAGAATTCAAGAGAGATGACTTGGATAGTTCTGAGCCGTGGGATTTGTTTACCACCACATGTCATGTGCATGTCAAAAGTAATGGAGATTGTCATCTCCTCTCCTAACGGAGGGGATCCGGACTCGCTCCATCAAGAGTACTTTTTTATCTAAATAAAAATGTTAAAAAATATAATAAAATTGAACTTTGTTTGTCTAAACAGTTGTTAACTTTTTTTTCCCCACAGTTAAAATACACACTATCTTTTCTTACGTTTACCATTATAGATTTATTCAATAAAAATTGTCTTCCAATCTAAACAAAACCAAATGCCTTTCTTATTTCTAAGTGTATCAACCATGGACAAAAATAAAACAAAAAAATGTTTTACTCGGTTAGAATTTATCTGAGAAATTTAAAATTTCAGAAAATGGGAAAAGGAAACGTGAATTTTATTATTCGGGGACACTAATAGTGTGACATTTTTTTTAAGAATTTTTTTAACGAAGCTTGAAAATTCTGGAATGTAACATATTTTTTAAAATTTTAATTTGTAATATATGATATTAGCATAATTGGCTATAAAGAAGAAATAGAAGTCTTTTATTTATTTCTAAAATTAATGCAGATAGAGAAAGCATTAAATTATATTAAAATTTTCAAATATAAAAAAGTACGTAGAATATTAAATTACATGTATGTTCGTCACATTAAGTTATTTCTAAGTGAAAAAACAGTTATGTTTTGCCACATGCTTTCTTTAATGATGACCATATGTGTGATTGTACCAAATTATTATTATTATTATTATTATTATTATTATTATTATTATTATTATTATTATTATTATTATTATTATTATTATGCATTACGGGACATGTCTAAGAGACTAACATCTAAGAATTTGGGCCTTAAGATACATTTTAAAATGTATTTTTAATAATTCATAAAACCTAATTTTATTAATTTTGAAAAGTAAAATAAATAAGATAGATCAAATATACATGAAAGAGATTTAATGAGTGATTCAATATAATTTTGTAAAAAAATAAGTGATTAATTGCATACTCATAAACGTATCCTCACATAAAAATTAAATTAGTCATTTAACTTATATTCATTATGAAAATAATTTATATAATATAACTTTTTAATTAGTTGTTTTTTTAGAAAAAATACTTAAATAACTCTTAATCAAAAAGTCTTTGAGTGTTGATAATTAAATAATTAAATCAAATTAGAAAAACATATTATTTAGTCTTTATTATGCATAGTATGTGTAAAACATTAATTACAAAAAAAAGATATTAATGACTAAATTGCTGTAGAAGTGACACATGGAATAACAATTAATGAGATTCATTCTCAAATGTTATATATATATATATATATATATATATATATATATATATATATATATATATATATATATATATATATAGATTTGTTGTTTATAATATCATGTTATATCCTCAGCTTCCGATTTCGCAATCTCTTCTTTTTCATTTAGCCTGCCTCAATTTCGTAAAATTATATTAGAGTTTTATTACTCAGCTAAGTTTGTGATCATATTATGCTATTTCCAGTTTATACTCCAAATGAATCACATCATGCCGATCGACAAAGAAAATGCTTATACCATTATTGACAATCTAAAATCTTCCTTCAATGTATTAGGCTACTGATATTGAAAATCTTTATACTATTAATTTGTACATCGTCGAATCAGTTTAACATTAAAACCAAAGTTCAAAGTTTCTGCTATTGGATGGGGATAATGCTTTTGGTTTTTACTTTTTGGAAGTTATAAATCAGTTAATCAAGGTTTAAATTTGACGTTTTTTTGCTTATTAGTCTAATTACCATTTTTCTGTTTTTGTAGATATCTGATGAATTTGATGAATTTTGATCAGGCCATCTATATTTATATCACAATGTGGCAACACAGAATCAATGATAGTTGGCAGTGATTATATTTTTAGTTGAGAACAATTCTTATTTATTTCTTCAACTTCTTCAATTCATCAAAATTAAACTCTGTTCTTATATACACGCTTACCTCTACAATATGTTTGCCTTGATATGAAAAATTTTCAACTGAATCTAAAGCAAAAGAATATCTCTTTGTCAAGTATCATATAGTAGCTTGGTGCTTACGATATGGAAAATAATTGTTACAATAATTTGTAAAACTTTTTTCCATATGAAAGTATTTAATTTATTTATTGCCATTGTTTTATGGTCGTTAATGTACGGAGGTGATTTAGAAACGTGTTATTGATATTGTTATAATTAAGAATGTTTTTAACTCATTGATGTATTTCTTTCGGAATACATGAAATTATCAATATTATATATTGTATTTCTTTCAGTAATAACCAGTTACTTAATGTATCAAATTAAAAATAAGGAAATATATATATATATATATAATATATTAATCAAATAATACTAAAATTTAATTATTTGTTAAACAAGTTATGTATACCCGTGCATCACACGGGTCACGGGTCATACACACTAGTATGCAATAAATCAGAAAAACTTTCCCAAATTTTGTTACAGTGAACAGTTTCGGTTACAACCAATTTCCTTCTCTCTCTAATTCGATCTTTGATTCTCAGTTCTGTGTTTTTTGCATTAGCCATGAGGAAGATTGTGAACATCTGGAGTTCATTTTATAGCTGTCTGAGCAGTTTGGATCCCTTTCCAGATGAGGGTATGTAAATGTTACACTTTTTCAATCACCATTCTTGTTTGCAAGGAAGGATAAAGACTAAGGTAACATACATCAAATGGCTTGTGTTATATGAACTATTTGGAACCTTAGAAATAATATTTTTTTCTATACTGGCAGGGTTAAATGTAATATGGTTGTTCCTGTTGGAATATCACACTCAATATACACAAAGAGAAAGAAATGTCGAAAGAAAGAGAAGCTGTCGAAGGGGAAGCGGGGAGGGTGTCGAAAGATTGTAAGAAGTGTTTTTGAGAGAGTGAATGCAAGAATATATAGGAACAACTTTCACATTCAATTAGTAGTTGAATGTAATATGGTTGTTCCACGTATTAAGTCAATTTCGTTCACTATGGGAAAAAACTTGGTTTTGAAAGTAAAATTTTAAAACAAAACTTGTTCGGGACAAAATGGAGTTAAATTGGTTTTTTTTACTTAATTTCAAAAAAGTTTTCAACTAAAACTCAAAATGTATTTTTGTATTGCCCCATTTGTTAGCTTTAATTTGAAATTGGTTTCAACAGCTTTGATTTAAAGTTGCCCATTATTATCAATTTACCCTCATACGGTATTTCATTTTATCAATTTGCTCCATTGTTAACAATTAATTTTTCCCATCAGTAATTTTTATCACATAACATGATCCTTTGACTAATTCTTTATTTTAATTTTTATCTCACGTGTATTCACTAGTTAATTTTATTATTATTTTTCAGACTTATTTATTTTTTTGTCATTTTTTTATTATCTTTTGTTAATTATATTCAATGAATTTATAGTGAGATAAGGTAAAGAGAATATATAGTCTAACTAAAACTCAACTGAAAACTGATACTCAAAACCCGAAACGAAAATGAAAACTCAAAAGAGATGTGCAAATTATCACAATGATAAGATCACGCTCTAGTACTTAAGATCATTGGTCGACAATGACATGCATGACAATAGGATAACACTATATATATGTTAATTGTGTAAATTATCATAGTGATAAGATCATGCTCTAATTTATCACCCCAAAAAAAAGATCATGCTCTAATTATGATATTTGGTAAGGAGATGACAATTACAAGATCTTTTAGTTGTGTAAATTATCATAATGATTAAATCACTCTATAATCATTGGATAGGAGTTGACAACGACCATGACAAAACAATAATATGCTCTTAGTTGCGTAAATGATCATAATGATATGATCACTCTTTTTAAGTTAAGTAAGTCTTGGTCTTGGAAATGTTATAAAGATCGAATGTACCAACTATATAAATTAGTTTTACTTAAACCAAAAATACGATTTGAATATCTTATAAGCCGGTATATTTTCCTATAGCATATTTGTACAATAGTATCTTAGATATAATGAGAATCTTTATGATATTTTTTTGCTTGATAATCTTTTTTCTTACATCATATGCTTCAAATGATTGCCAATTATCTCAGAAAAAAGGCGACCAAGTTAACTGCACATCTAAAGCACCATCAGGTAAACATTGTCTTAAATCTTCAATATGAAATTCCTAATAACATGTTTAGAAGCTAGTTGACCTAATAACATGTTTAATGAGTTAAAAGAAACAATTAATTAAGATGACATGCAATCAGAAAATGTTTCCTCCGAAATAACAGAACATTCCTCTTGTATATGAATCTATTTTTTTGACATCCTCTTATATGAATTTATTAACTATATCTTGTTTCTACAATAAAAAACTAAGGCATCACTTTTTATTATGGATTCAATCATACATTGTTGGTGTATAAATATTTTATGTCATCGACCAACTATAAATCACATGTAATTAAAATGATGCGAGTCAACTTAGAACCTCTTTATATGTCACTTATACCATGAATTGTTATTGATTTTAAGTGTAAAAAATTAGCGGTTAAAATCTTTTGTAATAAAGTACCACATTATTTTTTGATATCTCCACATGTGAAAATCAAAAAAGAGAGATGATATGCCTGGGTTTAAAACGTAAACTCCTTTAACTAAAGTTAAGTTTGTATAATATTTTTTGTAAAAAAAAAGTTATATATTTTTGTAAATTATTATTACTTAATGTTAATCCGAGTAGGATCCCAAGAAAGAGAGGTGGGTCACAATGGACACTCTTAAGTACCAAGTCTTTTCTAGCCAGAACTTTCCCCAAACAACACTGGTTTCAAGAACAAGCCGAAGAGATTATTGGGATGAGTCGCGGACTAGGTCGCTCTCTTTAAGACGTTTCGTGGCACTGCTCCAAGGTGCAAGCAGGCTATCAACCACGACGTCCCCAAGATAAAACAGCCCAGTCGAAACTGCTACGAAAGTTCACTGCACCGTGAAAATTCGCTCTAAGATATACACCCTCAATATGGTTATGAAAAACCACTCTTTAGAAACTAAGCTTGGAAATGCTTCAAGCTTTCTAAAGAAGAAAGAAATTTTTGGTTATGAAAAACCACTCTTTAGAAACTAAGCTTGGAAATGCTTCAAGCTTTCTAGAGGAGAAAGAAATTTAGGGAGAAGAGAGAAAACTTGAGGAATGATTTATCATCAAGTGGTGTAAGTAAGAAGTGAGAGGGGTCTTCCTTTTATAGGCATAAGAAGAGATAGCTGTTGGAAGAAATTTAATAGCCAATGGCTCTTTTGACCAAAACTGTTACGGTTTGACTTTGACCCGGTCAACATGACCGTTGGAGACTTTGACTCGGTCAATATGACCGTTGGGAGACGCGAAAAAAGAAAAAATAATTTTTGGAAATATACACAAGAGACTAAACCGAATTTTTGCCAAAAAAAACTTCATATTCATCCCCAATTAATGTTAGAGAATAAATTGAACTTTTTTGAAATTTGAAGGACCAATTCACGGTCTCATTACTAAATTTAAATTCAATATAACTTTTCACTTATTAATTAAGAGCAAAAAATGAAAGAAAATTGGGACCAATTCACGGTCTCATTACTAAATTTAAATTCAATTTAACTTTATTATTATCGATAAATATTAATTGATGTTTGCTGGCTTCAATTTTTAGGTGTAATACATGACACTTTACCATTCATCATATGGTGCATCAATGGACTAGCTCTCGTGTCCTCTATTATATTTTCATTTTATGCGTGCTACAAATACCAACGTGCGCTTCAGATACAACATCACCATTCACCACAGAGATTGATTGATTGATGAGGCCACCATTAAACCTTAATTAGTTTATCATTTATCAATCACCCTTCAATTATATATCTATATATGTTTTATCTTTTTTTTGGTACAAAAGCATAGAAAAAAGGAAAAAACGAGAAGGCTAGGACACCCTAGCATCAACCGCGAGCAGGCTCTCAACTCCGGAGGGAGGAGAGCTCCAAAAACTAATACCCCTCAAATGCCTATATATGTTTTATCTCATTGTACTAGTATATGAACAAACATTTAATAAACTTAGAATACTTTGACATGCTTCTATTAAATAAATAAATATGGAGAAACTTCTTCGAAAATATTGTTGCTCACGTGGTGAATTGAGAGATGCTTAAAGAGCTGGAGAAAAATAAGTAAGAGCTCATGAATTCTCCTTTCCAATAATAAGGATTTAAACTTCTTGGAGAGTTTGGAAAGCACAAAAAGTATCAACGAAACTAGTAATTTTGAACCATGCTGAGAGACCGACCAGACCATGTTATCATATCTCCACCCAAAATCTTAAGGAGGGATATATGAGACATATCCACTTTATATGGTATGGAAAATATTTCCCCATCAGGTCTAATGATTTTGTTTAAACTTATCAATTTTTAATTTGTTTGGCCCCATAAAAAATTAGGTGTTATCCCACTAAAGACAAATTATTTAAAATGAAAATATTTCCCCATATTTTTTCATAATATTATTTTTTTATAATCACTTATAATATTTTTTCCTCAAGTGAAAATATAGTAGTTATTTTTTTCCCCAGTTATATAGTCCAATTTCGAATTCGAAATTTGTCATAAGGACACGTCAGGAAATGACTGAGGAAAGATTCGAAAGTTTGATTTAAGACAACGCAACTTGAAAGCCGGAAGAGTTCGAACAAAGCTAGCAGCGCTGAGATGACTTCCAAGGCAGAATTTGAACTTAGACAAGGTGCGCAAAGATGAAGAGCAGTTGTGGCAGTTTCTTCAGAAAGATTTGAGGAAAGAAGACAAGTGTGAAGCATCCAAACACCAAAAGACACGAGGCAACAATCACCGGTAATCATTAGTTAGTTATTGCTTTTGTTTATTTTCGAAGGGGACATGTGTCCACTAAAGTCAGTTTTTGTTTTTACGCTCTATACTTATCAGTTTGTACATAGTATTAGGAGAGATTCCATAACATCCAGTAACTAACCATCTGATTACACATGATATCTGACAATGGTGGTGAACAATTTATGTTTGAGCCAATCTTCTGTATTTCGAAACGCATTCTTTCTAACAATCGAGTGCACCTTGTTATTTTCTTTCGTTTTTGCACCTTGTTTTTACTTCATTAGTCACCGCACTTAAGGAATTTGTGACGTTCTTTCCTTTCCCAGGATTGATTTCCACGAATTGTTTAAGTTTGTTCTTGTTTTATTAACACCTTAGAAAACCATTTGTGCGAAGTGTTTGAGGGATTCATGGTGTTCAACCCCTTTTTGGGTCTGATTCTCGTGTTTTGATCAAGTGATTAGTGCTAACAGTTTACCTCGAATTCAATTGAGTGGGCGTGTCACACGACAGAGACACAAAATCCTTCTGAGGTCTCTGCCAAACAGAGAAAGAAGCACTAGACGAGGAAATATTCGGGTTTCTCGTTGCCAATAACTGATTATCAAGAGCATTGATAGCATCAACACGTTGAATGATATGGTGAAATAAGTCATGCATGCGTCGAGCATCTGGTTTGATTGAAGGCGCGCCACATCATTTCTTCTATGCCAGATTTCATCCAAAGCCACCCCAAAGATCCTAGACCAATTCTCACAGGTACATCTGGTTTGATTGAAGACAAGTGGCAGCGACATCTTTCCTAGTTGGTTAGAAATTTGTCGTGCACCGCTTTCCAAAGAAGAAGACTTATGCGTTCAGAGTGATGTTTAATTGCACCAAAGGCTGATTTGGTAAAGAAGGACCCAACATCCTAAATATTAATTGTCATTAAAATCAGAGGTGTACCCATCAATTTGGATTGGCTATCGGAATACAAAACTTCCAATTCACTCAAACTACATAATCTAAAGGTTTGAAGATGGTACACATCCTAATACAATATAAACATCACCGTCTATAACACTTATGAATTTAAATATCAAAATACATATCCTTAAAGTGGTATACTATAGTCTTCGTGAATCCATCTTATCTTCTTGACTTGATACACCGCTTCAACTTGCTTACTCGACTTATCTGAAAACCACAACATATAAACAGTGAGATTTAAGAAAATTTCAATAAGTCCCTCTTTGGTATCACACCTGACACCTTACCTCTTCATATGCCTATTGTAACTTTATGTCCATATAATAATTGAGACTATATACCTCTCAATAATCCATATATAATCATCATTATACATAACATTCCATAAGTTCTTCATAAACAATTATTCTTTTATATATATATATATCAACCAATCATTCTTATTGCTTTCTAACCTATTTTAGTACTTAAATAACATTGTGAGTAAAGACCCATTTTAGTCCCTGACAATTTTTTGATAGGATAAATTAGTCCCTGACAATTTTTTGGGACAAATAAGTCCCTGACATTTTCAAAACGGGGACAAATTAACCCCTAACACAGGGACTAATTTGTTCCCGTTTTGAAAATGTCAGGGACTTATTTGTCCCAAAAAATTGTCAGTGACCAATTTGTCCTATTGAGAAATTGTCGGGACTAAAATGGGCATTTACACTAACATTGTAAACATAGGAGTATATTGCATTAACATACATTTATTCTACCAATACATTGCAAGATTATAGTGAAACAATCAAGTATTTCCACATAACTCACATGTGCAGAATTTTTTGAAGTCATACATTTATTTCGGTGAATTAATTAAAATATCAAACGACATCGGATTTATACAAACAACCACTCTTTGGAAAGCTTTATAAGTATAGTTTCTTCATATGATTTTTATTTTGCAAGTTAAGTATCCAATACAGTTTATTAAAATAAGATATAGGGGTACATAAACAAGACAACTTTTTGTTCAACTTGCAGCCTAGTTTTATCCATCAATTCTTTATCAAATTCAGCAAATCAAGTGTTCAAATTGAATAAAATTGAGCCTAGTTTCTAAATAAACAATAATTATAGAAAAAGGACTTCTGTAGAAGTCGCAATGACAAAAACACTGAACATCCATACGGGTGTGGGGACAGCACCCAACCCTTTTTAAAATTCATTCATATTTCATCAACTCTCCCTTAAACAATCCTAATCATATCACTTCACATTTAATTGAACAATTTCCAAGCAATATTATGCAATTCATTTCAAAACATAGTTCATTAATAAGGGAAAACAGAGCATTCAAATGATCCCTAAATTAGCTAAAGGGGGAGAGTGAGGAACTCACTTGTTAATGTGCTCCACTAACTCAACTACACTTTGACAACACGTTTGTTCTTCACTAAGCTTGCTTGACTACTCTAACCCTTCAAGCCATAAAAAACCTATTCCAAGCATCAATCTTCTACCTTCAAGTCCCTAACATCTCCATTGACCTCCAATAGGCATGGCAACGAAACCCATGTTGCACCCCAAAAAATCCGGTTCGGACTTCTCATTGTACAACGTGGAAAAGGTATGGAGCCGCCACCAATATTTTAATTTTAAGACCAAAACATTGAAAAAAGGTCTTTTAGACAAGGCGGATGGTCTTTCGAAAACTAGAGATATGGGTTCGGGGGTCGGTTAGGCATGGGGAAGGTATTAGCACCCCGTACCTCCTTTCTACCGAAAGGGAACCTTTAATTAAATGTGTGGTTTGAAGTGTTGATTTGAAAATGCTTTTATTTTGCCTCTTTATTGAAAAGGGAGTGAGAAGACTTAATGAAAATTTTTATTTTTGGCGCTTGACGAGAGTTGGCCTCTCGCTCCTACGTATCTCCTGGTGCGATGGAGAATTCAAAGCTACGTAGTTCTTGGTTGTCTTAAAAAGGTTTTTGTTTTTTAGTCTGTTTAGATGAGTTTTCGCAGTAGGAGTGAGGATTCGCGATGACCAAACAACAACGGTTTAGAGTGGCCGCGCTACTAACTCTTTTGAAAATGAAATTATCATTAACAACCAAACGGCAACGGCGCGAGTGATCATTAATGATAATCGGTTTTTATTTTAGATGATCAAAAAGGGCTTTCGCAATCGAATTAATTTTGGTTTGTTGTGCTTGACGAGGACGTGGCTCGCTCCTACGTATCCCAAATGGGAATCAAAGCGACGTAGTTCTAGAGCCTTGAAAATGAAAGTCTTTTTGTTTTGATTTTGAAAGGTAAAGGGGGTTCATAATGATCAAACTAACAAAGGTTATGGGTGATCATTACTAAAACCCCTTTAAGTGCATGTAAAAATCTCTTTTGAAAAATGAAAGCCTTCATGATGACCAAACTAACAAAGGTTATGGGTGGTCATCATTAACACTTGCTATGACTTTTGATGCTTAAGAAAATATTTTTGGAAATTGAAAGCATTCATGATAATCAAACTAACAAAGGTTATGGGTGATTATCACTAGTAGCTCATGCATATGAAAACATCTTTTTGAAACTTAGGCTCTTAGGACAATCAAACTAACAAAGGTTATGGGTGATTGTCGCTAGTCACCATTTTCATGCTAGGCCCTTTAGAAAAGAAAGTAATGAATGCAAATCGAATCCTTAGGCAAACAACAATCTCGTTTGAATTCTTGAGCAAATATTAGCCTAGACTACACATATTAGACCACAACACATAAATAAGCAAAGAAGAAACTTGAATTGGGCATTGAGCAAAAATACAAGAATAGGCAAGATTGATCCTAAATGCATATCTAGTGGAAGATGCTAGGCGAGAACCATACTCAAATATTTCTACAAAACGCAAGGGAATCTAAATGCACGTCTAGTGGAAGATGAAATGTATGGAGTTGACCTATCTAAGTGTTGATGATATTTTTATATGAGAGTGGACAATGAAATTGTTAGCTTAAGGAAAAGAGTCGCCTCCATCATGATCATAGGCAAGCATAAGCAAGAAAATTATTTAGCAACCAAAGTATCAAAGAATGTTGAATCACTTTGGTCAATCCTCACACTTAAGATTAAGTGCACAAGTGCACAAGTGTGAATCACCTTGCCAATCATCAACAAAAACAAGTTTATTAAAGCAAACCCAAACCCTAATTTTTATGTTAAAACCTAGGAGCATACATACCCTAAATCAACTATTATTCATCCCCAAATCATGAAATAAACAAAAGCATTCAAGAACCCTAAACCTAGGCCCATGGCCGAATGTCATCATGCTTGAAATGGGTTTCTTATTTTTGTGAAAGTTATGCAAACATGAGTGAATATGCAAGGAAATGTGAGAAAACACAACAACAACTAGCAAATCACACTTTTATGAGAGTATGCGAAATACAACATGCCATAAAACAACATTTTATTTCATGAAAGGCAAGGATTAAGATCAACACAAATCAACATTTATTAAAGGGTGAGAAGCACCATAAGCACCCAAGCCTCCCTAAGTGCTTGTCAAAGTGCTTATGACACCCCTCACCAACGACAATCAACAATATGGGAATATGAAGATGGTAGGATGAATGCTTTTTATATTTTGAGGAAACACTCAAAGATGATGCAAAGTTTTAAAGATTACCTTAGCTTTGAGCTAGAAAGTGAGATGAGAAGATGAAGCTAGTCACCAATCAACAAAACTCCAATATCCTTCAAAGAAGTACCTACTTGATGGTGATGCTTCAACTTTGAATGAGAAATGGAGGGAGTATATGAAAGAGGGATGCAAAATGAGGTGAGTGGTTTGTTAGGGTTTTTTGTGTAGGAGAGAATGGGAAGGTTCCTTTGAGATGAAAGAAAAAAACAAGAGGAAGTGAGTGAGAGGAGAGGGGCTACGAATTTTTTGGCTCCTTTGGAGAGGAGAGAAGTGAGTTGTTCTTATTCAAATCCTTGGGAGGCCAAAGATCTAATGGGTTTAAGGTTGTGAGAGGGAAATAAAGAAATTAGTGTGTATTTAGTGGTGTGGATAGAAGGAAGGTAAAAAATATGTTGTGTATTGAATGTTATTGGACTCAAATGTGTGCTTGTCATGATGAAAGACTTTTGTGATGTGCACTTGATGGGGGCTGAAGTGAGGGGTGGTGTGGAGCATGAGGATGGAGTGAGGGAGGTAAAGAAATTAGTGTGTATTTAGTGGTGTAGAGAGAAGGAAGGTAAAAATATGTTGTGTATTGAATGTTATTGGACTTAAAGGTGTGCTTGTCATGATGAAAGGCTTTTGTGATGTGCACTTGATGGGGGCTGAAGTGAGGGGTGGTGTGGAGCATGAGGATGGAGTGAGGGAGGTAGTTTGCTTGCAAAACTAGTGCTTACTTTAGCCAAAAATGGATAAAAGCAAAAAGCACCTAAAAGGAATTAGCCCTAATTCTAAAAATACAACAAACATCCAATATTATTTTATTATTCATTTTTTCATTTTTGATTTCAGATTTCATATTTTTAATTATACATATTTTTTGAGCCTTTTTGAAAAAAAACCGTTACAATTGACCAAAATACCCTTTTTGACGCTAAAACCCTAATTTGCCCGAAAAATGCGTTTCAACCCTACAAATGATTTCAAGAACCTTGGAATGCCTTCTAGGATCCGAAATGCAGTGCATAAGGCTCTTCGCTCTTCAATTTATTTATTTATTGTGGAAAATTGGGGTTTTGACCTAAGCCGGACAAAATTGGGGTATGACAGCTGCCCCTCTTTATTTGGATTTTACCAAGAAATATGAATTGCACGAGACATATTTCGAAGGTAAAATAGAAATAAAGAATTCAGAAATTATACCAATTTTGTCCATTTGGAGAAACCCGAATTTTCTCCCTCTTTTTTTGGAAAGATAGACACTTTCGTGTCGATGCGAAAACAGTAAATGAACACTAACGTGCTGACAGAAAAGGTAAAATGGGCACTTGCGTGCATACAGAAAAGTAAAACGGGCACTTGGCGTGCAGACAGAAAAGTAAAACGGGCACTTGGCGTGCAGAAAGCGGTAAATTGGGAATTCGGAGGCTGCCTAAAACCTTTTAACGAACTCTTGTCGAGTCCGAGCTCTGGGGGGGTGGCCTTTTCGAGCGACCGATCAACATCAGGTCCGGAACTGATTTGATCAATGGATTTACGCTATGCCTTAGGCTGACACAAATAATCCGAAGGACTTGACGAAGTCTGATGGATCCATTGCGTGCTCGTACACAATGTTGTGATCTGTGGAAGGAGTTCACTAACTCGGTGGGAGTTCACTAACTCTGTGGGAGTTCACTAACTCTGTGTTGAGGGAGTTTACTAACTCAGGGTTGATGGAGTTTACTAACTCGGGGTTGATGATTTTCTAAAAATGAGATTTTTGGGATTCTCTGGTCCGAAGTAACTTTTCTCTTGGATGGTGCATGAAATGCGTGCACTTGGATGTTTGGGGTGCACATGAATGCAATGATTGACTTTGGTGGGATGCCTTTTCTGTTTGATTTTTCTCTTCTTTTCCTTTTGTTATTCTTTCGCTCTTCTGAGATGCGAATTTGAAGGCGTAATGTACTGTTTGATGCCATGGAGTGATGACTGGTATGAATGATGTGAAAATGTTGTGTTCTTTTATGTTCCGTCTTCTGTGATTTTCTTCTCTCCTTTCTTATTTGCTCTTTTTCTATGGAATGCAGATATCTATGTAAATGGAGTGTGAATGTATGTTATGCAAAGGGTATGTGATGTGATGATTTCAATGGAATGATGGATGCTATGAGATGCTATTTTGATTTTCTTCCTTTTTATTTTGGTTAAGGATCAACACTTCAAGTGCCTACAAGGTAACATCCTAATCCCCAAGGATTAAGGTGAGCACCAAAGCCCTACAAGATAACAGCCTAATCCCTAAGGATCCAGGCGAGCACTGAAGCCCTACAAGATAACAACCTAATCCCTAAGGATCCAGGCGAGCACTGAAGCCCTACAAGATAACAACCTAATCCCTAAGGATCCAGGCGAGCACTGAAGCCCTACAAGGTAACAACCTAATCCCTAAGGATCCGGGAGAGCACCGAAGCCCTACAAGATAACAACCTAATCCCTAAGGGTTAAGGCGAGCACTAAAGCCCTACAAGCGGCCAACTTTAGGCGACCCCCTCATGTGCTGAGATAGCTGGTTAAAGAATTTTTCCTATTTGTCTTTTTGCTATGTGAGGATGCAAATGCAGTATTTTGATGCATGATATGACAAAATTTTTTGGGGTGTTCAAATACTTTTTTTGTGAATACTTTCATAATGATGAGACGCGAGACTTTGGATGCAAAAGTGGGGGTGAATTTGATCATCCTTTTTCTTTGGAAAAACTAGTTTTGATTTAAACCGCGGTGTTCTCAAGGTTATTATTTACAAGCAAACCCATTTATGTTTTCCTCCATTCCATGATAACTGAACAATAACAATCTTGTGCTTTCTCTATGAAACATTGCCAAGTGAACACACATGAACATGCAGACGCCAGGTGAGTGTTTACGATGAATGCCAGACTGCCCCCAATTCGGGCCTTCGGCGACTGTGAATGAATGACTTGCCCCTGTCCGGAGTGTGAAAGGAAGCGGAGTGAAAGAGCAAATACGAAGGAACTAGTGCCATGGCTGACACCGGGTGAAAGGATGAATGGCCATGGATGGACACTGAACAGACTCTCCCCGGACTAGGGTGGGCAGGTGGTGAAGAGAATACCCCAACTTTTAGATCTGAGTGGTGTTCTCAGTGCAAATCTTTGGTTCTCTGTGAATGTCTCAACTTTTGGCATGAAAGGAACCTTACTTGGTGATCACTAAACCTTGTTTTAATGCAACTTGAGTGTGTTTTGGAGTGCAAGTCCCTCTTTTTTTTATTTTGTCAGCTTTCTTTTTTCTGACTGTTCGTTTTTGTTTCCTCAGTTCTCTTTTTTTCTGAGGGTTTATTCTTTCTTGATCAGCTTTCTTTTTTCTGATCGTTTGTTTTTTTCTTTTGAGCAAACACATTGTACATAGATAAGCTTGTTCGTCCAAAGATTAGAATTTGAGAGAACAAAAGGAATCGGTCATTGATCGGAATGGACTTTTCAGGATTGTGGTGTTTTGTGGAGGAAGGATAGTTATGCTTAATGAAGTGTTTGAGGCTAATGGGAGGATGAGTTTTGTTCGGCGTTGGTTGACGGTTAACGGTCTATGAGGGAGATGGTTATTGGGCTTATTTGGGCTTTGTTAAGGCAAATTTGTGTCTCATGGTAGAATGGCTGAGGGGTTTGGTGTTGGGGCCAAAGGAAGTGTTTGAAGGTTTATGGAACCAGGTGTTGGAAGATTTATCGAGACAAGGGTCTCTTGTGCTTTGTGGCAACATGTATCAGCTCACAACTTATTATTTTTTGTCTTTTTGATTTTTTTTTTGACTCATTTGTTTCATTTTTCGGACTTTTCTTCTTTCTTTGCTTTTGAGTCGAGTGAGCTGATGCACTATTTTTGTTTTTGATATTTGAAGTGATCCTTGTCTAGGGTGATTAGAGGGTATATTTTTGAGTTTGGTTTTTCTTGGCTTAAGGTAGGTAGGAAAGGGACTTTCTGGGATTTTGGGTTCTTGAGGGTATAGGGAGGTGGCCACACTTCATCTCAAATCCCGATGGCTTATTTATTTTTGTAAAACAAGATAACGGTTCATCTATCTATATGTGTTTGCTCCTTTCTTTGCATTTTTTCTCTTTTTTTTTATGCCCTAACTTTTGCCTGGACCGCCCTTTGCGGGTTTTCGATCCATCGGGCGCTTTTTTCTGCCTAGGCCGCCCTTTGCGGGTTTTCCACCTAGCGAGCTTATTTTCTTGTTTATTATTATCTTTTGAAAGACTTGCACTGAAGGAATGTGATATTAACAAGGAAAATTAGTGATCACAGTCTTGCCCCAGCATGGAGGACTTAAAGCGTTAGACTGAACTAAAAGTCAAATATGCACTGATGGACTTATGATAAAACAGGGCAATGACGATCTTGAACAAAAGTGACTGAAAAGGGTAACTTTTATAGATGACGATGCTGACAAGGAAACATGTGCCCTTATTGAAATATCCTAAGGCCTTGGGCAGAGCCAGAGGATTGCATTACATAAAATTTGCTTTGAACTGAAAACTACGTGAAAATGCATGACGAAGACACAAATGCTTGACGATCAACACCTCGATCCTCTTCAACTACTGCCATCCCGGCCTGACAGCCCTGATCTCAAAGGGTTTAGTCCTTCACCTCCCTCATCAAAGGTCAACTGTTTTGTATAAATAAGATCCTGAACCGACTGCTTCAAAGGATGACAGTTCTCAGTAGAGTGACCAATTGCCCCAGAATGGAATTCACAGGTAGCCTTTGCATTATACCTTCTTGGGAATGGAGGTTGGACTGGCTTCATCCCACGAGGAGAGATCAACCTATGGTTGATTAGATAGCTGCACAAATCAGTGTACGACACAGGAATGGGGTCGTACTGACGTGACTTTCCTTGTCCCACTATAGCATTGATTTCTCCATTTTTCCTTGCAGGCAAATCACTAGCATTGTCGGCGCCAGTAGGATTGCAGGGGATTCTTCCTCTCTTCATCCCGACTTCAAGTCTTGCCCCTATTTTGATCACATCTGAGAAGCTTGAGGACCCACTTCCAACCAGACGTTCATAGAAAACAGCTGGGAGAGTCTCCATAAACATGTACACCATCTCCTTTTCAGTCAATGGTGGCTTCACCTGAGCAGCTATGCTCCTCCATCTTTGAGCATATTCCTTAAAGGACTCATGATTTTTCTTGCTCATATACTGCAGCTGAATCCGATCTGGAGCCATGTCTTTGTTGTATTCGTACTCCTTTAAGAAAGCTTCAGAAAGGTCCTTCCAACTGTGGATGTCGGAAGGCTGCAACTGCATGTACCAATCCAGAGATGCCCCAGTTAGGCTGTACTGGAAGTAGTGGATGAGCAGTTTGTCGTCGTGATTGTATGCGGTCATCCTTCGGGCGTACATGGTTACGTGTCTATTTGGGCAGCTGGTACCACAATATTGGTCAAAGACTGGCACCTTCATCTTTGGGGGAATAACCAAGTCTGGAACAAGACATAGATCACGGGCGTCTTTAGCTTTGGTCTTTGAATCCTCTATGGCTTTTAAACGCTTTCCCAACTCATGCAACTGATCTCTGGGTTGAGAGTTCTCAAACAGGTGACCTTGAGGATCACTATCCATATTGAAAAGAGAAACCTCATGTGGATCAGCACCTCCCAGGGCGTGAGCAGGATAATTAACCCCAGATCCCGGATGGGGAATAGCAGTCACAGCTTCAGCGGGTCCCGAGGTAGGAAGGATGGTTGCGGCCCCACCTGGGTTTACAACAGCAGTATCTTCGGTAGTGGTCCCGTTATTCAAAGCTTGCAGGGTGCCCATCATTTCAGTCATCTGCATTCTTATCGCATCCATCTGCATTTCTATCACCCCGACTTTATTATTTAACGCCTGATTCTCTTGGACTAGTGCCTGATTCCCTTGGACGAGCTGCTTGAGGACTTCCATAATCGGATTATCTAGACCTGAATTGCCGGGATTCTCAATCACTAGGTTTCCTTGATTGGTCGCCATGAATCTTGAGTCTGAAGCGGATATCGGCAAACCAGTTGGCCTCTTTCTAGAGATAACAGGGCACACAACATAAGCGCAAGAACGAATGACTGAACAAATGCATGCGACACTTTAGGCTTTACGGGCGGGGCTAGACTAGGACGGGGAATGATGATAAAGCAGGGAAACTGACGGACACGGACAGGGGCGACTGCACATGGCATGCATACCTAGAAGAATGCTTCACATGATAGAAAAAATTTATGAACAATTTTAATCTTTTATCATGGGATGGATGAGATGCAAAAATTTTGAAGTTATGTGAATGAGCTGCTGACTCGAGAACTGGGTACTTTGGGACACCTTGAGTTTTTTTTTTTCTTTTTTTTTTTTTGGGGAATGACTATTTTGCAAAACCGTCTCGTCTCTCATCAAAACTTTTATTGTACAGATCATGATATGCAAATGCATGGAAAAATGACCACTTGAGAAGTGTACTTATTCTAAAAAATAAAAAAAAATAAAAAAAATTGTTTTTTTTTTGGTGCAAGATGAAATACAAAATTTCAATGCGTTTTTGAATGCAAGAATGATGCTTTTTCAAAATGGCTTTTTTCATTTGTTATGCTTGACGGGGCGGACCCGCTCCTACGTATCCTCACTGTGATGAGGAATCAAAGCGTACGTAGTTCTACCGTGTCTTTTTTGAAATAATGCTTATGTATGAATGCCTCGTCTTGGATGAACTTGACGAAGATTTTTTGCATGATTATAAATGAAATGCTTATGCTATGCAGATGATAATTGTTTTTTGTTTTATCTTTATGTAATGAAAGGGAATGCAAGATGAATGATTCTTTTCAAAATGGGAACTTTATTTAATGCAAATGACGCAATGATGTAATGATGCAATGATGCAGGATGCAAGATACTTCTTTTTGTTTTTTTTTGAAAAACGCGGGCTATACGTGGTTTCATATGGCCCTAGTAAGAGAAAGGCTACAACGGCAGCTCGTTCTCTCTTTTTTTGAAAAGAGTGGGCCATATGTCACTTCGTACGGACCGGCAGAAGAAAGGCTACAACGGCAGCTCTTTCTCTACTTTTTATTTGAAAAACCTCCTGCTCTTTTTTGAAAACATGTCTATATTACGATGCAACACACAATTTGGTATGCCCCTTGTGTCCTACGAAGGTGGGGACCTAGGTTCTAGGACAACTCAAATGTTCCTCCCACGTGGGTTCTAGTCACTTCCTCACCAGGTTACCAAAGCTAATTCTCTTTCACAGTAGCACCCACAACGATGGAACGCCATCTGGTGTGAGGCATCATGAAAGAGCATACTCTGGCTGAAACTTTCGTGAGAGTCAGAAGGACAACAGTCCAATTGCCAGTCACTACTCGTTTCCACTCCCCTAAGTCTTGTCAGACCTTGGGTTTTAGGCCTCTCTCAAAGCACATAATCATAAGGGTGTGAGTGTGTGTGGTAAGGGCGTACCACTTAAAACTACCCGACACATATTACCGCACCTGCAAGTGAGACGCCAGAACAGTCCAGAAAAAGCAAGGTAACAACATGTCGTCTACACTAGGGTTCAATATCAAATAAGCTAGCCTGGGGTTTCAACAACAATCAGGTACATTGCTTACCTCAAGAAAGGGAGCCAAGAAGGGGGGATCCGGATAGAATTGGGGAGAAATGCATGAGCATAAGCAATAAAATAAAAGGAGATAGGGAACAAACATAGAAGAAGACAAATGCGTATGCCTACAATTAATGATAAGAAAGAAAGGAAAAAGAATGAAGGCAAACAAGGTATCAGTCAAATCAACAATACATTAAACCACACATCTTAATTAGTTAGGCTTGACCCACTTAAAAAAGAAAAGTCCCCAGCGGAGTCGCCAGCTGTTGCACCCCAAAAAATCCGGTTCGGACTTCTCATTGTACAACGTGGAAAAGGTATGGAGCCGCCACCAATATTTTAATTTTAAGACCAAAACATTGAAAAAAGGTCTTTTAGACAAGGCGGATGGTCTTTCGAAAACTAGAGATATGGGTTCGGGGGTCGGTTAGGCATGGGGAAGGTATTAGCACCCCGTACCTCCTTTCTACCGAAAGGGAACCTTTAATTAAATGTGTGGTTTGAAGTGTTGATTTGAAAATGCTTTTATTTTGCCTCTTTATTGAAAAGGGAGTGAGAAGACTTAATGAAAATTTTTATTTTTGGCGCTTGACGAGAGTTGGCCTCTCGCTCCTACGTATCTCCTGGTGCGATGGAGAATTCAAAGCTACGTAGTTCTTGGTTGTCTTAAAAAGGTTTTTGTTTTTTAGTCTGTTTAGATGAGTTTTCGCAGTAGGAGTGAGGATTCGCGATGACCAAACAACAACGGTTTAGAGTGGCCGCGCTACTAACTCTTTTGAAAATGAAATTATCATTAACAACCAAACGGCAACGGCGCGAGTGATCATTAATGATAATCGGTTTTTATTTTAGATGATCAAAAAGGGCTTTCGCAATCGAATTAATTTTGGTTTGTTGTGCTTGACGAGGACGTGGCTCGCTCCTACGTATCCCAAATGGGAATCAAAGCGACGTAGTTCTAGAGCGTTGAAAATGAAAGTCTTTTTGTTTTGATTTTGAAAGGTAAAGGGGGTTCATAATGATCAAACTAACAAAGGTTATGGGTGATCATTACTAAAACCCCTTTAAGTGAATGTAAAAATCTCTTTTGAAAAATGAAAGCCTTCATGATGACCAAACTAACAAAGGTTATGGGTGGTCATCATTAACACTTGCTATGACTTTTGATGCTTAAGAAAATATTTTTGGAAATTGAAAGCATTCATGATAATCAAACTAACAAAGGTTATGGGTGATTATCACTAGTAGCTCATGCATATGAAAACATCTTTTTGAAACTTAGGCTCTTAGGACAATCAAACTAACAAAGGTTATGGGTGATTGTCGCTAGTCACCATTTTCATGCTAGGCCCTTTAGAAAAGAAAGTAATGAATGCAAATCGAATCCTTAGGCAAACAACAATCTCGTTTGAATTCTTGAGCAAATATTAGCCTAGACTACACATATTAGACCACAACACATAAATAGGCAAAGAAGGAACTTGAATTGGGCATTGAGCAAAAATACAAGAATAGGCAAGATTGAACCTAAATGCATATCTAGTGGAAGATGCTAGGCGAGAACCATACTCAAATATTTCTACAAAACGCAAGGGAATCTAAATGCACGTCTAGTGGAAGATGCAATGTATGGAGTTGACTTATCTAAGTGTTGATGATATTTTTATATGAGAGTGGACAATGAAATTGTTAGCTTAAGGAAAAGAGTCGCCTCCATCATGATCATAGGCAAGCATAAGCAAGAAAATTATTTAGCAACCAAAGTATCAAAGAATGTTGAATCACTTTGGTCAATCCTCACACTTAAGATTAAGTGCACAAGTGCACAAGTGTGAATCACCTTGCCAATCATCAACAAAAACAAGTTTATTAAAGCAAACCCAAACCCTAATTTTTATGTTAAAACCTAGGAGCATACATACCCTAAATCAACTATTATTCATCCCCAAATCATGAAATAAACAAAAGCATTCAAGAACCCTAAACCTAGGCCCATGGCCGAATGTCATCATGCTTGAAATGGGTTTCTTATTTTTGTGAAAGTTATGCAAACATGAGTGAATATGCAAGGAAATGTGAGAAAACACAACAACAACTAGCAAATCACACTTTTATGAGAGTATGCGAAATACAACATGCCATAAAACAACATTTTATTTCATGAAAGGCAAGGATTAAGATCAACACAAATCAACATTTATTAAAGGGTGAGAAGCACCATAAGCACCCAAGCCTCCCTAAGTGCTTGTCAAAGTGCTTATGACACCCCTCACCAACGACAATCAACAATATGGGAATATGAAGATGGTAGGATGAATGCTTTTTATATTTTGAGGAAACACTCAAAGATGATGCAAAGTTTTAAAGATTACCTTAGCTTTGAGCTAGAAAGTGAGATGAGAAGATGAAGCTAGTCACCAATCAACAAAACTCCAATATCCTTCAAAGAAGTACCTACTTGATGATGATGCTTCAACTTTGAATGAGAAATGGAGGGAGTATATGAAAGAGGGATGCAAAATGAGGTGAGTGGTTTGTTAGGGTTTTTTGTGTAGGAGAGAATGGGAAGGTTCCTTTGAGATGAAAGAAAAAAACAAGAGGAAGTGAGTGAGAGGAGAGGGGCTACGAATTTTTTGGCTCCTTTGGAGAGGAGAGAAGTGAGTTGTTCTTATTCAAATCCTTGGGAGGCCAAAGATCTAATGGGTTTAAGGTTGTGAGAGGGAAATAAAGAAATTAGTGTGTATTTAGTGGTGTGGATAGAAGGAAGGTAAAAAATATGTTGTGTATTGAATGTTATTGGACTCAAAGGTGTGCTTGTCATGATGAAAGGCTTTTGTGATGTGCACTTGATGGGGGCTGAAGTGAGGGGTGGTGTGGAGCATGAGGATGGAGTGAGGGAGGTAAAGAAATTAGTGTGTATTTAGTGGTGTAGAGAGAAGGAAGGTAAAAATATGTTGTGTATTGAATGTTATTGGACTCAAAGGTGTGCTTGTCATGATGAAAGGCTTTTGTGATGTGCACTTGATGGGGGCTGAAGTGAGGGGTGGTGTGGAGCATGAGGATGGAGTGAGGGAGGTAGTTTGCTTGCAAAACTAGTGCTTACTTTAGCCAAAAATGGATAAAAGCAAAAAGCACCTAAAAGGAATTAGCCCTAATTCTAAAAATACAATAAACATCCAATATTATTTTATTATTCATTTTTTCATTTTTGATTTCAGATTTCATATTTTTAATTATACATATTTTTTGAGCCTTTTTGAAAAAAAACCGTTACAATTGACCAAAATACCCTTTTTGACTATAAAACCCTAATTTGCCCGAAAAATGCGTTTCAACCCTACAAATGATTTCAAGAACCTTGGAATGCCTTCTAGGATCCGAAATGCAGTGCATAAGGCTCTTCGCTCTTCAATTCATTTATTTTTTGTGGAAAATTAGGGTTTTGACCTAAGCCGGACAAAATTGGGGTATGACAACCCATACCCGCGGGGACCGAACCAAACCCGCCCCGATTTGACGGGTTTTCCCCGCTTTGACTGGGTTTGGGTTTGGGTTTTCCCCGAAATTGAAAAACGGGGATGGGACGGGTAATGGGGATATAGGTCCCGTCCTCGAACCCGTCCCCGAACCCGCCCCGAATGCAGGAAGTTACATTAATGCCCTTCTTAAATTAGAAGCCCTCAAAAAAACCCTAGACACTAAAACTGCCTCACGCCCTCAGTCCCCTCACTCACGAACAACGCGGCTCTTGCCCTCTTCTTCAGTCTTCACGCACTGAAACTGGTGAACAGCGCCTCTTCTTCTCTCTGGCGGCCATCGATCTTCTTCACCTATCTTCTTCTCCATCGACCATCGATCAATTTGTCTCACAATCTCAGGTAAGAACTCTCTCTCTCATTTTCGTTTCTCTCTTCTCTCTCGCTCTACCCCTATTTCCCTCATTTTCGTTTATCTATTCTCCTTCGCGCTACCTATCTTTCCCTCTCGATCTCACTGTTTCTCTATACAGTTTCTGGCTTGCTTCAGTTTTCGTTTTCACTGGTTCTCTCGATTTCACTGCTCCTCTCTTTCCCAGGTATGTATGGTTCAATGCTTTATTTTCGTTTATCTAGTGTGATGAAGTCATGGTATTTTCGTTTATTATCGTTTATCTAGTGTGCTTTATTTTCGTTTCACTGCTTTATTTATTTTCATTAATTTGTTTCAATGTTTTATTTTATTTAAGTCGCATTGCTGCAAATTCAATTGAAAAATCAGGTTAGAAAGAAACTTTGCCATTCCTCTGAAAATTCAACAAATGAGAGTTGCTAAATTCCATTACAAGGCTCTAAGCTTTCCAAAATAGATCTGTTCTGATCATATACAATTCATCTGTAGATGTTTTCCGTCTCATTCAATTACAAGGCTCTAAGCTTTCCAAAATAGATTTGTTCTGATCATATACAATTCAATTACAAGGCCTCAGTGTCACATTCTTGCTTTTACCTGACAAACTCTCAAAGTGAAAGAGTTTATGGCTAAACAAAAGCTCAAAATTTCATACTCAGTAATCATCATTGGAGTTTATTAACTGTTTTAGCCTTTTAAGAAGCATGCTGTGGCATTTTAACAGGAAAAGGGATGAATGAAACTCTGTTGAAGAGTAAGTTGTAAAAATGGTCATCATACTTTTGTTTGTTTTGCTTCTTTATTTCCATTAAAACTGGTAGTCTGTTTGAACTTAGAGATAATGCTTTCTTTAATCAAAGCTTCATTCCCTTTGCTTTATTTTATGAATTATTTTTGTTAAGCTTCATGAATTGTTTGAACTGGTAGTCTGTTTGAACTTAGATGAATTGTTAAGCTTTATTGTATGAATTATTTTTGTTAAGCTTCATGATTTGCTGATAATGAATTGTTTTATTGCTTATTGCCTTATTGGTTTTGTAATTTGAACAACTTAACAGGAAATTGACATGGACAAAGTTGGTAATTCTCAACCACTCATTTCACAAGAAAGTGCACACCAACTAGCTCCTGGTTTGGAAGGAAGTTCCAACCCTACACCTAATGGTCTCAATATATCACCAAATGCAACAGTTGAAACACCTAATCCGGATGAGGCGCCTAATGATGAGACAGCTGATAATACAGAGGCATTGACACAAATAGGTAAAGGTAGACTTAGGAGTAAGGTATGGAATCATTTTACAAAGGTTCAAGTTAATGGAGAGGATAAGGCTCAATGTCACTATTGCAAGAAATACCTTGGTGGAAAATCATGCAATGGAACAAAACATTTGCATGATCATCTACCTAAATGTAATGCTAAATTGCTTCTCGATAACAAGGCAAAAAAAGGGCAAACATTTCTCATGCCAAAGAGTTTGCAAGGAAAGCAAGAATTAGGAGTTGGAACTTATAATGCTGAAAACTCAAGGAAAGAGCTTGCTTGTGCAATAATTATGCATGAATATCCACTTTCGATTGTTGATCATGTTGGTTTTAGGCGATTTGCGGCTTCTCTACAACCATTGTTTCAAGTTCCTTGTAGAAACACTATCAAGAAGGAGATATTCAAAGTGTATGAGTCTGAGAGGTCATTAGCTACAAAGTTGTTTGATAATCTTCAATCAAGAGTGGCCATTACATCAGACATGTGGACTTCGGGTAATCAAAAAAAGGGGTATATGGCTGTTACTGCACATTATATTGATGGTTCTTGGAATTTACAAAGCCGCATTTTGAGGTAATAACAAATTATTATAATTAAATATTATAATTATATTGATGGCTGTTACTGCACATTATATTAATACTTTTTACATGTTAGGTTCATTTATGTCCCTGCTCCTCATTCAAGTGAAAGACTTTGTTCCGCTTTATTTAACTGTTTACTTGAATGGAACCTTGATACAAAATTGTCAACTATCACCTTAGATAATTGTAGCACAAATGATGCTATGATTGACAAAATTAAGGAGAAGTGTGAGACAAGTACTTTGTTGAGGGATGGATCTTTTCTTCATATGCGTTGCTGCGCGCATATATTAAATTTGATAGTAAAGGATGGTTTAGAAGTAGTGAAAGATGGGATAGAAAGGGTTCGAGATAGTGTAGGTTATTGGACTGCAACTCCTAAAAGGAAGGAAAGATTTGAGGAGACAGCTAAACAATTGAGAATTCCTTGCACTAGAAATTTGTGTTTAGATTGTCCAACAAGATGGAACTCCACATATAAGATGCTTAGCATTGCTATTTTGTATGAGGATGTATTTAGTAGGTTAAGGCTTAAAGACACTCAATACACTAGTGTTCCAACTAGTTCACAATGGAAATTTGCAAAGAATGTTTGTGAAAGATTGGAAAAGTTCAATAAAATCACTGAACTCATTTCTGGCACTAAGTATCCTACTGCCAATTTATTTTTTCCTGAGATTTGTAAGATCAAATTGGCAATATCTACTTGGAAATGGCTAACAAGATGATGCAGAAATTTGATAAATATTGGAGGGTCACTCAGGATGTAATGGGAATTGCTACTATTTTGGATCCTAGATACAAAATGGATTTACTTGAATTCTATTTTGAAAAATTGTATGCACGTGACTCTGTTGAGCAAGTTCAGAGGATCCAACAATTGTGCTATGATTTAATTGCTGATTATCAAATGAAATTCAATCAAGAGACTTGTGGTAACTCATCAATGTCGGAAGCTGGTTGTGAGACTACTAATGATGGTTTACAAGATTTTGATGATTTTGTTCAAAGGAGAAAAAGAGCTAGAACATCATTTTATAAAACAGAATTGGATCATTATTTGGGAGAGGATGTCTTACCTCGAAGTCCCGATTTTGATATTCTGTTGTGGTGGAAGTTGAATGGGGTTAAATATCCAACACTTCAAGCAATTGCAAAAGATATATTAGCAATTCCTATTTCTACGGTAGCTTCTTAATCAGCATTCAGCACTAGTGGAAATATATTAAGCCCGCATCGTAGCCGACTTCATTGGACAACCTTAGAAGCTTTAATGTGTGCTAGAAGTTGGTTATGGAGTATCGAAAACAATGGTATGGTTTTAAATTGTTTTTACATATGTCTTCATGTATACAAATGGCAAATTGTAATAAACTTAAAGCTTCACAATAGAGTAATTTGATGATTTACTGTTGTATTGAATTTCATATTTATAGGTGGTATGAGTTCTCAATTGAATGAGTATGCTACTTTACTCAATGATATAGACCCCGATGATGAAGGTGAGATTTACTATTCATTTATTTATCACCACCTTCCAATTTCATCAACTTTAGTGTTTATATTTAACATTTATTTTTTATTTTGTAGGTGAAATATTGACTAGTTGTGTCACTTCCCACTTTGAAGAGTGAAGACGTCAACAGAATGATATACTGAGTTATTTGTTGTTCATTTTAAGATGGTTTATTTGGTTTATTTGGATGGTTTATTTCAGATTGATATCATGTTCAGATTGATGATTTATTTGAATGTTCAGTTTTCGTTTTAATATCATGTTCTGATATCATTTTAATATCATGTTCATTTTAAACATGATATTTGTGTATATTTGTTGTTCAGATTGATGATGATTCAACAGAATGTTCTGTTTTCGTTTTATTAGTCAACTATATAAACCAATAAATGTTCTGTTTTCGGGTTTGGGTTCGGGTTTGGGTTTGAGACAGGTAAAAACTACTTTTAAATTTTAAAAAATGAATTCCACTGCGGGGACGGGGTTGGGACGGGGATCCCCGAACCCGTTGGGTACGGGGATGGGGATCAATTCTTCATCCCCGTTGGGTTTGGGACGGGGAACGGGGATGAATATGGAAATCAGGGATGGGGATGGGGAATGTTAAACCCGTCCCCGCCCCGCCCCATTGCCATGTCTAACCTCCAACAACTTGTACTTTTCACCAACAAGACTTGAAATGCTTACTTCAAAACTCTATCTTTGAGGTTTCTAACTTCAATGTAGCTTCCCTAGCCCTTCAATCAAGTCCCTAAACCCACATGCAAGAGTTGAAAACTCCCCTTCACCTCCTAGCTCAACATGCAACTTGAAAATCGTTGGTTTGAAGGTGATTGCTTGAATTTCAGAATTTTGTATCTATCTGGAGAACATTTAGAAATGTGAAGGAGGTATGGTGAAATAAAGAAGAGAGTTTTCAGTAGGTTAAGATGAAAAGAGAATATGTCGTCTTCTTAAATTTGAAGTGTAAATGAGGGAGTAGTGGTGTTTCACTTTTGTGTTCAGCTTATGGGCTACAAAGGGAATGGGCTGAACTATAATTTTGGATTGGTTTGGATAGTAAAAGTATGGTTTATACTTACACCTCCCCTTTTTCCTAATGTGGTTCTATTTCCTAAAACTCCTATGGTAAAATCATGTCTAATTCTTTATACAAATCTAATAACCTTAATAAAAACACATTTTCATTCAATCTAAGACATTCCAATACAATTCATCAATCATCACATCCTCATGATAACATAATTAGCACATAATTTCATAAAACATATTTATAATTAAATTATTAAATAAAGCATTGACAATCAATAGCACAAATACCATTAAGCTATAACATTTGTACAAGGGTTAGTACAATCAAAGTCGTTAAATCCATAGTTTTTTTGACCAACTTAAATCCATAGCTTGAACATCCAAACTTGGTCCTTAAACTCATAATCTTGAGAAATTAAATCATAACTTTAACTTCAATTGATCCTACTTTAGGGTCTATCCTCGAACTAAAAGGTCACACTTGGGGGTATTACAAGTCTCCATATTACAGGTAGCGTTTTGCAGCAAAGTAGATGATAGCCCTTTGAAATTTGAATGATCCCGGCTGCCACGATCTGAAACAAAAGAAGAGAGCTTATTATTAGTTATAGTAGAAACAAAATTTTGAGGGACTTCTGATATAAGAGGCCCTCTTCCGAGAATCCAACTATCTTGCCAAAGACGGATGGCATTCCCATTTCCCACTGATAATTCTCTAAATTATCTAATTTTTCTATTCTATATGAAGGGAAAATTGCCATATACTCTAGACTTATAGTTTGCTTTTGTCTTAATTTTATGTTACTTGGGCATGATTAATCTCTTAAAATGTTTTGATGATTATAGCTCAATTGGAATGCAATTTTGTGCCTAATGATTATAAATCTAATGGAATGTTTTTTTTTTGTAGGTGTTGGAACAAAAATAAATAAATGAAGCACTAATGCTTTGTGGTGTTACATGTGTAAAGAAATTTCCTAGTGCCATACTCTCGATTGCAATGGTGCCATTCATTTGAGGGTTTTTTTTGTACCCCATCTCATCCCATATACCCCTATCACATCCCATATACCCGAAAATACCCCTGCCCAAATAACAAACCGGATTTACCTCAAATGGGGGTACCTAATAGGTAAATCCGACTTTAAAAATAACAAAGCGGATTTACCTCAGATGGGGATACATCCGCTTTGTTATTTTTCAAATCGGATTTACCTAGTGGGTAGATAAATCCGATTTCCCTAAAAAAAGGAATTCGGATTTACCCCACCTAAGGTAAATCCGATTTTGTTATTAAAAATAATTGTTTTTTATTTAAATTTTTAAAAAAGGCTATAAAATGCTACTAAAAATCCGTTAAAGAGTCAAAACTAATCCAAAAATCATCCAAACACTACTAAAAATCTAATAAAACCAAAATAAGTTTATGCAACTTTTTTTAGATTTTTTGGAAATTATGAAAAATTAAAAAAATTAATAAAAAATAGTAAACGATGGAATTTGGGATTTTGAGGTCCCCTGTCCTAAGAGAAGTTTCTTCTCGAGGAGTCTTGATCGTTGATTGTTTTCGGATTTAATGGCCGTGGTTTCATTACAATTTGAGCAGATTGCCCGAGAACCGATTTTTTAGCCTAAATTATTCACTCGACGTACAACATCGTCACGTGTTAACGAACTAAACACTAAACAGAACCAAAAGACGATCGAAATTCGTATCTAATTTTTTAACTGATTTATTTATTTATTAATTAGGTAAATCCGGATTTATTTATTTATTAATTAGGTTAACAAAGCGGATTTACCCCTACATAAGGTAAATCCGCTTTTGTTATTTAAAAGCGGATATACCCCCATATAAGGTAAATCCGTTTTAAAAATAACAAAATCGGATTTACCCCCACTTAAGGTAAATCCGCTTTGTTATTTTTAAAACCGGATTTACCCCATCTTAAATAAATCCGCTTTTAAATTTTTAAAATTTTCAATGGAAATCGGATTGACCTCACAGATACATAAATCCGATTTGGAAATCGGATTTACCTCACAGATACATAAATCCGATTTCCAAAAAAAAATTGAAATCAGGATACGTTCGGGTATTTTAAATTTTGTGGAGGGCAATTGCGTTTTTTCGTAGGGTCGATGGGGGTAGATTGTTATGTGATGGGGGTACAGAAAAAAAAAACCCTTCATTTGATAGGTCAATCATGTGCAGTAGTTATAAATAGGCCCATTATAAAAATCCATTGATTGGCCGAAAGGACAAAATCCACTTGGAGGAAAAAAAGAAGGAAAAAACGTTAATTAAGAAAGGAAGAAAAAGAGAAAAACGAGGAGGAGGAGAATTAGAAAGAAAGGCAGAGCACACACACGGAAAGGAGAAAAAAACAGTACGGTCGGCACATCACCGTGAGCGAGATAGCGGAGGAGCCGATGGAACTCGGATTATCTTCATCTTTTCATGGAGTTATTTTCATTCCCCTTTTCACTTTTTATTGTTATCTCTATTTCTATGTCTAGCTAAATTTCCTGTTGCTGGGGATGAGTAACAATTTATGATTCTCTTATATTGTTGAATCAAACCTCTATTATTTGAATTAACGTTATGATTTATGTTTTAATCTCTGTCCTTAATGCTTTCTAGGATTTGATCACTTTTAGGATGATTTATGATATGTGATTGTGAATGGAAATTTGAATTACATATGCTTGAGAATTGAAATTTGTTTATCTCTAGTCTAGGAATAGTCATTGGTATTCAGAATCATAGGATAATTGTTGCTATTACTGTTTATTTCGCTTTAAGGTCACGTAAGGAATTAGAGATTTTCATTAGGAATAAAAGTTCTCTTACCTAAGGAATTAGGATTAGAATAATTATAACAATTTGATCATAGCTCATAAAATAAGTTCAATAACACGTTTGATTCGTTAGATATAAGAGTGAAGTAAATTGAAGCTCGTCCCCAATGCTTTTTAACTCATACAAATTCAACTCGTGTTCTTGTTATCCTCAAATTAAAATCACAAAAATATATTTATTGTTTTTCACTTTAATTTCTTGTCAAACAAATCCAAATTAGTCCATTTTCAATTTAGAAGTTAAATTGTTAAACTGATAATTAACCGCAGTCCCTGAGTTCGACACTCGGTCTTTCCGTACTATAACTTGCAATGATCTGATACACTTGTCGTGATCCCATCAAGTTTTTGGCGCCGTTGCCGGGTACTGCCAAATTTTTATTAGCTTAGTTTTTAATTTCTTGATTGAATTTAAATTTCTGTCATTTTATTTTATTTTTATCTCTTAATCACTTACTTCTACTCTAATTTTGTTTATGCGAGGCACTGCCTCAGCTAACCTTCTCTTTGATCCAAAAATTGAAAAGACTGCAAAGGCTAATCGAAAGGCTACAAGAGAAAGGAAACTCCAAGAAAAAGAAGCAGTAAGAGAAGTAGAGATTGTATCTGAGATTCCTGTGATTGAAGATATGGCTGACCCACCAGTGAGACGTACTCTTGGAAACTATGGGAATCATGACACAAACAGGCATAGGTTACCGATTGCTCATAAACCGATAACCGTAAATAGGTTTGAGAGCAATCCAGGACTGCTCCGTGAATTGAGGGAGATGCAATTTGGTGGAAGACCATGTGAAGATGCAAACAAGCATCTCACCAATTTTGCACAACTATGTGAAAGATTGATAGTGGATGGTAATACTGATGAAGCTAAGAAACTGAGGCTTTTTCCATTCTCTCTAAAGGATGAAGCCAAAGAGAGGTTTAATTCACAACCTGAAGGTAGCATCACTACATGGAATACCCTTGAAGAAAAATTCCTCGAACAATTTTTCCCTCCTTCCATGTTCATTAAGAAGAGGGGAGAAATAAACAGTTTTGAGCAAAAAGATGGTGAGTCGCTCTATGAGACTTGCAAAAGATTCAAGATCACATTGAAGGCTTGCCCGAATCATGGTTTTGATGATCATCAGCAGATGCAAATCTTTTGTACTGGGTTGAGACCGAATTCCAGGATGATGCTTGATGCCTCAGCAGGTGGTTCTTTGAATTTCAAGACTGCGGTAGAAGCAAGACAAATAATTGAAGCAATGGTATGTCAGGACAGCATATGCTCATGATAGAGGAGGTACATCTAAAAGGGGTCTCTTTGACTTAGATGCTCAGACTGTCGGGTTGGCTCAACAGAAGATAATCACTCAACAGTTGGAAGAACTAAAAAAGGGAATGGAAGCTCTAAAGTTGAATTCTTTGCACCACCATTCTGCTCAAGTAAATGATGCGACAAGTTTGAAGTGTGACTACTGTGAAGGTCCACATTTTAATCAGGATTGTGGACTTCCCTTACCAATCCAAAAGAAGATATTTTTCGTCAAAAATAATCCCTTTTCCAACACTTACAATCCGGGGTGGGGGAGTCATCTGAATTTCTCTTGGAAGGATCAAAGGCAAAGCCAAAACACTCCTCAAAAGAAAGCAGATTGGGAGATTGCAGTGGAGGGACTAGTTGCACAAACTTCTTCATTCATGGAGGAAACAAGAGCATGTTTCAAAAGTCTAGAAGCTAGTTCTAAAAATCAAGAGGCATCCATCAGAAATCTAGAGACTCAAGTGGGCCAACTAGCCAAGCAAGTTGCACAAAGACCTTTGGGCTCTCTTCCAAGTGACACTATTCCTAATCCAAGGAGTGGTGAAACAGTGAATGCCATAACCACACGGAGTGGCAAAACAATTGAAGCTGTAGCAAAGAAGAGTTCAATGACATGGAAGAAGACAATGACATGGAAGATGTCCTTGTGAAAATTGACAAATTCATCTTTTCGGTGGATTTTGTGGTTCTTGACATGGAAGAAGACAATGACATCCCGTTGATTTTAGGAAGACGTTTCCTAGCTACCGGTAGAGCTGTGATTGATGTGGCGGATGGAACTTTGACATTGAAAGTCCAAGATCAAGTTGTGACTTTCAATGTGCTCAAGGACATGGACCCTAAAAAGGGAAAAGAAAGGTGTTATCGTATTGAGGTGCTTGATCCCATAATTGAAAAAAGAATTCATGATCAAGACCTCCTGTAACGCCCAAATAATTTAATTATTTATTTAATTAAATTATTTAGGTATTTTATTAGTACAGTTATATTAAAATAATAATATGACGTTTTATTTTAAATTAGGGAGTGGCGTTTAGTAATTAGCTGAGTAGTAGACGGGGGCCCGTGATCCAAGAGCCCAAGGCATAGGCGCATGAGTGAGAGCCTAGCTAGGGTTTTCGGATCATTTGCGCATTGTTGGAGAAAAAGAAAAGAAAAGAGAGAATTGCGAAGAGAGGAGAAGAGAGGGACGGCGCACCAAGGAGAAAGAAGGGAGGAGCTTTGTTGCTGTGATGATGGTGATGCTCATATAGGTGATGTTGCCCTTATTGGCTAATTTATTGGTGATGATTGGTACCACATGCATATACCCGTTGGTGTGGGTTGCATCTTATTCAGTTACACATGATATGGGTGATGATTCTTGGTGACTGTAATTTGGTGTTGTTGTGAGGTGGTAGATATAGCTATCGTAACTCTAGCATATTGCCTATCATATATGCTATTATAATGTTAGATATCTCACCCATTCTGTTTGAATGTTACCCCTATGTTGGTAACGTGCAGGTGATTGCGAGTGAAGGCATGTCTACCTTCGCTAGTAGAGTCGACGTCGTCGCTCTGATACGTAGCACTCGGGGGGATGAACGCTAGGCTTTATTAGTGTCTCTATTATTCTAATTTTTGAAGTTTTATGGTGATGTTAAGATTATTGTTGAACCCTATATTTCTATTCCGCTGCATGGTGATGGAGTTACTATTATGTGTCGTACTATTTAATGGTGAATTTTATTTATTGACATGTGATGTTTTAATGGTGTAAGTGTAGCATCCCTTGTGGGTGTAGTGAATAATGTTTTTGAAAACTCTGATTCTTGTCAAAAATTTTCCGGGTAGAAAATGGGTGTTACACCTCCACTCACCTATTGAGAATTCACTTGTTGTATCAAAAGATTTTGAAAAAGGGGGTGACACTAAGGAAAAAGAAGTTGTGGCTATGTCAGTGGATCCTCTGTTTTATTCTCCTCATACAACTTGTAGGAAGAGGAAACTTAAGCATAAAAGAAAAGGAACCCAAGGAGCACTAAAGGAGGCACCTCAGAAGCAGAGTCCTCCACTTGAGCCACATTAGAGAATCACCTCAACGTCAAGCTTAGGACGATAAACAAGCGCTTCATGGGAGGCAACCCATGCGAGGGAGTATTCTATCTATTCTCTTTTGTATTTTATATTACTTAATTTTTTCTTTTTCATTTTGTACTGTTCTTTCTGTTTAAGTCTCGTACTGTGTGTTGTTGAATGTTGTTCGACTTGCGCGTGATGTGTGAGCAGTAACACCCCATAACTCTAGTTAACTTTGCTGATTAATGACTTTGTGGGTTGTTGGGTGATTTAGTTTGAACACTTGTTTGCATTTAAATTTCTTACAGATCACCATTTAATAAGTTAAGTTAGCATGTGCATGATGAGCACTCAGCTGTGTACAAATATGTGATTCCCAACAAACTGAGCATGGTATAACAACAAAACATTGGGCATCCATTTCATTACTTTGACTCTCTCACAGCCTTGAGCTTTAGAGCCTAAACACTTAATTTCTTGATTTGTGAGTGTCCGTTCATATGTATTTCTTCAGAACTTGAACTTCGTTCTTGATTACTTTTGCATCGCATATACACACATACATGATTGAGGACTTCTGTTTTCTTGGTAGCTAGAGCCTTAAAATGTCTACCCTTATATTTTGACCTTTGAGCAGCCCATTTGAGCCTTCAATCCTTTTTTGTTGTTGTTTATAACCCTCATTAGAAGCCATTAACTAAAAAACCAAGTGTCCCACTTGTTTGGAATTGAGGGATGTGTTGTCATTTTGGATTCCTAGCTAAGAATTAAGTTTGGGGTTGTTTGAGGACAAACAATTATTCTAAGTTTGGGGTGAGTATCTCAAAAGTACCAAAAAGTTTAAAAAAAAATAGAAGAGAAAAAAAAGGGTTAAAGAAAAAATTTCAAAAAATAAATAGAAAACATAACAAGGACAACTTTTCCTTGTGGGTAATTCTTTTGAATAAGTTTGGTGAGTAATGATATGATCTAAGTGAAGCAGGACAATTTTTCTTGTGGACAATTCCTTTGAAGACACTACAAGCAAATCGACGATTTCCGACGGCAATTTTCGTCACAAATGCAGCAATTTTCGTCGGAAATTGACGTTTCCGACAGACAAAAAGTCGTCGCAAAATCGCTCGTCGCAAATTTTTTTCCGACGGATTTTTTCGTCGCAAATGTCTCCGTCGCAAAGTCGTCGGAAACCCGTCGCAAATATCCGTGGCAAAGTCGTTGCAAACTCTGACACATTTTCGTCGCAAATCCGTCGGAAATCCGTCGGAAATTTTAAAAAAAAATTAAAAAAATTAAATTATATGTCAAATTCTAAAGCTCAGATTCTAAATTCTAAAGCTATATATACAACTTTGTGGATATGTAAATGTCACTGTATTTTCCTCTCCTATGTAAGTATATATACAACTTTGTGGATATGATGGACCAAATTCTAAAGCTCAGATTGAACTTCCAATAATTTCATAGTATACAATAAGCAATTTCTTATGTATCACAACTGAGAATAGCATGAAGGCAATGACACCCAGCCAGTAAATTAATGCTATTACTAATTTCAGACAAAAGTTATTATGCAAATGACTCATCAATAGGTGCAAACACAAGTTGAGCACATGCTCCAATTGAATTCTCATCAACTCCACTGCACAGCTGCATCATGTTTCATCACTAAAGTTGAGCACATGCTCCGATTGAATTCTTATCAACTTGATAGCAGCCCTTAAATTCTCCAATGTCTCTTGGTGATATTCTGGGTCACCCCATGAGAAGTCAAACCTCACCACTAGCACATGGTAAGAAAAGAAAAATAAGATGACTCGGAAGCAGACTATAGAACAAGAACAAAACATTATTACTCAACTCATTCATGATATGTATTTTCCACAAAGTGAAAGAAAAATTTCAACAAGCTAGAAGTTAATAGGTTAATTCTCTTCCTTTCCCCTTAAGATTATGTTTTTTGGGGAAACTGCAAGGCCTTCCAACTTGATCTAAATTACAGTCATTTCTGATTGACTGAGTTCTAATTTTTGGACAGCATATATAGCAATAAGATCAAAAAAAACCAAAAATTCTCAATCTTAATATCCCTAACTGAAAGAGCTGAAAGAGTAAGCTCTATGTGACAAAATAAAAGCTACAATCAAATTTGAACAGAAATCACATACAATGGAAGGTTTCCATCACCATAAAGGTGTATAGAATCTCTAGCTACGCAATAAAATTCCAAAGCAACTCTTGTAGATGACAGGCAAACATCCTGCACAAATTATTTATGCATCATTTACAAATATCAGTTTCACTGTTAATATAAAACTATCAATTTGACACCATAAACTGTGAATTTGCATTTAGAAGATGAGCTGTGCAAAAATTAAGCAACAAACTATTGAGAAGACCAGGAACTTCCAAAGAAAAGTAAAAGAAAGATACGGTAATGAGATGAAATTGAGGAACTGATTAACCTTAGTTCAAGAGTAGGAACTCCATCAACGGAACGCCTTTCAGCTAGTCTTAGCAATGCATGAGCAGCAAGCATTATTTGGTCTTTAAATTACATTACATGGCATAGAATAAACGAACACACTGTTTAACCTTTGTGTCTCGGTATGTGTCAATATTTCACAGATTGCAAAGGCTCTAATTTGAGAGGGGGAGAAATGAGCAGAGCCAAATTGGATTCCATCAATGTGATTTCTGTTTAGGATTTTGGAGAAAATGAATAGCACCATGGTTGAGCTTGTGACATATTGCAAATTACTACTATCTCTAATAGCACCATGGTTGAGTTTATGACTAGCAATACCATTATTCCCATAAAATCCTGCCAATCTGGTGGCTGTCCCTGCATGTTTTGAAAGAAAATTAGGCAATTAGAGAATGCAAAAACACATAAGGAAATAGTACTATTTATTTGAAAGCATGCAGAACAGAACATACCCCTCCATTTGCCAATGCAATAGCCATGATAGCAGCAGCTTCCATGACCCATGATAGGGGGTTCCACATAAAGCCCAAGAATTTGAGCACATTGCTTTCCTGTTTCAATGACAAACAACTCAAGTCGGTCATTATCAAAAACTACTTATTGTAAAATCAAAAATTTTAGAGCAAATTATCCCCAATTTTACGTTTAGGGTTTTCAATCAATTTAGGGTTTTTATCAAATTTCGGGAAGAGTCGAAGAGAGAAGAAGAAAGCTACATACCTGAGTCAGACGCACGCAGGAAAAGAGAAGATGAAGAAAGCTTCAGTTGATGATGGCCGTTTTCGCGAGAGAGAAGAAGAGAGAAGGCAAAACTCAGAAGGCTTCGCAAAAGAGAAGAAAGTTGTGCTTCACGAGAGAGAAGGCAGAAGGCTTCGCGAAGAAGAAGAATAAAGCTTGTTGTTCGTTCGTTCGTTTTCCTTTTCCAGAAAGAAGAGAGGCTCTGAGAAAGAGGGGGAGAGGCGCTGAGAAAGGAGAGGAGGAGAGGCGCTGAGAGAGGGAGAAGATGAAGGAGAGCCTTCGAGGGTGAGAGGCGCTGAGAATGAGGGTGAGAGGCACTGAGAGAGGAGAGGAGGAGAGCATCGAGGGTTTGAGGAGAGTGAGGAAGAGAGACGCTGGTTTGAGGAGAGTGAGAGGCATCGAGAGTTTTAGTTTTTTTTTTTTAATTCGTGTCTTATGGTTTCCGACGGATATTTAGTGGGTTCCGACGGAAGTGTCCGTCGGAAATTTGCGACGAAACACGTTTTCGTCGGAAACGTAAGCGGGAATTTAAGCGCCTTTTTTCCTGAATATTTGCGACAACTTTTTCGTCGGAAATCCGTCGGAAATTGCGACGAATAAGAGTTCGTCGGAAAAAATGGCAGGAAACAACAGTTATTCTTGTAGTGAGAGGTTTGATGAGTAAGGTTAGGATCTAAAGTGACTAATGCATTTCTCAATTCCAATCAAGAAAGCCTAGATTCCAAAAGTTATCCACCCTTACCAAAACCCCATTACAACCCTCATAAAGTCCTCATTATATGTGTGGTATTTGTGTGTGATTGTTTTTCTTAGAACTTGGTTCAAGCCTATGGTAGGATATACATGTATTGTGATTTGAGCGCATTACCCTATATACACTTAAGAGTGAATTTTGGTGAGCGTGTGAAGAGAGGGTTGATGTTGATGACTGGCTGCCCATGTTATTTTGGTTGCTTTAGCTTGGTTTGCTTGCTAGCAAGAGTTTTGAGCAGTTTGGTTTCTTGAATGCATAGTGTTATGGAATGCTTGAACGTGATTTATGGAATTTCATTTGTGAACTCGTGTGTTTTGATTCTAACCCAGTGCCCGATGTGAATTGTTGCTTGAGGACAAGCAAAGATTTAAGTTTGGGGTGGTGATAATTCTCTAAATTATCTAATTGTTCTATTCTATATGAAGGGAAAATTGCCATATACTCTAGACTTATAGTTTGCTTTTGTCTTAATTTTATGTTAATTGGGCATGATTAATCTTTTCAAATGTTCTGATGATTATAGCTCAATTGGAATGCAATTTTGTGCCTAATATTTATAAATCTAATGGAATGTTTTTTTTTGTAGGTGTTGGAACAAAAATAAATAAATGGTAAAATATGTTTTTGGTTCATAAAAAATTGGGTCCTTCTAAGTTTAGTCCCTACATTAACGAAATAGGCATTTTGGTGTCCTTCTAAGTTTAGTCCCTACATTAACGAAATAGGCATTTTGGTCCCCATCTTATTTTTTTTGTTTTCAATATTAGTCCCTGACGTGTCATTTACATGTGGTTTTTTATTTTAGGCTAAATAGCACTTTTGGTCCTTTATGTTTGCTCCAGATTTCACTTTGGTCATTTATCTTTTTTTTGGTCCGTTTTGGTCCCTCATGTTTCGTTTTCGTTTCATTTTGGTCCCTCACGTTAGTTTTGACTAACGGACGCCACGCTGGCAGTTAACTGCTGACGTGGCGTCCTTGATTCATTAATTGACGTGGCACACCACAGTTCCACATCAGCAATTCGTTATTTAATATAAATAAAACATAAAACAATAAAACAAATAATATAAAAACATAAAAACATAAAACAATAAAAGAAACCGTAAAACCAAAATGAAGAACAGCTTCATCTTCATTCTCCCTTGTCAAGAACACCTCAAGAACACCTTGAAGAACAAAACTTAAAAACAGAATCTGAGAATCCATTTTCCTTCTCCCTTCTCAAGAACTGCTTGAAGAACAGCAACAACATAACCCCCTTTTAAAACCCTATCTTCATCTTCCTCACCACATCACACCCATTTGAGAACCCTAAACCGTAAATTGGAAACTATCATCTTCATCTTTCTCCCTACTGATTTAATGGCATCTTCCAATTCGAGCAGCTACCCATCATTTGGTCAATCAACCCAACGTGAACGTGAAGCTTCACCTGAATGTTTCGGTGGGGAGAAATGTGTTATTCGAACTGTGAAGAAAGAAACCACAAACAAGGGAAGGAAATTCTGGGGCTGTAGGCATTTCGTGGTAAGATTAATGGTTTTTGGAGCTTGTATTTCGCCATTGTTGCAGATCTGAGTTCCAGATCTGTGTTCTCTGATGATGCTCCTTTGTTTCATTTTAGTCCTCTTTGTTTTTCCTTGGTTTCATTTTGGTCTCTCTCAATGTTTATCTTGTTTCAATTTGGTCCCTCTCAGTTTCTTTTAAAAATGCAAATCTGAGTTTGATCTATCTTTGTTTGTTTGCACAGTCTAAAGATGATCCTGGATGCTCATATATGAAATGGATCAAGGATCCATGGCCTCCTCAGACACAGACAACACCAAGAGAAACAGAATGTGTTGAGAGACAACATGGAGTGACCGAATGTGCAGATTGTAGCAAAAAAGGAATGGAGATAGGCAATCTTAGACAGACTATTAAAGAGATGAAGAAGGATGTAGAGTCCACAAAAAACTTGTTGAAAATTGCATTGTATAGTATTTTCCTTTTGGTAGTAGCTTTAATGCTTGTTGTCAAATCTGGAAAATCTGTGTAATTGTGTAATGTTTAAGTTGTGTAATTAATGGTTTTTGGACCTTCTATTTCGCCTTCTGTTTAAGTTCTATTGCTTTATATAGTAGTTAAAAATGAGGGACCAAAGTGAAATCATTATAAAAACGATAAAGGACTGGAATGAAACCAACTTATAAACATGAAGGACCAATATGAAACATAGCATACAAACTTAATGTCTATTAAAAGTGACCAAATATCTTGTTTCATCAGGTCTATTGGCTATTAATAAACAACATCCAGCCAATTTAACAACAAAAAGAGGATTAAAACCCCACTAAACATTCACATTCAAAACAACAAAAAGAGGATTAAAACCCCACTAAACATTACTAAATCATTCACTGCCTCTTCCATGTTGGAAGTTTTGGCCTAAAATATTTTCTTTGGACAGTAGCAGCAACACTAGTTTTTGTTTGGACAGTAGCAGCAACACCAGTTTTTGTTTGGACAGCAGCAGCAACACCAGTAGTAGATTTCTTCCTTTTGGCTACACCAAGTGTTTTCTTTGCCCTTGTAGCTGTAGCTGCAGTTTGTGTTTTGGTGGTAGACTGAGTTGGTACACTTTGTGATTGGGTGGTAGTTTGTGTTGGTACAGTTTGTGTTTGAGTGGTAGTTTGTGTTGATACAGTTTGTGGAAGTGCAGTTTGGGGTGGTGTAACAGTTGGTGCAGTTTGTGATGTTCCAGTTGGTGATGTAACAGTTGGAGCATTTTTGCAAGATCTTGAGTTGTGCCCAGGCTGCTTGCATTTACTGCACTTACCACCCCATCCCTTTCTGGTCACATTTTCAGATGCAGTTTGCCTTTCATCTCCATCTTTGTTCCGTGCCCTTTTTGGTCTACCTGTAAAGTAATACATATTAACTACCTAGGATTTATTCTTGAACAATACAGTAAAACAGAAACAACTGTACAAGTAATCATCATCAGTACCTGGTAGTTTTTTGTGTGGAGGAGGGAGGATGTCTGGGTATGGAGTTTGTTGCCAAAGATTTTGACCATTTGTTGGATAAATGATGGAATGGTAGCATGCCTCATAAGTGGCTTTTCTGTAGTAGACAGGAATGAATTCCTCAGGATCTTGATGTTTATCATTGCAAACGGTTACCACATGACAACAAGGAATCCCCGTGAGCATCCACTTTCGACAAGAACACTCCCTCCGAGTTAGGTTGACCACAAACTTGTCCCCACTATTGTTTACATGCCTCACATCATATATTTCAACACCAGCAAACCTATTAAGTACCAAAATAGTGAGGGACCAAAGTGAAACCAATTAAGATCATAAAGGGACCAAAGTGAAACTTAAAGAGTATACCTGCACAACCAGAATCTTGACTGTTCCTTCTCCTTTTCTAACCTCATCTTTATTCTTGGCAACACATCTCCTTGGTAGTTCTCAATTCTTATCCTATTTGAGGCCCATCTTTCCATGAAGTAATTCCTTAGTTCTTCCAACATAGTCACAATTGGTTTTCCTCTTGGCCCAACTATGACACTGTTGAATGTCTCACACATGTTATTTACAAGGACATCACACTTTGAGGTAAATGGAAATCTAGATTTACTCCAAAACCTAGGAGGTATCCTAATTAAGTCCTTGTAAGCTGCCTCATTTCGGGCCTTCATTTCCAACATGTGCCTCTCCCATTCTTGTGGGTATGTTGCCTTTGCTGCCTTCCACATCAACTCTTTAAGATACTTTCCTGGATGCTTCTTTCTAAAGTTGCTATACAAGTGTCTTACGCAAAACCTTTTTTCAATGCCAGGTAGGAACTCATCCATAGCTGGCAACAATCCCTGCATAAGGATTTAAATGAAACAACTTAAATTGATAAAGGGACTAATATGAAACAACTTAAATTGATAAGGGACTAATATGAAACAAATTAAATACATAAGGGACTAATATGAAACATACCTTTTGTTGATCAGAAATAAATGTGTAATGCTGACAGACCCTTCGACCACCCAGATCATTAACAAGCAGATCCAAAAACCATGACCAAGAATCTTTAGTCTCCCCTTCAACTACAGCAATAGCAATAGGCAGCATCTGGTCATTTGGGTCTCTACCCACAGCTGCTAGAATTTGACCACCATAATAACCCTTAAGGAAGCAACCATCTAGACCAATAATTGGTCTACACCTCATAAAACTTAGTTTACAACCTTCAAGACACATGTACAGCCTTTGAAAACTAGGCAACAATGGCCTATCCACATACTCTTCACCTTCACCTCCAACAGTATCTTGGACATTCAGCTTAACTGTGCTATTTGGGTTGGATCGAATTAATTCATGACAATAGTCATACAATCTCTTATATTGTTCCTTAAAGGATCCATCAACCAGATTATAAGCCATTTTCCTAGCCCTAAACGCCTTTGTCTTGTTAATTCCAGCATTCCACTTTGAATGTACATTGTCTACAATATCTAGTAACTTGATATTAGGATTCTCCCTAATTGTTTTGTATAGCTTACTTCCCAACCAAGTAGACTTCAATGCTTTCACTCTATACTCCCTACTGCATTTGTGTATATCAATTAATGTTCTAAGCTGCCATGTGTCTTTAGTAGGTATCTTGGAACATAGAGCAACCCAGTCACATCCTTCCTTACATACAGCTCTACATCGCTTTGTGTCATTCTTGATAAACTTGATATCCCTGCCATTGTGTACATCATAAGTTCTAATTGCTATCTGGAATTCTGCCTTTGAGGAAAAAAGACAATCATTAACCCACTTAAAATCGTCAATGTTGTTTGGCATGACAAAGGATGGATATTTGGTTCTCAATCCACCTTCATCAGATAAGTCTTTGGAGTCATCAGTCTCTAGTTCTTCACTGTAGTAATCTTCATCAGAGAGACCCCTATCAATGACCGTAGGTTTCCTCTTTCTCTTTTGCCCAATAATTAGTTGGCCACCATCATCACTATCTTCCTCAAATGGTACACACTGTGTTGCAGCTTTGGCAGACACCTTTGTTTTCATTCTCTTTGGTCTACCCTTGTTACTCTTCCTCTTCTTACTTGTATTTTGATCCACCACTTCTTCTTGTTGTTGGACTTCTTCAACACCATTATTTTGATCCACCACTTCTTCTTGTTGTTGGACTTCTTCAACACCATTATTTTGATCCACCACTTCTTCTTGTTGCTGGCCTTCTTGAACAACATTATTTTGACCCACCACTTCTTCAAAACCATGATACTCTCCTTCTTCATCATCAGAATCATTAAACCTAACCTTTGGACCACTCTCATCACTATCATACTCTTCTTCATCTTCCACTACTTCATGTTGGACAGTTTCATGTTGGACAGTTTCATTTTGGATAGTTTCATGTTGGACAGTTTCATTTTGGATAGTTTCAGTTTGGATAGTTTCATTTTGGTCCCTCTGACCATCAGTGTTGGTTTCATTTAGGTCCCTCTGACCATCAGTGTTGGTTTCATTTTGGTCCCTCTTACCATCATAGTTGGTTTCATTTTGGTCCCTCTGACCATCACTGTTGGTTTCAATGTCTATTACAATATGGGCTTCAGGAGTATTTTGGGCTTTTGGGAAATTTTTGGCTTTTCTTAAATGTGGGGCAGGTTGATTAAGTTGGGGGCCAAGGGGTATTTCAGGCAACTCCGCTACAATAGGTTGAGATATTGGGTGAATGGTGTACAAGTGCACACATCCATTACTTTGAGCCCACTTGAGTATCTCCATGGCTCCTTGGTCATTCTCAAGCAGCTTTTTTACCCCATTAAAATCATACCAAATACCTATAACTTCAAGAAATCCCATATCCTTGAGAATACCCAAAACTTCAAAATATGACTACTTATCAGGGTCAACTTCCCAAGTAGATAGTTCCCCAACATATTCCCTCATTCCTTCATCTACAAAATAGCCCGAATGATGTAATTCAACTATCAATGTCTCCATTTAACTGTTACAACAACAGAAAAATCAAGTCAATAAACAAATCGATTTGGGCAAAAAAGCAGGGACCACAAAGTCCACAATAGCTGTCTTCATCAATAAACAATAAACATTCAACCCCAAAACACACAAATAGAGAAAGCTCAAAACCCCAAACCCCAAACATACAGTGCAGTGCACCACCCTCTAACTCAAACCGTAGGAACCCTAAACAAATCGAGAAATAGCGACAAATAGGAAAACCAAGCAACAACCTAAAGAAAGTGACAAACAGCAAAACCAAGCAACAACAAGTACACATGCAGTAACGATTAAACCCTCACCAGTTTCCAGAACCTCTTACCTTCAAAATGGCGAAACCCCTTTCCGATTCTCCTTCGTCTTCCTTCGTTTATGCTTCCAGTAGCTTCGATTCTCCTTCGTCTTGGTTCGATTCTCCTTCGTCTTGCTCGCACTCTCTTCCTTCCCACTTTCTTCGTCTTCGTCTTCGTCTTCTCACTCACTTCGTCTTTCTTCTTCTCTGATGAAGAACAAATTGCTATTTTTGATTTTGAGAAATGATTATTAGTTTTAATCTTTTTAGTTCTTCTCTGTTTCTCTGTTTTATGTTTGTTTAAATTTGTTTTCTGTTTTAGTTTTATTTTGAGAAATGAGAAATGCTATTTTTTGATTTACAGAAATGACAATGCTGTTTTTGTTTGATGTTTCAGAATAATTAAAAAACCAATTGCCACGTCATTTAATTATTTGAGGGTGCCACGTCAGCAGTTAACTGCCAGCGTGGCGTCCGTTAGTCAAAACTAACGTGAGAGACCAAAATGAAACGAAAACGAAACATGAGGGACCAAAACGGACCAAAAAAAAGATAAATGACCAAAGTGAAATCTGGAGCAAACATAAAGGACCAAAAGTGCTATTTAGCATTTATTTTATGATTTGGTTTTTCTTTTTTATTTTATTGAAAACCATAAACCATAATCCCTAATCTGCATCCCCATTCCTAATCTCACTCTCATGTCATCTTGTTGTCCAAATTCATGCTCAATCATTCCTTCTTACGTTTTCTAAGTCAAGCCAACAATGTTGAATCTCGTAAAACCCTCCTCCAAGCTTCAAGTAGGCTTCTACTAGTCTCATATATACGACCTTAATATTGAGAAAAAACGCTAATTACTATATATTGCCTGGAAAAGGAAAGTCGAACATTCACAGGTTAAAAAAAAAACCTCAAGATTTTCAATCTGATTTTTCTCATAAATGAATGAAATATTCGTGAAATCAAATTGGGGCTTCTTCTTATCACTAAGTTTCGAACAAAACCCATTTAAAATCACCGATTTTAGTAAACTGAGGCATAAGATCCAATCGGATCAGAATTTAAGGGATCTTAGGTTTTATGTTTTTCCCCAAATCAAAATTCTGATTTTGAAATCGCCATAAGAAATTCGATGAAGAGAATCGGAGATTGGGAAGGAAATTGCAAAACTTGGAAAAGGAAATTGCAGTGTATTAACATGATAGGGAAGCGTTGATGGAAGTTAAGAATGATGCTGATGAACGAGACTATCAAGTTTTTGTATTAAATGTTTGATGTTAATATTATCAGAACACATTAAAGCACCAGTTCATCTTGTTAGTTTTGTATCCCACGCCATCGTTCTCTGGGTTAATAGTATTAGATTGTGGATTTTGGATTAGGATTAGCAACTGTGAAATGTATGGAAGATTGTGGAGTGGGGATGGTTGAGGAGAAAAAGAAAGAAGGGATTGAGGATTGTAGTTCTGTTGGGGAGGAAGTTGATAGTTCGCTGGAGTGAGTGTGGGTTGGTGATGGTGGTTCTAGTTCTAGAGAAGACAAGAACTAGAGAGAACGATGGCAATAGAGAAGAAAAAGAAGACGAAGCCACAACATAGTAAAATTTTTTTTTTTTAAAAAAGCCACATGGAAAGCCAATGGTGACACATCAATTAAAATGCCACTTAGGCGATGCCACTTCAGCATTCCGTTTGCCCACTCAGCAACAATTAACATCGGGGACTAATATTGAAAACGGAAAAATAAGTTAAGAACGAAAACACCTATTTCGATAATGTAGGGACTAAACTTAGAAGGTCCCAATTTTGTAGGACCAAAAACATATTTTACCCATATATAAATAAAGAGACTGATTTAGGATACTAAGCCAAAAGCTTAGTAACAAATACTAAAGGGGTGGATTAGTAATTTCCCCATTCACACACACAGACACAGTGACAGAGAACTGAGAAGCTGCAGCAGCATAAACCCTCTGCGCCGACCACCACCGGCCCACCACCATCTGCGACGCCGCCCTCTAAGTTGCCCAGGCCACCATCCCTCTGCCACCACCTGCGCACGATTCGAACAAACCCTCACCCTCCCTCTTCAAATCTCTTCACAGTTCACACCCTCCCTCTGTCTGTTTCCGACGAGGCGACAACAACCACCACTGCGCACCGCCATCTACGCCGCCCTGAAGTCACCCTCCCTCTTCATCTCTTCCTAAGCTCTTGCGCACGAATCTGTCATTCCGTGAAAAGCAGAGCGAGCGGTTGTGTAGCGCTGGTAGTGAAAATCACGAATCTGCCACCCTCCCTCTTCATCTCTTCCTAAGTTCCTACGCATGAATTGATGAATGCTTTTGCAGAGAAAATTGCATCAAAATGGTTGGATTATATTTAATGGAATTTCTGGAATTGATTGAACCTGTTTTGTACATTAACCACACATATGCACAACACTGGTTAGTGGCCACTAACCACAGAATTGCTTGACAATGGTTAGTGGCCACTAACCACATAATAGTACAATTGTGGTTATTACTTGTTTTTGGAAATTGCATTTAAGAGTTCAAAGTGTATCATGCAGTGACAAAATGATGTACCAGTGCCAAAGGGATTATAGATTCAGCCTGAGGAGAGATACAAGAAAGGATGAAAGTGACACAATTTCAGTAATTGAAGCCCTTGGATGAAAGTGACACAATTTCAGTAATTGAGGAGAGTTTTATTGTGGAGAGATACAACGTCATGGGAAAGGCTTGTCGTTATAAATGGGAAGAATTTGAATGACATGATCCACAAATGCCACAACAGCGAGATGGAAAAGATAGGAAAATTAGAACTTCTATGTATTTGAAATTGTAGATGAATGAAGAAATTGAACTTCTATGTAATTTCTCTAGCTAGTGTATGGAATTTATTTAAGATACTAATGAAGAAATTGAATTTCTAATGTACTATTCTAATGAAGAAATTGAATTTCTAATGAAGACGCTGAGATTTATGCTATTAACCACTGTTGCACTATTCTGTGGTTAGTGGCCACTAACCACAGTTATGCATATTTGTGGTTAGTGGCCACTAACCATTAGGATACTAATTTGTGGTTATTGCCACTTACCACAAATGTGCATAACATTGGTAAAGATTATAATTTACTCTTAATCATAATATTCTAATGTACTATTCTAATGAAGAAATTGAATTTCTAATGAAAACGTTGAGATTTATGCTACTAACCACTCTTGCACTATTCTGTGGTTAGTGGCCACTAACCACAATTATGCATATCTGTGGTTACTGGCCACTAACCATTAGGGTACTAATTTCTGGTTATTGCCACTTACCACAAATGTGCATAACATTGGTAAGGATTATAATTTACTCTTAATCATTATATTCTAATGTACTATTCTAATGAAGAAAATGAATTTCTAATGAAGACGTTGAGATTTATGCTATTAACCACTGTTGCACTATTCTGTGGTTAGTGGCCACTAACCACAGTTATGCATATCTGTGGTTAGTGACCACTAACCAGTTATGTTACACCAGTTTTAACTAAAACTTCTATTATGCTTTTCAGTTTTAACCAGTTATTGGCAAACTTCTATCATTTCATTACATTAATAACAGCATAACTAGAACTAATTATGCGTTTCAATTTTGGCATTGTTGCATAGTTGTTTGGAATCCTTGGGAGAAAAAATTAATTTTACTTAGCAAGTTTTCTCAACCTCATGACTCTTCCCACGAGTTTTCTTTTACCTTAAGACTCTAATTGCCTAACCTAATCAAAGTTTCACATTCAAAATCACAAAGGTAATAATGAAATCCAAGGAGATAAACCAGAACAACATAACACACTTCATTTGATGCGAAGGTGCATGCCACTGAAACTGTTCGTTAACACGACATCGCGAGGGAGGTGAACGAGAGGGAGGTGAACGGCGAGAGGAGAGTGGCTTGCGAGAGGAGAGTGGCTTGCGGAGATCGAGCAGAGAGGGGGGTGAACGAGAGGGAGGTGAACGGCGAGAGGAGAGTGGCTTGCGGAGGAGAGTGGATTTTTTTAATTTGGGAAAGTGATATCAATTGAGAGTATTAGTAAAAAGTATTAGGACAAATAGTAGTTATTGAGAAGTAATATACTATTAGGACAAATAATAGTTATTGAGAAGTAATATTGTTAGTAACAAGTATTAGTAATGACAATCTGTGGCATCTAACAAGTATTAACCACTATTGTACTAACCTGTGGTTAGTGGCCACTAACCAGTGTTGTGCATATCTGTGGTTAGTGGTCACTAACCACGGTGGTACTAATTTGTGGTTATTTCCCCAATTAACAAGGAAAAGAAAGTTACAATTCAAAATGATTCAGAATGACGAGAGAAAAAATAAAACCATCTGCAAGAATACATATAGTAAGGTGGTTGCAGGAAGTGGTGCGCGCGAAGAAGGTGGTGGTTGCCGTCGCGAACCAGATGGTGCGCGCGGAACACACCACAGCAGGATCATTAACCACCGACGGAACAGCAGCATCGCACATAACAGAACAGCAGCGTCGCAAGGAGGAAATCAACGACGGTGACAGTTGATGAACGGTTGCCGGAGTGGTTGATGAACAGTTGCCAGAGTGGTTGCATCTCTGTTGCGTGAATGTGAAGAAGGAGGAAATCAACGGCGACGACGACTGATGAACGGTTGCCGGAGTGGTTGAGTCTTTGTTGCGTTAACGTGAAGAAGGGCGTGAACGTGATCAAACTCAAAGGGGTAAAAAGACAAAGATGCCCCGTTAAATATTGTCCCTTAGATGAAAATTTATTAAAGGAATACTGATCCAATGGCTGTAACGAATTTAGTAAGAAAAACTAAGCTTTTGGCTTAGTATTCTAAGTCGGTGCCATAAATAAAGCACTAATGCTTTGTGGTGTTACATGTGTAAAGAAATTTCCTAGTGCCATAGTCTCAATTGCAATGGTGCCATTCATTTGATAGGTCAATCATGTGCGGTAGTTATAAATAGGCCCACTATAAAAATCCACTTGGAGGAAAAAAGAAGGAAAAAGTGTGAATTAAGAAAGGAAGAAAAAGAGAAAAACGAGGAGGAGGAGAATTAGAAAGAAAGGCAGAGCACGCACGGAAAGGAGAAAAAAAATAGTACGGTCGGCACATCACCGTGAGCGAGATAGCAGAGCAGCCGACGGAACTTGGGTCATCTTCATCTTTTCATGGAGTTATTTTCATTCTCCCTTTTCACTTTTTATTGTTATCTCTATTTCTATGTCTAGCTAAATTTTCTGTTGTTGGGGATGAGTAACAATTTATGAATCTCTTATATTGTTGAATCAAACCTCTATTATTTGAATTAACGTTATGATTTATGTTTTAATCTCTGTCCTTAATGCTTTCTAGGATTTGATCACTCTTAGGATGATTTTCGATATGTGATTGTGAATGGAAATTTGAATTACATATGCTTGAGAATTGAAATGTGTTTATCTCTAGTCTAGGAATAGTACGTCATTGGTATTCAGAATCATAGGATAATTGTTGCTATTACCGTTTATTTCTCTTTAAGGTCACCTAAGGAATTAGGGATTTTCATTAGGAATAAAGGTTCTCTTACCTAAGGAATTAGTATTAGAATAATTATAACAATTTGATCATAACTCATAAAATAAGTTCAATAACACGTTTGATTCGTTAGATATAAGAGTGAAGTAAATTGAAGCTCGTCCCCAATGCTCTTTAACTCATACAAATTCAACTCGTGTTCTTGTTATCCTCAAATTAAAATCACAAAAATATATTTATTGTTCACTTTAATTTCTTGTCAAACAAATCCAAATTAGTCCCTTTTCAATTTAGAAGTTAAATTGTTAAACTGATAATTAACCGCAGTCCCTGAGTTCGACACTCGGTCTTTCCGTACTATAACTTGCAACGATCCGGTACACTTGTCGTGATCCCATCACCCACCCTCCACTTAAGATTCTCTCTGAAGAGATCCCAAGTAGCACATATGCCTCTCCAAAGATTAGACCCCGGTTTCCTAGAGTTGACATTAGGGAAACCCGAAGTACCACATATGTATTTGTGATGGACAAGGTGCACCCAAAGAGAATTATTGTTAGAACGTAAATTCCAACTACTCTTGAGCATGAAGGTTTTGTTAACCAATCTAGTAGGCTGCAAATAAAGACCACCCTCTTTTTTAGGACCACAAATGGTCTCCCAAATCACAAGGTGAACCTTGCGAGCATTAGCTTCATCACCCCAAATGAAATTCCTACACATTTTGTCAACACTACAAAAAAACTGGTCATTAGCGACGGACATTTCCCTCGCAAATTGACCAAAATCCGTCGCTAATGGTCATTTGCGAGGGAATTAGCGACGGACTGGTTCCCTCGCTAATTCCCTCCTCGCTACTGGGATTAGCGAGGGAAATTGAATCCCTCGCTAATTAGCGAGGGAATTTTCCCTCGCTAATTCCCTCGCTAATGACTACAACTTTTCAGGTGATGGGACTCAGTTGCAGGGTTGGTAAATGCGCAGGAATTAGCGAGGGATATTCCCTCGCTAATTCCCTCGCTAATGACTGCAGTTTTTCAAAAAAAAATTACACGTGGTGGTGGTGGTGGCGTGGTGGTGGTGAAGAGTAAGAGAGAGTGAGTGAGAGTGGTAGGAGGTATGTGGTGGTGGTGGTGTTGGAAGAGTGAAGAGAGAGGAGAGTGTGAGAGGAGGTGGTGGTGATGGTGGTGGTGGTGGTTGTGTGGTGGTGGTGGTGGCGTGAAGAGTAAGAGAGAGGAGTGAGAGTGGTGGTGGTGGGGTGGTGGTGGTGAAGAGTAAGAGAGAGTGAGTGAGAGTGGTAGGAGGTATGTGGTGGTGGTGGTGTTGGAAGAGTGAAGAGAGAGGAGAGTGTGAGAGGAGGTGGTGATGATGGTGGTGGTGGTGGTGGTTGTGTGGTGGTGGTGGTGGCGTGAAGAGTAAGAGAGAGGAGTGAGAGTGGTGGTGGTGGGGTGGTGGTGGTGAAGAGTAAGAGAGAGTGAGTGAGAGTGGTAGGAGGTATGTGGTGGTGGTGGTGTTGGAAGAGTGAAGAGAGAGGAGAGTGTGAGAGGAGGTGGTGGTGGTGGTGGTGGTGGTGGTTGTGTGGTGGTGGAGAGTAGAGGAAGAGGAAGGGTGAAGAGGAAGGGTGAAGAGGAAGGGAAGAGGAAGGGTGAAGAGTGAGTGAGTGAGTGAGAGAGATGAGTGTAAACGGATTTAAGGAAAAAAAGAAAAAAAAATTGCGAGGGAATTAGCGAGGGAAGTGTCCCATCATCTGAAAAGTTGACTTTAGCGAGGGAATTAGCGAGGGAACTGTCCCTCGCTAATTCCTGTGCACTTACCAACCCCTGCAACTGAGTCCCATCATCTGAAAAGTAAAAAAATTAGCGACGGAACTGACATTCCCTCGCAAATTTTTTTACTTTTGCCATTAGCGACGGAAATTCCCTCGCTAATGTGTAAAATTCCGTCGCTAATTCTCAAAAATACGACAGCCCCTATTCCCTCGCTAATTCCGTCGCTAATTCCAATTTTTGCGAGGGACCATTAGTCCCTCGCTAATTTCCGTCGCTAATGGCTTCTTTTTTTGTAGTGCAATCTCATCATAAATGGATTTAGGATTGTTGGAGGCCTGCATAACATAAGTGGGCATGGCCTGTATGACAAATTTTGCCAAGGCGACCCTCCCAGCCATAGAAAGGTACACTACAAAAAAACTGGTCATTAGCGACGGACATTTCCCTCGCAAAATGACCAAAATCCGTCGCTAATGGTCATTTGCGAGGGAATTAGCGAGAGACCAGTTCCGTCGCTAAACCCCTCCTCGCTAATGGGATTAGCGAGGGAATTTAAATCCCTCGCTAATTAGCGAGGGAATTTTCCCTCGCTAATTCCCTCGCTAAGTCTGACTGTTTCTGTTTTTTTTAAATCTACTTTTTTTATATTATTTTAATTATTATTTTTACTATTATTATTATTATTATTATTATTATTTCCAAAGAGAGAGAGAGAGGAGTGAGAGTGGTGGTGGCGTGGTGGTGGTGGTGGTGAAGGTGGTGTGGTGTTGGTGGTGGTGAAGGTGGTGTGGTGGTGATGTGTGGATGGTAGAGAGAGAAGGAGAAGAGTAAGGGAGAAAGAGAGAGATAGAGAGAGAGGAGTGAGAGTGGCGGCGGCGGCGGTGGTGGCGTGGTGGTGGTGTGGTGGTGGTGTGAGAGAGAAGAAGATGAGAGAAGAAGAGTGAGGGAAGAGGAAGGGTGGTGTGGTGGTGGTGTGGTGGTGGCTTGGTGGTGGTGTGGTGGTGGCGTGGTGGCGTGGTGGTGGTGTGAGTGAGAAGAAGAGTAAGGGAAGAGGAAGGGTGAAGAGGAGAGAAGAAGAGTGAAGGTGTTGTGAGTGAGAAAGAAGAGTGAGGGTGTAACCGGATTTAAGGAAAAAAAGTAAAAAAATTTGCGAGGGAATTAGCGACGGAACTATCCGTCGCTAATTGCTGCACATTTACCAATCCCTGCACTGAGTCTCATCTTCTAAAAACTGTCAAAAATTTAGCGAGGGAATTAGCGAGGTACTGAAATTCTGTCGCTAATTTTCCCGCCTAAGCCATTAGCGAGGGAATTTCCGTCGCTAATGTCTAAATTTCCGTCGCTAATGTCTAAATTTCCGTCGCTAATTCTCAAAAATACGACAGCGCCTATTCCCTCGCAAATTCCGCCGCTAATCCCAATTTTTGCGAGGGACCATTAGTCCCTCGCTAATTTCCGTCGCTAATGGCTTCTTTTCTTGTACTGGTACCATGCCTTCCAAGTGCTAAGACGTTGATTAACTTTGTCAACCACGAATTGATAGGTTCCCCTGGTAGCCCCTTTGTGAAGAATAGGGATACCAAGATATTTTCGAAGGTTTTCAGTAGTATGGAAACCAAGAGTGTTACTAATTTCCCTTCTCCTATCCAATTGACTTTTTTTGAGAAGAAAACCCTAGTTTTATCTTGGCTGACTTTTTGACCAGAACTATTGAAGAAGGTCAGGAGAATCTGCTGGCTCACAATAGCTTGGTCAATACTAGCCTCAGCAAAGAGGATAAGATAATTAGCAAAAGCAAGATGGGAAATCTTAGGTCCCCCTCTCGAGACTTGGATAGGGCACCAAGACTGGGAGGAGGTCGCAATATCCACCTTATGAAATGTAATAGAGACTCTCCCCCAATCAGCAAATGTGAATTTATCACATAAAACGAATATCAAGTAAAAGTCACCTAGATTTCAATGAATAACTACATAAAAGTACCTCCATTGAAATTAAACAAAGCAGTACATTGCAGCGATAGGTAATGTTACATTTAAATGAGGTACATAAAGAAGAACTCCTCAAATGAGATTGGGTTCAAAAACTCATCTCTAAGTCGTTTATGTTCATCGCTAACTTGAAACAATAGTAAGTATAGTGAGATTTTAAATCTCGGTAAGCCTTGCAAGTATAAAATCATTTAATTATAATTTGTTACTCCCTCCGTTCCAAATCTTTTGATGTTTTAGCAAACACAATGGAATAAGAAAACATTAATTAGGTAAAATTTAGTCAAAAATACCCTAGTTTATTATTTTGTTCTCCACAAATTTGCTTTGGTAAATACATTCTTCACAATTAATACAAAATAATTATTATGGGTAAAGTTAGAAGAAAGTTCTTAAAATAGCATTGGGTTTGTAAAACATCAAAAGTTTTGGAACAAATTTTGAAAACAAATTTTGGAACGGAGGGAGTAATTATATAGGTGTTTGGAACTCGGGAAACCACCAATTCGTGGGTTGAAGGGTAGTGTTTTATTTTTCTTAACTTTGCTATTGACCCCCTCATTCCTACTTATAAACAAACTCAAACACGAACCCAGCATCTCAAATTCATCCAAAAAAAATCTCAAATTCTCATATAAACAAGCTCCAATTTTCAATTTCATGAACAATATGCATCATGGACTATAGTGACAATGTGCTACACATTTAGAGACCAAAATAGATATTTAAACAAATATAATCTTATGTTTTTTGTATACATGCATGACACGAGCCATATACTATACATATGTTGAAATGTAGTGTCTTGATTCATTTTAATTATGTTTCTGTCTAATTCTTGAAATCAAGCAATTATAAATAAAAGTATGATAAACTAAAATGATATTATAGAGCAGCGAATTTGTCCCAATTGAGCATAGTCTGGTGGTAAAATACAGTAAGTAATACGTAGATACGGGGAGCGAAGTTCGAACCTAATAGTTTCAATTTCCCTCTCCGTATCCCCGACCCCAACCGTTTGTACTATACCCCAAAAAATAGAACAATGAATTTTACATATTCCACATATGTAACTCGTGTGATGAGTTTTACATTTTTCACATATTTATTTAAATAGCTAGGAGGAGGGAAATTGTTAGTTTTTCAGGATTGAACTTTGAACCTCTTACTTCAAACTCGATATCTGTTGACTCCCAAGTCACAACCGAACTACATACTCTTGATTGTTACACGAATTTGTTGGATTCTCTAGTTGACGAAGGAGTGAGCTACGACGAGGACAGATTGAAATGTGCACAAACAGATTTTGGAAGACTCTCCATGCTAAAGAAAGTCTTTTGGCTCAGAAAGCAAGAACTAAGTGGATTAAGGAAGGTGATGGGAATACAATATTCCTCCACAAATCCATAAAATATAGGCAGAGGCATAACCAACCGGAATTCCTTAAAGCTGGTGAATAATGGCTTGGAGAAGTAAATGTTATCAAAGATGAGGCGAGAAATCATTTCAGCAACCAGTTCAAAGAGGAGGGTGTTCAATAGACCTACAGTTGATGGAGTTAATTTCAGAAGCTTAAGTTCGGACGAGTCTGAATTTCTTACTTTTCGTTCTCCTTGGAGGAAGTTGAAGATGTATGGAGTTGTGAGGGTAGTAAAAGCCCATGGTCGGATATATTTAACTTCACCTTCATCAAATCATATTGGAATGTCTTAAAAGAGGAGATTCATGGGTTAGTGTGTTAGTTTCACAGCAATGCAAGACTACCAAGGGCCTTTACCTCATCATTTGTGGCACTAATTGGCAAGATTAAAAACCCCTACACTACAAGAATAAGTGTTGTTTCCTGCCATTTTTTCCGACGAACTCTAGTCCGTCGCAATTTCCGACCAAAATGTCGTCGCAAATGTTCAGAAAAAGAGGCGCTAAAATTCTCGCTTACGTTTCCGACGAAAATGTTTTCGTCGCTAATTTCCGACGGCAATTTTCGTCGGAAAACGCTTAAAATCCGTCGCAAACGCAAATACCCAATTAAAACACAACGCCTTCCCTCGAACCCCCTCATTTTCAGCAAACCTCACTCACTCTCCTTCGCGAAACTCAATCCTTCGCTCTCTCCCTCATTCTCCTCCTCCCTTCTCCGCCCTCCACCGCCCTCCTCCGCCCTCTTCCATCGCTAAACGTGCTCCACAGCTTGAAGAAAGTCTCTCGTTCTCCCTCTTCCCGTGCCTTCCACTCTCCATCTCCTTGCGCGCGCATCCAGTCGTCCACCATTTCACCACCGTTTCGTCGTCGTATCTCCATGGCTTTTGCAGCTTCTCCACTTGCAGGTACATTTTCTTCTTCTATTATACTTCTATTCTACACAAAACCCCTAAATTTTGATTAACTTGAAACCCTAACCCCCTATTTCTGACCAGGGACAATTTTTACGATGTATTGTCTTCTCTCCGTTTCCTCTCCGTTACCGTCACCGTTCTCTCCCTCCGTTTCCTCTCCTTCACCGTCGCCCATTATTTGAAGAACAAATTCGAAGTTGATGAGAGATGAGATGGAAGAAATGCTTAACGGTGGTGGTGAGCCAAAATCCCTTTTGCATCGACACTATTTTCACTTGTGGGTGATTGATGAGTCATATTTAGATGTGTTATTTATGCTCTTATCACTTAAATCAACACAAGTTCTCAAGTAATATTCGTGCTTTATTAGGTAAATATTAGTTATTTAGAGGAAAGAAGGGTTAGGAGCTTGTTTGTTATCATTTGGCACATTTGGTGCCTTTTTGAGTATTTTAATGTCTCTATTGAGTGCTGCAGCGGTAAGCCAGCGGTAGACGCTGCAGCGCCTATATGGCGGTGGGATATTTGGATATTTATAAAGCCACTTGCTGAAATGATGAGTCATCACCCTTATCTCTTATCCTCAGCATGACATTTCAGCCCCCAAGTGGATGCTTCAAAGACACTTGGCGCCTCCTACATGTGTCCCATGTGATAGTTGGTGATTTTAATCATCACACATTTTTGTAAAGTAGCTTTATGAATAATATCTAATGAGGATATTATCAATTAGGGATATATCTAATCCATCTTGTTCAATAAGAGAATAGAATTCATACGTAGAGAGAGTTTTAACATGGAGGAAACTATCTTGACATTGTAGCTTTCCTCCATTGTTATTCCACTCTTAAGCTTTTATTTTTAGTATAGTTTCTAGATTTCATTCAAGGTTTTCTCACACCATAGCTTCATCCTTCGTATGTGACTTGGGATCATTGGAGTGTATCTTTTGCAACCATTCTCCTCTTGTCTTCCTACGGTAATATGAACTTTTTAGTTTGTATTATGTTGATGAAACTTGTTATGAGCTAATCACGTTGTAGTTGGATTGTTCTTAGTGTGTAATGAACCTTGCGTAGCTTTTATGTAATATTATGATATTTGCGTTTTATTCCTTGTGTCATAATGCTTTCAACTTTGTTTTGGGAATGGCCAACTAAAACAAGGGGGCTTTGTGGGTACAAACATGGTTCACAAAGAGAACTCAAGGAATGATATGAATGAAAAACCTTTTAAAGACATTTAAAGGAAGTACTACTTAACTCTAGACATAGGGGAGTAATAGTTCATAAGGTACATGCTGTAAGATCTTAATATACAGGGGTAAAACTTATTTAGAGCCTAGACATATGAGTCTTGTAACATAGCCCTGACGATAGTGACTGAAAGGAACACCATCATGCCGCTACAGCGTCTGTTGACATTGTAGCGCTACAGCGCTTAACGCTACAACGTCTAATATTATAGAACACTACTCTTGGGAATTTACATAACTACTGAGCTATCCAACTCACTCTTAAATACTTTCAATTCATTACTGTTTTCACATCTTTACTGTTTTATTTACATTTATGTTAATCACAGTGACAATACTTGTTGACAACTTGTATTTGTTACTTGTTTTTCCCATTAGATAAATTACTAATTTGAATATAGAAGTAAACTCAATAATCTCCGTGGGAACGATCTTTACTTATCATTATATTACTTGTTGCGATTTTGTATACTTGCACATCTACTTTTCGCACAACAAGTTTTTGGCGCCGTTGCCGGGGATTGTGAAAGTTAATTTCTATTGTTTAGTTAGTAAGTTTAGTTAGTTTAGATTCTTTTGCTTAGTGTGTTTTGTTTTTCCAGCAATATTTTTATTTTGTATTGTGTTTTGTGTTTGTAGTGTGTTTCTCTTTGTTGTTATTTGTGTTTAGTTGAAAGAAAAAAATTCCACTTTATACCAAGGACCATTGGAGTTTTTACTACATGCAAGCAAGGAATGCTCAACAACAATTTGTCAACTATGATTTCCATGGGAGTGAATATGAAAGGGGCTGTTATGAGACAAAGTTCATGCCCATGACAGCCCAAAATATGGATTATGGAATGGAAAATCTCGTGTGTGAGCAAGATTCATATTCTCAAGCTCAAACCGAATGATCACATGAGGACAACTCTAATCTAAAAGAACTCTTAGCTCAATTCCTTGAAGATAGAAAAGTGGATAATGACAACTTTGAAGCTTCATGTAAGAATATAGAGGCTCACTTTAAGACTATAATGGAGCATCTAAAATAAGAGAGTTGTGTTGAAGAAGTGGTTGAGCTAGAAGAAAAGAGTTGTGTTGAAGAGGCGGTTGAGCAAAAGAAAGAAAAAAGTGTAGAGTTTACTTACAACGGGGATGCATATTTTACTTACAATCTCATTTTCATTTTTCTTCATTTTTACTCCATTATTAACATTATAAGAAATACCGATTTTTTTTAAACATTTTAAAACATAACTATTTTAATAAATTTGAAAGTATAGCCTTTTATCAAGCTTTTCTTTTCTTTTTTATTATATTTTGCAACTTTCAACGTATTTATAATTTCAAAGGAAATTATAACAGATACAGTATCACTCGTGCATACGCACGGGTAAAATACTAGTTTCAATATATAGTGTATTTCTTGTCCATTGAAATTTTGAAATGATACGCATGAATTGATTCTCGGATAATCCTAAACTGAAATTTTGGATTTATGATTTGTTACGGATTGGGCCTTCAGTGGCCAATCTGCCTAAGGCTCAAACACCAAAGGCCAAATCCATCGTCAACGGTGGAGATCTAAGACCTAGATACAATGGTCTCCTTTTGTCCCAAAAACCTATAAATAAGCATTCAATGCTAGCCTTAAAGGTACACACTTTCCATTCACCTAACTTGCAATTAGCTCACTCGCTGACTTGAGCGTCGGAGTGTCATTGCAGGTACCAACCACCCCGGATCGGAGCCAAACTCGGACTGACCAGGAACGCGACTACCAACTATCTCAGATCGGACTTGGTGTCTAGCATCAAATACCCGTCCCGAGGTACGGTACAGAACATACATGATTAAATTATACGCATGTAACAATTCATGATTAGAAATGATATTTTATATTATCAAAACACGCAAAGATGAAATAAGGAAGCAACATAAAGCAAGAAGGCTTGAAACATCTATGTAACAAAAACAAAGCCAAGTGGCAAACATGCATGTGAACGACTCAATATTTGATGCAAAAATATAGTACGTCTATTCTTTTATATATATATATATATATATATATATATATTAATTCTTAAATAAAATCCCATTTAAAAGAATTACTAAATATGAAACATATACTCCTTCCGTTTTTTAATATTAACAACATACGGCTCCACATAGATTTTAAGAAAAGCTAAAAAAAATGAGATGAAATTCCAAAAGTAACCTTTTAATTTTTTATTGGAAAAAATTTGCATAGGGAAAAGAAAAGAAAGATTGGAATATTAAAATATTTGTTTGCATTGGTAAAAGTAAAAGTAGTGTAATGAATAGGGGTAAATTTGGTATAATAGGGGAAAAAACTTTGACTTGCTTATATTTAGTAACTTAATTTTGTAGGTATATTTGCTTATATTTGAAAACGGAGGAAGTATACCTAATAGTATAATGTTCATATATAATATTAACAAATAAAAAATAAGGCTGTCAATGAGGTAAATAGACACCAAATAAGCTAGAGTATATATTGACTCAATTATTGAGCAATAATAACATCATTAGACATAAAATAAAATAAGGGTATCATTGGCGAAATATATTAACCAATTATCCCGTAAAAAATTAACCAATTATTAAATAAACATTTAATTAGTTATTATTAATTTGTGAATCTACCAATCCAAATATATGTTAATCTCAGTCACACTACAACATTTCACTATTTGTTAAGTTGTCAATTAAAATTGTAAAAAAAATGTCTACCGCATCATAACCCATAGGGAGAAGTAATTTTTACGTGGCCACTAAGCAAACCCTTTATAGTGCAAGACATCAATATCCATAGGGTTAAAGGTATGTTTCGTCCCTGCAAATATCACAATAATCCAGTTTCGTCCCTGTAAAAAAAAAAATTTTAAAACAGCCCTTGCAATTACCAAACGCTTCTAGTTTCGTCCCTGCTGTTAACTTTCCATCCAAAAAACTAACAGTTGCCACGTCATCAACCCTTGCCCAAAAAAAAGTTTTAAAACAACCCTTGCAATTACCAAACGCTTCTAGTTTCGTCCCTGCTATTAACTATTCATCATCTTCAACCTCTTGATTGTCTTCTTCAAACCCAAATCCCATCAAATCTCCTTATTTCCTTACACAAAATCTCATTCTCACCACAAACACCAAATAATGACACAAAATCTCATTCTCACAACAGGTTGGTGTTTGTGGTGAGAATGAGATTTGGTGTTTGTGGTGATTGCCAAATGAGATATATCTAGCGACATAAATATCCTAGTCCAAAGCGCAAAGGACCCTAGACACATGAATGTGTTGTTAAAAGTTAATAAGTATGTGTTGATCTAGTAGCTCCTGCTTGTACACTTTTAAGAATGACTATGTTGTTAATCGTTAGAAATTATATTGTTAGGGGGTATGAGAAAGACCTATTGAGATTTTATATCCCATCAAGTTTGTGAATGTTTTAGATGTGAAATTCATGTTCTCATTAAAAAAAAGATGTGAAATTGATGTTGGACGCTTGAGAAAGGTCATCATATAGAGACCAAACTCAGTCTAGCTTTTCAATAATGTATTAATTGAAAGATTATGATTCACTATATTGTAATGTTAACATTTGTAATTTGTAATATTGTTATTATAATATTATGATCCACTTTACTGCCCACCCATATTCACAATAATCTTGATTCTTCTGGTGCTGAGTGTCATTCCTTCGGTTTTATCAGAGAAATTCCTAGACCTAGTTTATGAGATAGAAGACTTTATCATTCATTTGTTCGTTCCGTTGTAGAGATATCTAGAATGGCAATCATTATGGTTAATTAGCTCTAGAACTTGATTATCTTAATTTGATTCTGCCTAAGCAAGTATTTGGTGTAAGCTTATTTGGAATGCAACTATTTCCTATCTCTAGATTTCAACACATTCTTTTGGAAATGGATTCATAAAACATCCCATATGATGACATTCTAATTTATGGAAGATCTATCATCATTTATGTTTGCAAACTATGGTGAATCATCTGCACACATCATTCTCCATTGCAATTATGTTGCTTACCTTTGGAATTGGTTTCATCAAACCTTTTAACTATTTCATTGATTTATCTAGTTCCCAAACTATTTCTCAGTTTGTAATAATGGGCATATATAGTTATCAATTCAATGATATTATTATGCTAGGTTCCATTGATTATTTATAAATATTGGGCTCTATGCTATTTAAATGATATTGAGGCATAACAAGTTAACTCATAAGTAAATATATAAATATTATAATAATATCTTTGTTGCTTTCATTATAATGTTATATATATATTGACTCAATATAAAATGTCATTATTTGGTGTTTGTGGTGAGAATGAGATTTTGTGTAAGGAAATAAGGAGATTTGATGGGATTTGGGTTTGAAGAAGACAATCAAGAGGTTGAAGATGATGAATAGTTAATAGCAGGGACGAAACTAGAAGCGTTTGGTAATTGCAAGGGTTGTTTTAAAACTTTTTTTTGGGCAAGGGTTGATGACGTGGCAACTGTTAGTTTTTTGGATGGAAAGTTAACAGCAGGGACGAAACTAGAAGCGTTTGGTAATTGCAAGGGCTGTTTTAAAACTTTTTTTTTTACAGGGACGAAACTGGATTATTGTGATATTTGCAGGGACGAAACATACCTTTAACCCATATCCATATATAGATCAAAGTCAATTTTAGCAAAAAATTAAAGAATACGTGATATATATATATATATATATATATATATATATATATATATATATATATATATATAATGGCAGCGACCTCCACTGCGACTGTTGAGACTAATCCTTCAATTTCCATACGGACCGGTCAGGAATCGAACCCAGGACCAAATAGTTAAGGGACCCAAGTATCTACCACTTGTGCCACATATTATGTTGTTATATATATATATATATATATATATATATATATATATATATATATATATATTTATATGTATAATGTAATAGAATACTCATAATGAAAAGGGTTACTATTCATATTGAAAATTGAAATTTAACATTCATTCATAAACGAAACATCTTACATAAGAAGTAGACAACTACCAAGGTTCAAACTTCAAACAACATAGAGATATATTAAAGAACATTACATAACCTAGATGAACACACATGCATGAAAGAAAACACAAGTCTTGGATTCTCAGCAGGAACCTCAAGTTTGATGTTAAGACCTTCAGTAAATCCGTTGTCCCGACAACAGGAAAACCAACCATGAAGACGGACCTCAGAAAGCACACCACTTAATGGAAACATCAAGTGTGGCATGGATATGGTCTTCCCATTTTGTTGAGTTCACAATGTAGAGAGAAAGAAAGCTATGAAGAAGAATTCCATTGATTGTAAACTGAACAGTTACAATTTACAGATTAACATATATATGTGAAGTTAATCTAACTAACTCTAATCTAATGTAACTAATTTCTTATCTTATCAATACAAAATCAGTTACAACTATGATTAACTAGAACTAACTAGAGTTAAATAAACTTAGTTATTTACATCATGTAATATCCCCCCACAAGCTGGACTATGGATGTCTAATAGGCCAAGCTTGGATATAAGTGAATTGAAGGAGGGAGCAGCCAGTGGCTTGGTGAGGACATCTGCTAACTGTGCAGCAGAAGATACTGGCAGAAGGTGAATAAGCCCATTTTGAATCTTCTCACGGATGACATGACAATCTATTTCGATATGTTTTGTCCTCTCATGGAAGATGGGGTTGTGTGCAAGGTAAATTGCACTCTTGTTGTCGCAGTATACAGAAGCTGGCTGATCAACAGATATATGAAGATCCTGAAACAAATAGTGCAGCCACTGTAATTCACAGGACAGACTAGCTAAAGCTCTATACTCTGCCTCGGAGCTAGACCTGGAAACAGTTGATTGTTTCTTTGATTTCCAGGATAATAAGGATGAACCCAGAAATACACAATAGCCAGAAACAGATCTGCGGGTAGCTGGGCAACTTGCCCAGTCTGAATCTGCAAAACCAGATAGTTTAAGAGTAGAGGATGCTGAGTAAAACAAGCCTTTAGCAGGAGCACCTTTGAGATATTTGAGTACTCTAATGGCAGCCAACTGATGCACTTGCAAAGGCTTGGAAATAAATTGGCTCAGTTGCTGAACAATGAAAGCAATATCTGGTCGTGTAGTAGTTAAATATAACAGTCTGCCAATGAGCCTCCTGTATGCAGTATCATCTTCAAGAGCTGGAGAATCAGTATCATGAAGCTTCAGTGAAGAATCAAAGGGAGTAGCACTCGGTTTAGTTGCTAGTAAGCCACTGTCATCAAGTAGTTCCAAGGTATATTTTCTCTGATTGAGAAATATGCCTTGAGTAGAGCGAGCTACTTCCAATCCCAGAAAGTATTTAAGTTGTCCAAGGTCCTTGATCTTAAACTGTGAGTCAAGGAAGTGCTTAACAGATTGTATTTCTTGTAAGTCATCACCAGCCAATACAATATCATCAACGTAAATTAGGAGTGCAGTGAAGTGAGAATTATGCAGCTTAGTAAAGAGGGAATGATCAGCAGAGGACTGAGAATATCCAAGAGAGAGGAGAGCTGTGGACAGCTTGGAGTACCACTGTCTACTAGCTTGTTTCAGCCCATATAGTGATTTGTTCAGTTTGCAGACTTTATTAGAAGACTGAGCAGAATTCAGTAAACCAGGGGGCAATTCCATATATACTTCCTCATGCAAATCACCATGAAGGAAGGCGTTGTTGACATCAAGTTGTTCTAAATGCCAACACTTAATAGCAGCCACAGAAATAAGGGTACGAATAGTTGTTAGTTTAGCTACAGGTGAAAAAGTGTCAAAGTAATCCACACCCTCTAGTTGGGTGTATCCCTTAGCTACCAAACGAGCCTTATATCTCTCAATGGATCCATCAGCATGATGCTTGATTTTGTAAACCCATTTGCAACCAATTGGTTGTTTACCTGCAGGCAAATCAACGACAGTCCAAGTGTTTGTGGATGCAAGAGCATCTAACTCAGTTTTCATGGCAACTTGCCAACAATCAAGCTTGCAAGCTTGTTTATAGGTTTTAGGTTCTGTAATGGAACTGACTGACAGACAAAATTGTTTATGGAGTGGACTGCAGTGATCATAATTCAAAACAGAAGAGATTGGATAGGAGGGAGTACCTGATGTAGATGCTGGCAGCTCTGAGGATAGCAAATTGCAGTGGTAATCAGTGAGATATGCAGGAGGTTTAGGTATTCTGGTGGATTTTCTTGGAGGTGCAGGGAGGGTTGAAGTTGAGTGTGGAGGAGGAGGAGGAGGAGAAACAGTGGGAGAGGGAGGTTCAATTGATGAAGTTGGAGGTGAGGAAATATCTGTGATCAGGTCTAAGGTGTCAGTGTCTGAGGTATCAGTGGGGTGATTGTTGTTATTCACAGAATTGTTGGATGAAGGTGATGCAAATGGAAAAACAGTTTCATGGAAAGTGACATTTCTGGAAACAAAGAATTCATGAGTATGTGGATCATAGAGAAGATAGCCTTTGGTACCTTCTCTATATCCAAGGAAGATAGATTTTCTTGCCCTTGGCTCAAATTTGGTTCTATGGTTATGTAAGGTGGAGGAATATGCAAGGCAACCAAACACTCGTAGGTGGACAAGACTAGGAGGAGTAGAATGGAGCATTTGGTAAGGTGTGAGATTGTTCAATAAGGGTGTGGGAAGCCTATTGATGATGTGAATGGCTTGTTGTATTGAGAGGTGCCAAAGGTTATGAGGTAAGTGAGATTGAAAAGCAAGAGCACGTGCCACATTTAATATGTGTTGGTGCTTTCTTTCCACTATGCCATTTTGTTGGGGTGTTTCAACACATGATCTATGGTGTAAGATGCCTTTGGAAAGGTAAAAATCAGACATGAGAAACTCAGGGCCATTGTCACTACGAATGCATTTTAGTTTCTTATTGAATTGGGTTTCAATGAAAGCTATGAAATTTACTAGGTGAGTTCTGGTTTCGCTTTTGTTTTTCATGAATATAGTCCAAGTGAATCTGCTATAATCATCTACTAGGGTCAAGAAATATTTGTGACCACTAATGGAAGGGGTGGAAAGAGGTCCCCAAATATCAGCATGAAGCAAGTCAAAAATAGCAACAGATTTAGTAAAGCTATGAGTAAAAGGTAAATTTCTTTGTTTAGCTAAATGGCAAGTGTTACAAGGTTTATGATTATCATTGAATGTAACAAAAGGAAATTGAGATGAAATGCATTTGTGAACATGAGGGCTGAGATGCCCTAGTCTAAAATGCCAAATAATGGCAGGGTCATGTTTTACATTGTCTAAAAGAGGTGAAGTAAAAGTATTGACAGAACCAGGTGTGAGAGATGAATCTGCAGGAGAGCTGGTGTCAAGCACATACAATTTGCCAATCCTCCTAGCTGTAAATCCAGTCATCTTGGGATGGGAGAGCTGCAGAATTTCACAGTGATCAGGATAAAGTTTGACATCATATAGGAGAGAATCAAATAAGGTAGTAACAGAAATGATATTGACATGAAAGGAAGGGAAATAGTAAACATTATGAAGTATGAGTGAACCAAATAGCAATACAGAGCCAGCTATTGTAGTGGTGACAGTGTCACCATTGGGCATGGTCATCGATTTAGGTGCAATATGATAAGTAGAGATGAAATTGGCAAAGGTGTGTGTAATGTGATCAGTAGCACCAGTGTCTACTATCCACCAGCGATTGTTTTTATCACAGTAGAGTTTATAGCGTGTCTTACCAGAGGCTGAGGAGGTTTGTGAAGTGGAATTAGTGGCAAAAACAGAGTTAACAGAAGCAGGGGAGGAAGAATGCAAGTTTGATTGTTGTAGTAGCTGTAAAATCTGAGTATACTGTTCTTGAATTGTAGACAATGAAGCACTTGGAGCAGCGGTTGAAGTGGTAGCAGATGATGCAGGAACAGATTCAGTAGAACCAGAATCTTGAACTGAATTCACCACAGAAGTAGAAGAAGTAGCAGCAGTGGTTGCAGAACTTGGTTTACGATGTTGAAAGCCAGGTGGATAGCCGTGTTTGATGAAGCAAGTCTCAATAGTGTGATTGGTGCGTCCACAATGAGTGCATAGACGATTGCCACGGCCACCGGAGTAGTTGCCTCGGCCACGACCTCGACCAGAGTTGTTGAAAGGACGTGAAGGCATTTGGGAGAAGTGATTCACTGAAGATTGATTCTCAATGGAAGAATCAGTGGTTGATTGAAGATTGAACTGCCGTTCTTGTTGAAGCACCATGTTGAACGTGTTGTCAATCGTCGGAAGAGGAATCATTAGCATGATTTGCAAACGAACGTTGGAGTATTGATCACCGAGACCTTTCAAGAACTTGATTACCTTATCTTGCTCCTTGAATTTGCGTAAATCAGTAGCAGCACCGCAAGAACACGGTATAGCGCAAGTGCAGTCACGAGTTGGTCGGAAATTCTCAATTTCCTCCCAGTGCGTCATCAATTTGGTGAAATACGAAGAGATGTCGAGAGTTCCTTGTTGAAGGCGTGCCAATTGATCTTGAATATCAGCGATACGAAAGATATCGCCCTGCGAAAATCGGTTTTCCAAGCTTTTCCAAACAATGGAAGCACGATCGCACCAGAGGAGAGATTTTGCAATGTCTGCAGATATTGAACGTTGAAGCCATGAGAGAACAAGGCTGTTGCATCGATTCCATGGTTCATAGAGAGGATCGGAGATTGGAGGTGGTGAGAGAGTGCCGTCGACGAATTTGACCTTATTTTTGGAGATGAGAGCCACCTTCATCGAACGAGACCAGATCTGATAGTTGTTGTTATCAAGTGCAGGTTGAACAAGAACAAGGGAGGGATTCTCATTTGGATGCATGTAATATGGATTCGATGGATTAGTAGCAAAATCAGAGTATGAATTCACCATTGTTGTGGTGAAACAGAGAGACAATTTGCAGAAAAAAAGGAGAAAGCGAAGAAGGTGAGACGAAGCGGAGAAGAACGCGAGATGAACCTTCAATCTGATACCATGTTGAGTTCACAATGTAGAGAGAAAGAAAGCTATGAAGAAGAATTCCATTGATTGTAAACTGAACAGTTACAATTTACAGATTAACATATATATGTGAAGTTAATCTAACTAACTCTAATCTAATGTAACTAATTTCTTATCTTATCAATACAAAATCAGTTACAACTATGATTAACTAGAACTAACTAGAGTTAAATAAACTTAGTTATTTACATCATGTAATACATTTCATCAACTAAAATAACATCACCGTTGACCTTAGCAAAAACGGTTTCACAGAAAGTGTAAGGAACATGCTGAAAACAAAAACAAAAATTAAATAGTCAGCCAAATAATCTAGAGCATACATAAAAACTATCGGTGTATCCCAAATAGATAGCTCAGATGGTGAGCTAAGAAATACCGAATGAGCATAAGAATGAAGTTTAGGGTTCAAACCCTGAAAATAAACATTTCCCCCTCCCCTAACAATTAACAATTAACATTTGGTTATAAAAAAAAATTAATAGTGTAAGATTAATGAAGGAAGGTACAAACCAAGAAGGCAGTGGCTAGTGGTTATATCAAGTGCACCCAAAGTCATGTAGAGAGTAAACACAATAGTAGGTTTCCTACCAACATACATTGATTGATCAAGAACATTTGCAATAAGGTCACCATCTTAGGAGGCCCAATAGTAAAAGGAGAAGCCAGCCTGAAGCCTATCTCGAACCTCAATAAAGAAACGATCTTTCTTCACATAAACCATCCGCACCCACCCCCCCAAGATGGAGCAAAACTGACAAAAAGTTAATATATACACACAATAAAATTGAAAAAGAGCTCATAAGCTGAGCCCAATTACAACATTTAAGATTCAAGATAAAAGCAAATTACCAGCCAATCGAATTTTTTCTCACTTCACATCACCATCAGCTCCTTTGCATGTTTTCCATTTCCTTCCATCCATTGTATCTCTGATAAATAGTAGAAAGACTCTTTCTTCAAACCCAAATATTAAGTTAAATTTAAGAGTAATATTATTTAGCCAAAATGCTCTAACTAAAAATAGCTAAAAACTAAGTTACAATACTAATTAACCAAGTTTTATAAGTCATTAACCAATCTGTTTTTTCATAATTTTTAGTCAATGACCTAAAAAACTGTGAAAAAGTAAGTTAGTTAATGACTTATAAAACTTGGTTAATTAGTGTTATAACTTGGTTTTTAACTATTTTTGGCTGAAACATTTTGGCTAAATAACATTACTCTAAATTTAATTCCAAATATTTGTTTTACTCCACAATCCCATGCATGTCTGTACAGCAAGTCAGCAACTATTCATTGTTCTCCCTTATAGGTTCGACTCTTGGGAGAAAAAACTAATCATTCCCCATTTCAGATCTGTTTTAACATTATTTACCAAAATGACCCTCTAGGCAACGATTTCTGGTCTGATTTTATTTTATTTTTTTAGAAACTGATGGTTATTGAGATATGCCTAGTAATTCTATTGCTTGTAATTATAGTAGGTGTAGTTAGAAACCTAGTCGAAATGGGCCAGTCGAATGGGCTAGCCGAAATTATGGGCCTGGGCCTGTTTCATTGTATATATATACTGATGTCAGTAGCATGTAATTCTGACCTACTTTTATGAAATTCAGTGCAGCTTTTACCTAATATTATATTGCCCTACTTATTCCTGCTGTACCTTGCGCCGCCACTTCCTTTTTCTTGTCCCTTTCACGTTTCATCCCCAACAAACTGGTATCAAGAGCTTGTTAGATCCTTACAAAATCTATCAAGATTCATGGCAGCGCGAGACAACTCTGGTGGAGGTATTCCGGGGAACCTCCCAATCTTCGACGGAAAGGATTATGAACGCTGGTGTGCGCAGATGAAGGTGCTGTTTCGATATCAAGATGTTCTTGATGTCGTGAATGATGGTGTTCCACCCTTGGCAGCGAACGCCACTGAAGCGGTGAGGAACAACCACCATTCGCTGAGGAAGAAAGATGGAAAAGGGCTGTTTTTGATTCACCAATGCGTTGATTCCAACATCCTGAACCTGATCATCGACTGTGATTCAGCAAAGGCAGCTTGGGACATCCTAAAGAACTCGTATGGAGGAGCAGATAGGCTGAAGAAGATACGTCTACAGTCGCTCAGGAAGCAGTACGAGGGCTTGAAGATGACAGATGGAGAATCGATTGGAGATTTCATTACGAGGTTAGTAGCATTAACTAATCAAATGAAAGGTAATGGTGAAACTGTGACTGAAGTAAATAAAGTCGAAAAGGTGCTCAGATCCTTAACCCTGGAATTCGACTACGTTGTTACTGCTATTGAAGAATCCAAGGACCTAGATACATTGAAGTTAGATGAACTTCAGGGTTCCTTAGAGGCGCATGAATTGAGAATAAGGCAGAGAAGTTCAGAGAAAGAAACTGAACAAGCCTTGCTTTCATACTCCTCTAAGAGAAATTGGAAGGCAGGCAACAAGGAGAAGGGTAGAGAAAAGGGATCAAGCAGTAAGAAGAAAGAACAAGGATCTTTCGACAAGAAGAAGGGAGACCTGTCGAAAGTTCAGTGTTATAACTGTCAGCAATTTGGGCATTATAGGAACAAGTGTAAAAACAAGAAAGTTCCTAGGGATAAAGATGCAGAAGCCAAGTTTGCTAATGATGATGACTCAGACTCTGACTCAGAGGAGTTAATGTTGATGGCTGTCGAAGATGAGATTCGACTTGATGTAGGAATTGCTGAAAGTAGCGAGCAAAATAGTGGGAACACTTGTATAAGTGGATTCACTTGTGATGCTCAAAATACTTGTGCGATGTGTGTGTGGCAGGGCAGTGGAAACACTGGTAATGCCTCCAACATTGCCAGCAATGATAATGAAGAACTGTCGTTCATGACAGCTACTGACCCAGAATTACTGTTGTTGAAGGCTGATACAAATTCGACTGAAGAGAAGTCTGTCGAATGGTATCTCGACACAGGATGCTCAAATCACATGTGTTGTCACAAGGAGTGGTTTGTCGAACTGGAGCAGATAAGTAAGAAGATAAGGTTTGCAGATAACAGTAAAGTTACTGCTGAAGGAGTAGGTACCATAAAATTCCTGTCGAAAGATGGTAAGTGGTGCTACATTCAAGGGGTATTTTATGTACCAGATATGAGGAGCAATCTGCTGAGTATTGGGCAGATGATTGAGAAAAACTTCACCGTCGAAATGGGTGATAACAGTCTCAGCCTGTTTGATTCGACCAAGAAGTTGATCCTGAAGGTGTTAATGCAGAGTAACAGAACCTTCAAGATCAAGCTGCAAGTAGTCGAAGAACATTGTCTCCAAACCACTGTCGAAGAGGAGCACTGGAAGTGGCACAGAAGATATGGCCACCTCAACTTCAAGAGCTTGAGTCAACTACATGAAAAGAAGATGGTTCATGGGTTGCCTGCAGTAAAAGTACCTGTCGAAGTTTGCGAGAGTTGTTGCAAGTCGAAGCAACCAAGAAACTCGTTTAAATCAGAAGTACCTAGCAGAGCAGAGAAGAAGCTAGAGGTGATATTTTCTGATGTCTGTGGTCCTTTCGAAGCATGTTCCTTAGGAGGGAATAAGTACTTTGTCACCTTCATTGACGAATACACTAGAATGTCCTGGGTGTATTTGATCAAAAGGAAGAGTGAAGTACTAGAAATATTCAAGAAGTTTAAGGTAATGATTGAAAAGCAGAGTGACTGTGAAATCAAAACCCTTAGAAGCGATGGAGGTGGTGAGTACAATTCTCATGGATTTGTCGAATTCTGTGAGAAAGAAGGAATTGTGCATGAAGTCACTGCACCTTACACGCCTCAGCATAATGGTACGGCTGAGAGGAAAAACAGGACCATCCTCAACATGGTAAGAAGTATGTTGAAGGAGAAGAAGCTACCTCATAGTTTATGGGGAGAACTTGTAGCCACAGCAGTGTACATTCTGAACAAATGTCCCACAAAGAGATTGACTGGAAAGACACCTGAAGAAGCTTGGCTAGGAAGAAAGCCAAGTGTCAAGCATCTCAGAATAATTGGCTCAGTATGCTATAGACATGTCCCTGAGCAACTAAGAAGCAAGCTGGATGATAGAGCACAACAGATGATCCTTGTTGGCTATCATTCGACAGGAGCATACAAACTGTATGATCCTGTGCAGAAGAAAATAGTGAAAAGCAGAGATGTCGTAGTAGATGAGTCGAAACATTGGAACTGGGAAGAAGGCTGTGAGAAAACTACAATGATGGACTTCGACGAAGTCTCTGATCGAGATAATCAGAATGAAGAGGTCGAAACTGAAGAGCCAGAAGAACCCATTGCTGTCGAACCTTTAAGGAGGTCGCAAAGGGAAAGGCAGAGATCAGTAAGACTAGAAGGATTCGACACTTACCCAGATTCTGCTATTACAGCAGAGGGAGACCTGACACACTTTGCACTAATGGCAGAAGCAGAACCAGTGAGCCTGGAGCAAGCTCTTAGTCACAAGCAGTGGAAGGAAGCAATGGTTGACGAGTTGAAGTCAATCGAAAAGAATGATACTTGGAAGCTAGTCGAACTTCCAAAAGAAAAGAAAGCCATAGGGGTGAAGTGGGTCTTCAAGACCAAGGTCAAGCCAAATGGAGAAGTGGCCAAGTACAAGGCCAGGCTAGTAGCCAAAGGGTTCTTGCAGAAACCCGGTTTGGATTTCAATGAGGTCTTTGCCCCAGTAGCCAGGATCGAAACCATAAGATTGGTAGTAGCATTGGCAAGTCATAGAGGTTGGCCCCTGCATCAACTGGATGTAAAGTCAGCATTCCTGAATGGACCTCTGGAGGAGGAAGTCTATGTTTGTCAACCACCTGGTTTTGAGTCGAAGGGTAAAGAAGACAAAGTCTACAAGCTGGAGAAGGCCCTGTATGGGCTCAAGCAAGCTCCAAGAGCGTGGAACAAGAGAATTGATGGATTTCTCTTGGCTCAGAAGTTTATTAGATGCACTAATGAACATGGAGTGTATGTGAAGAAGAATGGAACCTCGACTCAGTTGTTGTTGTGCCTGTACGTAGATGATCTACTCGTAACTGGCAGCAATGAAGCCGAAGTCGAAGCCTTCAAGAAAGTGATGATGTCAGAATTTGAAATGAGTGATCTGGGACATCTATCATATTTCTTGGGGATGGAGTTTACCAAGACAAGTAAGGGTATACTCCTGCACCAGTCGAAGTATGCAGCTGATATTCTGAAAAGATTCGACATGAGCAACTGCAAGGAAGTTTCGACACCATCAGACACTAGCAGCAAGCTGTCGAACGACGACGAAGGGATTGAAGCAGATGCCACCTCGTTCAAACAGATTGTGGGCTCCCTGAGGTACTTGTGCAACACTCGACCTGACATTATGTTTAGTGTCGGAATGATCAGCAGATTCATGGAGAAGCCGAAAAGCTCTCATATGGCAGCTGCAAAAAGAGTACTAAGGTATGTAAAGGGAACACAAAGTTATGGTATTCTGTTCCCTAGCAAGAGTGTGTCGAAGAGTGGTAATGAAGTGTTTGGCTACACTGACTCCGACTGGAGTGGAGACAGGAGTGATCGAAAAAGCACAAGTGGGTATGTCTTTATGTATGGTTCGACACCCATCTCTTGGTGCTCGAAGAAGCAAAGTATTGTTGCGTTGTCCTCCTGTGAAGCAGAGTATGTAGCTGCTTCCTTTGCAGCATGTCAAGCATCATGGCTGAGCATGCTACTGGTCGAAATTGGAGTGCACAGGGTCGAAGCAATGAAATTGTTGATCGACAACAAGTCTGCAATAGATCTCGCAAGGAACCCTGTCGCACATGGAAGGTCGAAGCATATAGAGACCAGATATCACTTCCTGCGTGATCAAGTAAACAATGAGAAGCTGAATCTGGAATATTGCTGTTCGGAACTTCAAGTAGCTGATGCAATGACCAAGCCATTGCAAAAGGGAAGATTCGAAGAACTGAGAACAATGCTTGGAATGATGTCGCCCAGCAATATGAATTAGGAGGGAATATTGAGATATGCCTAGTAATTCTATTGCTTGTAATTATAGTAGGTGTAGTTAGAAACCTAGTCGAAATGGGCCAGTCGAATGGGCTAGCCGAAATTATGGGCCTGGGCCTGTTTCATTGTATATATATACTGATGTCAGTAGCATGTAATTCTGACCTACTTTTATGAAATTCAGTGCAGCTTTTACCTAATATTATATTGCCCTACTTATTCCTGCTGTACCTTGCGCCGCCACTTCCTTTTTCTTGTCCCTTTCACGTTTCATCCCCAACAATGGTGAGAAATCCCCCTCACTGCCAACGATTTCTCACTTTTGTTTCTTTTAATTTTTTTTCTTTCTAAAAAACGTATTTTAATTTAAAAGCAGTAAAAAAATAAAAAGAAATTGTAAAAAAGAACCCATTTTAATTTTTATTTTAATGTAATTGATCCGTACCTTGATCGCCCAAGAGTGGAACAGGTCGTTGTTCGATCGCTCTGCCGGGCAATGAGGTCGCGAGCAGAGCTCATAGTGGGTGTACCTGCAAAGACACTCCAACGCTCAAATCAGGGAGGAAGAAGTCAAAGCAGGAAAATCATATTCAAAATCAGTAGTGTAAACAAATTGGTTAATTGGGATGGATTAAAACTAAAACTATTTTTTTTATATAAAAATAGACATCTAAAATTGGCTATTTAAACAACCAATGTTGGATGTCTTGGAAAATCATATTCAAAATCAGTAGTGTAAACAACTGATTTTAAATGTCATTTTAAATTCATTCAAAATGTGTAACGTCATTCTTAATCACTCTCAATGAACTACTAATCTGTAATGTACCTCATTACTAATTCAACATTGGTCGTTTAAATAACCAATTTAAACTGTGTGTTTTTAGATAGTGAATTTCAATATGAAAGCATATTTTGAATCGATCTTTTATACAATAGATATTGAACGTGACATTTATAATCGGTTATACTTCAAACTTTCTAAAATAGCCGATGGCTGACATTTCGTCATAATGGCTTATAATATCATAAGATACAACGATTACTATATTACAAAACAATGTTAATTAGTAATTGTTAATTACTTCATATAATATATAATATGTGGGAGAAAGTATAATAATATATAATATGTTTCATTGTTTGTTTCATCGACAATTTTCAACAATTTGGGGAGAGACTTTTAGGTTTGAACCCGAGTATATCCATTAGATAATATGTGTGATATATTTATTTGCTATTTTTCCGTCTAAAATAACCAAAAAATAGAATATATTTTTGTAACAAGTATCAATAGAAGTGCATCCTAAGAGTAAACACCGATAAATATGACAAAACGATACATAATAATAATAATAATAATAATAATAATAATAATAATAATAATAATAATAATAATAATAATAATAATAATAATATTAATATGGCAAAATGATTTAGTTGTGCAAATAATAATAATAATAATAATAATAATAATAATAATATCACGCTCTAATTATGATCACTGCTGGTATGAGAGGTTAGCAATGACATGACAAATAATAATAATATGTTCTCTTAATTGTATAAATTTTCGTAATGGTAATATCATGCTCTACTTATGATCATTGGTAAGGAGTTGTCAATGACATAACAAAACGCTAACTTGATGATCTCTTAGTTTTAAAAATTATCATAATTATAAGATCACACTCTCTTAATTTTGGAAGTTTTGGCAATGTTATAAAAATCAAAGTAGTACATTTAGAAATCTCAAGACAAAACTAATTTATGAATTAGTCATCTTTATAGGTTGGTGCTTTCCAACAACATATTTGCAAAACATTATTTAAGAAATAATGGAAATTTTCAAAGTCATTTTTTACTTATTATTTCCTATCATATTATATGCCTCAAACAATTGCCCAATTTCTTCATGTGGCATTGGAGATAGTAAAATCATTATTCGTTTCCCCTTTAAATTAGAAAGTGAAAATCGTCCTAATTGTGGCTATCCTGGTTTCAACTTAATATGTACCAAAGATGGCAAGACAATTCTAAAACTTCCAAACTCTGAAGAATTCTATGTACGTAGCATAAACTATGCTACACAACAAATACAAGTGAATGATCCCAATGATTGTCTTCCCAAACGTCTTATGAGTCTTAATTTAACAGATTCTCCCTTTACTGCTACTTATAGTAGAAACCACATTTTCATAAGTTGCCCATCTAAAACCGCAAATTCGCGATTTATTCCCATTGACTGCCTTAGTAATTCCACATATTTTGTATCCACTATCCCTTCAGAGAGCTTGAGCAAATCACTTCCCAAGTCTTGCTCGGTTATTACAAGGATTTCGATACCGGTCGTAAGGCGAGAACTATATGATGCAAATCTCGGAAATGAGTTTAGCGGTAATCTTGACTTAGTATGGGGTACACCGTATTGTAGCCCTTGCGAAATAAAGAAGCAACTGTGTACACCTCATGGCGTTGGCAACCCAGTTACGTGCAGTCCTAATCCCAAAACACAACCAAGTAAATATGTTTTATGATCTTATCTTCAATCTAAAGTTACATCTGGATATAAATACTGATGTTTATTGGTTAAATTTTTAGGTAAATCAAATCATGGACATATTAAAATTACCAAGTTCATCGTATTTGGTATCCTTGGAGTACTTGTCTTGATTTTTATTTTATGTGCATGTTGTTGCTGTTTCTTCAAAGATTCTTCAGAGAGTAGTTCAAATGATACAATGTTATCAAATATTGAAATGTCACTAGAAGAACCTGACGTGACAATGGGACTAGATGAGGCAACAATTGAATCTTATAAGACAATAGTACTTGGGGAAGGTCGAAGTGTTCCTCAACCCAACGATGGGAAATGTCCGATATGTTTGTCAAAGTACAAGGAAAAAGAGAAACTCAGAATTATACCTGGTTGTAATCACTGTTTCCATGTTGGTTGTATTGATGAGTGGCTTCGCAGTAACACTACCTGCCCAGTTTGTCGTAACAACCCTTAGAAGATCAAGCATACCCTTAGTTTATTAGGATACAGTTTTGTAAAAAGAACTTATGAGATAGCCATAAGCTCTTAAAAAAGTCATGAACAAGTATTTAATAAAACTTGGAATAGTTGATTGAGCAATGAATGTCTAATCAAATAAATATGGAGAAGTAATTCTTTAAAAATTGCTGCTCAAGTGGTGAGTTGAGAGATGCTTTAAGAGATGGAGATAAAGAGGTAAGGGGTTCTGTTTGATCTGTTCCAATAATGAGGAGTTACAATTTTCACTAAAAACCTTATTGTATATCATTCCTCTAGACAACAAAATACTATCCTAGAATGGTCAAATAATTTCCTTTTGAAAGAAAAAAGTATATATTATTTTTTAAAAAAAATTTCTTCTTATATTACAATTCAACTTCCAACAGTCCCTCTGTACATGTGGAATCACTTACCATCTGGTATAAGGACTTGAAGTGACATCAACTAAGAAATTAGAGTCAAAACAAAAATTTAACTATTTCTGTAACAGAACTCTTGGTCTAAAGTTAGGTTGGCAGAGGAGAGAAAAGTGAAGGAACTATTCATTTTAAGCCAACAGATGCAGGTTAGTTGGTTGATCATCATCTAGAAAAATGACTGAAAATAGGGTGTACTGCGGCTTTAAAGTCGTCGTAAAATCTTTGCTCAGAAAACCGACTAGCCCGTTTCCTCGCTGCAGCAGCCATCCTAAGTCTCTCTATCTCTGGCATCTTTATGATTCTAGAAATGGCGTCTGCATATTCTTCAACTGTAGAGGCAAGAAAACCTGTTTGTTGCCCATCTTCATCTAACACAATGTCGAGTTTTGGGCCAGCAGAATTATGAGCTGAAAAGCAAACAATGCAAGAGGTAATCAATACATGTAAAAGCATTCTAGGATATGGAGAAAATAAAGCATGTTGACCAAGAGGTAAAATTGTGCAACACACCCACCAATTGGGATGGCACCAGCAGCCATATATTCTACAACACTAATGCCAAAATGCTCATCTGTCATGGAATGGATGCCGGCAACAGCACCCCCTAAAAGTTCCACCAAATCTCTGCAGGTCAAGGCAATTGAATTTAACAGCAAGAAATTGTTGAAAGCCAAGGTTCTCAAAATTATAAAAATAAAATCCAAGACAAATGATTGACAACTTCATAAACTGAACTCATGGTAAAAGTCATTAACTAAATTTAATGAGACTTGTCAGTCATTCATCCAGACTTCTATTGACTTTCTATTGACTAAATTAACTAAATTTAATGAGACTTGTCAGTCATTCAAATCCCATTTAATGATCCTTTCTATTGACTTTTTTTCTCACTAAAGGATTTACAAGGAGAGCTCTTGCAGCCTATATAACTGGCCATTCATCGTTAATTCGTTATCATATACAATTGACTGAGGGCACTTGAGAGGAGCCATACCCCACCATAAGAAGTTCAAGAAAACAAACAACAAATGAATGAGCCAAATACCAATATTGACATTTCAGTTTACTTTCTAATTATCTTGACCTTGTCTACAGCGGAAAAGAGCAACCTAGTGCTATAAAACTCCCACCATTACATGGTTTTTGAAAGTGTCGAATCCATTGTGAGTCTACTGAAGGAAGTGTTTCCTAATATTGGCAAGAGACTAATACCACAACTCAAATCCATGATCTCCTAATCACATAGCAGCAATTCCATTAGTTGCACCAAGGCTCCCCTTCACCAATAGGGGGAAGAGCTAGTTCTTTATCAGCAAATTTTAATAACCCAGTTCAAAATTGTGTGGCTTTTTTCCAAACTAGGATATAAAAAAACCATAAAAACTTGAAACTACTTTATTACATACTAATTAGACAAAGGAATCTAACTTTTTAGGAAATAAAAAATAATGATCACGTCCCTACTTCTCCCCAAGATAATCAACGACAAAACTATGGCCACGTAAAAACAATTCAACCACATATTTTAAAATACCAGAACGAAGCATAAGTAATGCTGTTTTCTAAACAGATACATGGAATAATTAAGATCTCACCAAAAAAAAAACATGGAGTGATTTAAGATAGATGCCTAAACTAGTCACTAACCGTAGTTAGACCTGATGTATATAAGCTTGGGAGCTAAGCAAGTCATTTGAGACCACAAATTAGAAATGCTTTGAAGTTCCACAAATTTTTTTAATCAATCAGTACATAATCCAATTGACTGCCGAGTGCCGAAGTATAATAATCAATAAAAGCCACTGGTACTAACCTGTATGTTACATTCTTGTGGAATTCCACTTGTTCATTCACATTCAGCTCAATTGCTTTCTTTTTTAACATTTCAAGTCTTTCCTCATCTGCTTTATTTCTACAGCTACCCACAAATTGGAGCTTAGCTTTTGGCAAGTCGGAATCTAGTTTCTTAATGGCATCTGAAAAGGCCTCTAGTTGGACACTGTGAGCCTACAATGAAAAGAATAATGTAAACTCGGTACAATCAATAAAGACCCAAAGCCACCAAAATGGTAGTATCTCCCATTCATAAGGTTGATAGGAGCATGCCTACCTTCTCTGGTCGAAATTGTGCAACAGATATTATTACAGGAGTTTCAGCTGATCTTTCCAAAGGAAGCACCTGCAAATATTGCTTACCTGTTAGAAACTATTGATGATTACACACACACACACACACACAGATTCAGGTTGAGTTTATAATTATGACTAAATTGGCTGAGTAACAATGCTTTGGGGATTTTAATAACAAGTGAGATAGGGAAAACACCAAACGCTCACAGTAAATTCACGTTTTAAATAAATATGCAAGGATAGGCTATTAGGCTTTAAACATTTAGTAAATATATCACTCCCAATATGCCAATACCAATTTTAGGATAATAAAGAACAAATTTCAGACCTGAAGTCCCGAAGTATCACAAGGAGGATAAACTCGCTTAATCCGATCTGGAACTCTCCAAAGCTTTTCAATATGGGATTTGGTCCAAGATGAATTGACCATAGCTAGGTGTGCGCAAGATCCAACAATCCCATACAAGCAGCTGAATACTGAGTAATAGACTATTTTGCCCCGAGAAAGCCAAACACTGCCAGAAAATAACTGTCAGATTCCTTAAAAGAGGGAAAGAGCCAAGAGGTCAAATGAAGTGTTGCAACTTCATGATGTTTAAAAATTAAAGATTCATAGTCATAGACGAAGTCTGTAACTATTGCTTTAAGCTCAGTACAGCTACAATAAAAGCACAGAGATAGACCATAGGATTTTAGAATCCGAGAATTTGTTAAAATTCTGGAATTTAGAGCATTGTAGCACACCATAGAATGACACAAGTGTGTGAATTGAAGGTTGAAAGGATGTATGCATGGTTGTCAAATTCGAGAGTCTACATAGACTCGTGAGGGGACCGTAGACTCGACTCGTAGACTCGACTCGTAGACTCGTAAGAGTTTATGAACAAAAATAATTACACTAAAAAAATCGGTAAAATAATTACTGTAATGTCAAACAGTATCAAACTATCAATAACAATGAAGACATTTCATCAATACATAAATATGGACTTACTATGTCATTATATGCCACGTGATGATTTCAAATACTTAAGCATGTGCAAAGATAATGATAATAATTAATAGGGTAAAATATGGTTTTAGTCCCTACAAAATCGGGTCCTTCTAAGTTTAGTCCCTACATTAACGAAATAGGCGTTTTGGTCCCTACATTTTTTTTTCCGTTTTCATTAATAGTCCCTGTCGTTAAATAGGCAACGGAAGTGTGACGTGGCAGTTACTGTAGGCTGTTACTATAGGGACCAAAACACCTATTTCGTTAAAGTAGGGACTAAACTTAGAATGACCCAATTTTGTAGGGACCAAAAACATATTTTACCCTAAATAAAAAAAGCCTAAACAGATGGATTTAACGACAGGGACTATTAATGAAAACGGAAAAAAATGTAGGGACCAAAACGCCTATTTCGTTAATGTAGGGACTAAAAACGAAATCCCAAATTTTATAGGGACCAAAAGCATATTTAACCCTAATTAATAATACACTTGATTCAGTAGCTTTAGAACATTAATACTAATTCAAAGAGTAATAACACAGTAGCTTTAGAGCAATAACACTAATCCAGCAATAATAGTACTTGATTCAAAGAGCAATAAGACTATCTTTTTACTAATTCTAATTCAGAAATAATACAATAATAAGTGAAAACACATTTAAATGATTTTAATTTAATTTATTGTGTGTTTTTGTTATTAAAATTTGTTGAAAACACATTTAAATGTATTTTTATATGCTACTGACAATATATGATTGTATTATATATTCATTTTATTTTTATAAATATTAATATTTTAGATGTTATTAATTTACAAATTATTTTGGGTTATGGAGGTGTTAAAATGATATCTATATTTAAAATGGGCTTTAAAAATGAAAAAAAACTGATTTTGGGCTTGTTTACTCGCATACACCCCCTGCTTTGCTGATTACACCCCTGATTGTGGTAGATTCGATAGAATCGCTTCAGACTCGCGAGTCTATCCGAGTCTATCCGAGTCTACCCGAGTCTATCCGAGTTTACCAAAATTGTGATTCTACATGAAATTTGACTCGTTTTGGGGGAGTAAACTCGTAAACTCGTAGACTCGTACGTGTTGACTCGCGAGTTTGACAACCATGGATGTATGTGAAAGGAATAAGTCAGTGCAAAAGGTGAACTCACATATAAAATCTTCAACCTCACCAATCTATGCACCAAAAGATTATAGAATTGTTAAATGCAGATCAGGGGCACAAGGGGTAACTTTTTTCTGAGAACCTCTATTCTCACCAACCCTCATCCTCAAAATAATTTGGCTATGCTATAATATTAAAATTTATGAAATATTGTAGAAAAATAATACCATCATTGAACAAGTATAGAAAAGAGGGTAAAGGAAACTCATGAAGTATGACTTGAATTAGACGAGGGAAAAAAAGTGAAAATCCAAGTATTAAAAATCAAACCTTTTTGCCACCAAGGCATCATTATTATACATCAAGCTGCGCTGACGAACACGGGATAGCATGTCTGTACTGATGGTAGGGTAATGTGTATAGCAAATAACCTTACAACCAAACAACCTGGCAAGTGGATATGTAAAAGCGTATCCACTTGTGTCAAAATAATATAAAGGTGTGAATTTGCACAAAGCTTCCCATGCAAGATACATAGAGCCCAGACTTTGACCAATCATAGTAAAGTGTGGATAAGTAGTTTCTTCAATCCACTTTCTCTTGTACAAATGCACCACCTGAGAATTGTGGATAACAAAAAAGACACAGGTTATCTAGTTTTTTTAACAAACAAATCAAAAGGAATCTAACACAATAAGTTCCAAGTGCGTGCTATACTGCTATTTACCATTGCAACAATACTCAATTATTTCATACAAGCAAATAATCATCACACTTATCTTGTTCCTTGGGTAATGTAATCTGAGTTTTTGTTCTGTACCAGACTATATAGCATTAAACACCCCTCATCTTTTGGTTCCTATCAAAATCTCCGTCTACTCCATCTTCCCAGCAAGCAATGGCATGTTTGACTGCATTTCCCCAGCTCACTTCCCTTAGAGTGGGGAATCCATCTCAAGGGCCAAAGATCTAAGATCAGTCTATTGCTACTTATGGCGATAAAGAAAGAGTTGGTTTTCTTCCCTTTTGAACTTCACTGTCCAACATCAGTCTATTCTGACAAGAAGCTATGCTCTATGTGATAGAGTATAGAGTATATCAAACCCTGTGGGTTCTGAATATAGATAGATTCTTCAATTCATGGGTTCTAAGGTTCTTGAAGACTGTAAGTTAGTTGTTCAAATGCGGCAGTTATAGCTCTCAATATTGAACCCTAAATTTATGTGAAACACCGTGATGCATTCTGGATATTTGGCAAAGTCTTGTTATTTGATCCATATAATAAAATAGGATAACTCATCAATAGGAAAACACAACCTATTTTATTCATACTATGATATGAGTATATATTAAGTACAGAACCAAATCAAAGGCTAATTAATTGCTACAGATCCTAAGTACAGAATCAAACCAGGCAAGTATTCTAACAGATTTTGTTCCCCTATCAATCATCTGATCATTGCCACAATTTGGCAGTTTCAGAATAACCAGCTTCCCATACAGGTAAATGCATTTGCCATAGTCACAATGACAGGTACATAACAAAATATAAACAAAAAACCCACATAAATGAATAATATAAAAAAAATACACTTGCAAAATCAGAATAACTTAAAAGAGTCTGTTTGGATTGCCTTGTTTTTGTGAGAGCTTATAAAAACAACTTACAATGACATGTCCATAAGCTTCTTCAGCTTATTTTCATAATTTCTCGACAACAGCTTATGAAACAGCTTATAAGTTATAACTTATACAATAACAATTTGCCTTCATTTTATATTTTATTTTAGAAACAGCTTGTACATAAGAATTTATATCATAAGTGTGTATACTATAAGTGTTTAATTAACGTTAAACGAGTTAGTGTTGTGAAAAATCAAAAAAGGAATAAAATTAGCACAAAATAAAAAAAACATTTGCACAGAGATTAAAGAATGAATGAAAGAGGAAGAAGAGAGAATGAAAACCTTAGGAGGGGAGAGAAGGGTGACACCAAAGCGATCAATGGCTCGAGCCATCAAGGTTTGAGGGGTAGCATCGTGATCTCCAGTGTAGACAAGGCAGTGAAGGTTAGGGTTTTCTTCTTGGATGGCTCTCACGGCACACCAGAGTACCCTTTCTCCGCCGCCGCCGTCGTTTGTGTATGGATGGAAGAACCCCATCGCATTCTTCCTGTTTCTTCTGCCGTTGATCGCGGAAAAACAGAGTTTCACGATCGGCGCAGTGATGAGTGTGAGGATTATGAAGATGAGTGTCATCGTTAATTTCGTAACACGCCTTCTCGTTGCGTAAGAACAATCAACTTCGTCTTTCACAGCAACCAACGTAAGAACAATGACATCAACTTCGTCTTTCACAGCATGTTGCGAGACTCAGATTTGCAAGGGAGCTAACCATCGGCAATTCTCTAGTTCGTTAGTGAGGGGGTTTCGATTGGCTAGAATTGATACGGTGGCGATGGGTTTTGTGATGCTGGCTGCGTATCGTGAGAATGGAGGAGAGACGACGAGAACAAAGGGGGGTTTGGATGAGGTGGTGGACTTGAATCGTAAAATGGCTTTCGAGTCTGGTCGGCGACACTCGATGTTCGGTTGAGGTGTTGCGCCGAGGCTTGTGTTGTGGTGCTTTAACTCAGTGGTGACACGATTGTCATTTCACCGGTTCACCAAATTCCATTATTTTTTCAGATTTTCAGATTTCAGATTTCAGATCTCCAATGTATTTTTGGTGTGATTGGTGAGGGTCTGTTACTCTCTTCTTCTGTTGGGTATATCCGATGTTTTAAAACTCGGACCGGTGACCGACTCGGTGAAGGTACCGGGTCACTGGGTCAATGGTCGGACCGAATGGTCGATAGTTGAACCGCATGACCAAAACTGAGACCGGATGAATCGGACCCAGTCTCTATTTCGAGAATTTTCAATACCTATATAGTATATAATATAAATTTCGTCTCTGTAAAATTAATAACTATGTTTATTTTATATTTACTAAAATATAAAAAATTCCCAAATTTTCAGGACCTATATATTTCATACTTGTAAAACTTAATTTGCTAAAATTACACACCATGCCTATTTTATTTTTATTTGCTTGGTATATATTAAATAAATTTTAAAAGTTCATATCATGCTTCAATAAATATTTAGAACAAATTTCTTAAGTTAACAACTTAATATTAAATAAATCTTTTAAAAAATACTTAATATTAAATAAGTTTGTTGAAACATAATATTAATATTGCAAGCTAATGCTATGAGGATGAGCGTACTTGACTTTTAGGAAAAGAGGTACCAATTATATATATTTGAAATAAATAATATCCTCAATAAGATTGGTAGCCTCATCGTAGCGCTTAGTATTTGCTTTCAACAGGTCAGGGGTTCAAACCCCACTAATGGCATTTTGTTGAGGGTTTTTTTTTAGTCTCTTTTGTTTTAAGTAGTTTACAAATAGTCTCACATCGCATAGAATGAACGGAAGAGAGAAGAGAATGAGATATAAAAGGAAGACGTATGTCAATGGGAAACATACTTACCTAGATGACAATCACTAGTGGGGGCCTGCGTTCGCGCGGCCCCTCCCAATTACAGTTCAAAGATTTGATAAAAAAAAAAAGCAAAATGCACAACTCGGTCCGGTTCGAGCCGGGTCACCGGTTTTTCCAAAAACCGGCTGAGTCACACCGGTTCCCACCGGTTTGCTGCATGGCTGATCCAAAACCTTGACCGGCTCGGTTACCCCCCCGGTTCCCGGTTCGACCGGTCCGACCGGCCGGGCCGGTTTTTAAAACACTGGGTATATGGTAATGTTAAAAAATAGGGTTTTTTTTTTTACCCCTACAATATCCCCTAATACCCCCACATATTCTCTTATTTCAAAAATACTTTGACATTTGGTCTTTAACGGAATTACCAAAGTAGTGGGTAAATCTGTTTGTTGAAATAGTGACTCCTTAATAATTGTAAGTCTTTGAACCCCAAATAATTCAGAATATAGATGATAACGTGAGGTTATTTCTTCAATTAGTTCTTGTCGAATTAACGGCCAACTTTTATCACCATAACCAAGACCAATAGTGTTTTGGACCAGCCCAAGAGGCCCAATCCGCATTAGGAACGGCCCAGTTCGACAATGGATTCGGCCCAACAAACAAGCCATCACACGGGGTCAAGATCGACAGATCAGATTACAACGCCCTGATCCAACGGCTCCGGATCGGGCAAGACCCACGGAGTCCCTTGGCCTGCGTCTATAAATACGGTTCTACCTGCCACATTTAGGTACGCTTCGCTCACTTGTGCTTCTCACTGACTTCTGATTGCTAACTTTGGCATCAGAGTGTTTGCAGGTGTAACACCCCGATATTTCTAACGTGTAGATATACCGTAATGCACAATATTAGCAATAATCAGATGACACAATTCTTGCTTAAGTATTGAACGTAGAAACTTTTTTCCTCGAAAGGAGTGTCTGCAGGTACCCGACCCCCCGAGTTCAACCTCGAAAGGAGACGACGCTGACGGTGACAACCTCAGAAGATTCCGACTCGCAAAGGACCCGCCCGACCTTGGGCAAGAAGAAGGATCTCAATAAGCATAGGATACCGACCGCAGATTCCGGATCTCAGATCCCATGTTAAGGTACACAACATTTGGCGACCACAGTGGGAGCTTATCATTAATCTCTCATCAAACCAGAGTCTTTTCCCATGGCTCCACGAGGACAACCCCCTACCCGAAGTCAGCCTCGTCCACAAAGCGTCATTGAAGTCGTGCCCAGACAGAATCAAACTCCGCGCCACTCCTCTCGCCTCAGCCCGTTGTCGAGGCAGTCCCAATTCCGGTCCAAGCAGTAAACTAGATACTGGATCTCCTGGATCGCCGAAGTCGCGACATTACCCAACAAGAATTGCGCCTGACACAGATGGAAGAGGAGGTCACGGCAGTCCGAGCAAACACTCCTGCTATCTCGGCTCGGCCACTCGACAAATCTCCTGTTCAACAAACTGTCGCCTCCAAGCGCCACCGCTCCCCACCTCGAAGGAAAATCGCCCATAGACATCACGTTCGTCTCCTCCTCGCAGGGCAGGCCGACGTGGAGGCTCTCGCTCTCCTCCGACTCCCCCGAGCTCCAGCCCCAGTCAGAGCTCATATGGGTTTTCATCTCGTAGCCCTTCTCCTCGGCCCAAGCATCGCTCTCCCCGCAGGAAAAGTCATTCACCCTGCCGGGGACATTACGGACGATCCCGACGGACCCCATTTATTCGGGAGATCGCCGAGTGCAAAGTGCCGGAATCTTTGGAGAAGCCCCACAATTGAACATGTACGATGGAACCGGGGACCCAGATGAACTTGTTGACACGTTCAACCTCATGATGCAGTATAGGAACGCCACAGACGACATTAAATGCAAGATCTTCCCTCTGTCGCTGAGCAAAACAGCACTCTCCTGGTTCAGGGACCTCAAGCCCGTTTCCATCTACTCTTGGGACCAGCTCGTCCGGGTGTTCTCGACGCGCTTCACTGCATCTAGATTGAAGCCCAAGTCGGTAGACGTACTGAAAGCAGTCAAGCAAGGCGAGAATGAAACTTTGTGAGACTATATTGAAAGATTTAACAAAGAGGAGAACAATGTCAGACACCTAGAGGATAAAATCAGACTCTTATTCATGAGGCGCGGGCTCCGCAAGAAGAGCCTTTCCAAATCGACGTTGGCGTTCGCCGACCCCGCACTTTGGAAGAATTCCTACGTCGAGGGCATAGGTTCATTGACTATGAGGAAGAGGATATGGCCGATGAAGCTAGTCAATGTTCAACCCCAGCAAAGGGAAGCGACAAAGGGAAAAATGCAAAGAAAGATTCTGCAGGGATAAACTAGAGGTTCAAAGATGGGCAAAAATGGTAAATATATTTATCCAACTTATTAAAATTTTACAAATTCCAATAATATAATTTAATTGTAACAAAGTATATAATTCCAAAAACTATGATATATATATATATATATATATATATATATATATATATATATATATATAGAGAGAGAGAGAGAGATGTTTTTAAAGAAAAATAGACAAAAATCACAATAGAAGAATAATCCTCCAAGTAATTTGATCACTTACAATTAAGTCTCTATGAGAAAGCATGAGGCACACAACATGATCCAACAATCACATATTGAAGAGTAACCCTCATGCAAGAAAATTGAAAAAAGCAAGTGAATTGTAACACCCTAATACTTCATCCCAAGTAGGTAGCTCGGTTGGCGAGATAAGGGATACGGAAGGAGTGCACTAAATAAGTGCAAGAAGGAGGTCCCGGGTTCAACCCGTGGAAACTAACATTTCCCCCACCCCCACTAACATTGTCTATCAAAAAAAATACCCTAATACTTATATCTTGTAGAAATACTAAAATGCACAACTTAGCATACATCAGAGATATAATTCCTATTTAGATATTGAACACAACTAAATTTTTCCCGATGAATAACCTCAATTAGTTTCAAATTCCATATCTTAAATGAAACTCATAACAATTCTCTTAAAATATATCCAAGTCATGTTATCAAAGTACAAAGACAGCAAGGGAAATAAAAATCAAAGACAATAAAACTAAGTCTTCAATCCTCTCCTCAAGCAAGTCACCTATCAGTGCTTCTTTGCTTTCCTCTTTCCCTGTTTCTCTGTAAAAACATCAATATATAAACAATGAGATACAATCTCAGTGAGTTTTACCGAGACCCCTAGCTACACTCTCGGTTCAATTATGAATTTTTATTCATATCGTAGTTTAGTTTATAAACTATGTGCTTTTCTAATCTCTGGTAGTTTAATTTATAAACTACATTTCACTAACTTAGCACGACACCGACTGCCAACTTGCTAATCCCGGTGAACCGCACCCCTTAATCTTAAGTACAACATCGACTGCCAACTTGTTAATCCCGATGAATCACGTACTTAACTTTAAGTATAACACCGACTGCCAACTTGCTAATCCCGGTGAATCACATACTTAAATTCTAATATAACATCGACTGCCAACTTGCTAATCCTGGTGAATCATACACTTAATCTTAATTACATCACCGACTGCCAACTTGCTAATCCTGGTGAATCGTACACTTAACCTCATTAGGTCGCCACCTATACTCGATGTAAATTATACATCGTTAACCTCAAACATTCTTAGATGGAATATATAATCATCCCATTTCAGTAATACAATGTTAAATTGAACATATAGTTCGTTTTATTTCCAAATGATACATGTCCCCACACGTGTACTATATTTCGGTTTTTCGAAACATTTATAACTTCAAAAACAATCCATGAAAACCTTTTAAAACATGTTTAAAAACATGGCATTATTGGTCCATTTTACAAGAGGGATGGTTGGGAAGAAGATTAGAAGCGGTTTGGAATCGAAAGGAGCGGCGAAACGAGATTTTAAAATCCTGGTACAGACCCTCACGCACGGTCCGTGCGCCCTGGGGCACGGACCGTGCGTGCTAAACACCATTTTGAAAACCAGCACCGAAACTGGCGCACGACCCGTGCGCTTCTCTCAGCACACCAATTCGTTCCGTCTTTCTCGTTTTCGCAATTCCGTTCGAATTCAACCCGTAATCCGATCTTAATCCAACTCCAAAAACAGCAATTATAACACAATAATCCATTCCAAACAATCAACAATTCATCAATACCAATCACAAGCAATAGCATCAAGTAATTCGTTCCGAGATTTGTAGTGACACAAACAAATAATTCGACACACAGCATGAGTGCAGAGTTCCCTACAGTAGTGCACCTATTTCGGTGAATTATTTAAAATAGCAAATGATATCGGATTTCAACAAACAAATACTCATTGGAAAGATCTCTGGGTCTAGTTTCAACATCTGATTTTCATTTTACAAAATAAGCATCCAGTTGGTACTGTTTTTCAAAATACGACACTGAGGTACCGAAATTAGACAGAACTTTTTGGTCAACTTGTAATCAAATTTTCCCCCTCATTTCTTAATGAAATTTAGTGAAAACAATGCCTATTTAGTAGTAAATTAAGTCTATTTTCCAATAAAACAAAAACCAACTTAAAATATTTTTTGTACAGAAAGTTATGGACAATTTACCCAGACTATAGCCTTACGGGTTTCACACTTATTTACGATTTTTTATGGTTTTCGATTTAAAAACTTTCGAAATGAAAATACCACACATAACCAGCACATCCAAACAATCACAATCGAAATATAAAAACCTAAACGTGAGTAAAACTCACCGGTTTGACGAATTTGTTAGAAATCAAGTCTTCACACGAAATAACCGAACGGTGACCACTCGAACAATCCCCGTATTCGTCCCACCGCTTCAAAACCGACACCAACAGCTCCTATTTCGAAACCTTAGGTCCTTTGCTACTGAGATTGCTTCCAGAATCGAACCAGCAGCTCCACAAGCTCTCTTAGCTATTCCATTGCACAATGTAGCTACTCCAAGTCTTTATTCTTGCTCTAATGGTAACATGCAAGACATTAGAACATCAAAACCCATTTTTTTGCTGCTTGAGAGCTAGGAGGTCCAAAAATGGTGAAGGGAGCCAGAGGAAGAATGAGATGATGAAAGTTAGTTGGTTGTGAAGAGGATGAAAAACTGAGTTGAATGGACCAAGAGGTACTTACATGCAATGAAGCTCAAGATTTCCTCCTCTTCTTCTTGCGCGCCTCTTCTCTCTCTCTCTCTCTCTCTCTCTCTCTCTCTCTCTCTCTCTCTCTCTCTCTCTCTCTCTCTCTCTCTCTCTCTCTCTCTCTCTCTCTCTCTCTCCCTTCTCTCCAATTTTTCTAAGTTTCAGAATTTTGTGGAATGAGAGGGATGATGGCTGTTTTAATAATTGGGAGCTCAGGGTTTTTAAAAGGGGAAAAGACCACTTTACCCTTAAGTTATTTCATCACTTTTATTTACTTCTAATTAACCACTAACTCATAATTTCCTTCAAAAATCTTGGTTGTGGTCTTATGGAATTGAAGAGTGTATTTGGAGTTGTATAATTTGGGTTAAGGGTTTAAAGGATATGGAAATGACCAAAACACCTTTGGCTCCCTAATCCTCACATAATCCTATTTCTACTCCAAAACAATCACACCAATTCACATACTTCAAACAACAAGGCAATTAAATCATATGATCTAGCAATTTTAGATATTGCTTTCGCGTCAAATCATAACCTCGACTAGATTTATTATTTAATCGAATAATAAATCACTATTTAATTTCGTAATCCGAAATTAACGAAACTAGGGATGTTACATGAATTAAACTTAGAAAGCAACAAAGCCATTACGCTAACAACATCAACTCTACATAAAAGGGTAGGAAGAAATAAACCTGATCTATATAATAGAAACGAAGAAAATAAAATTAAACATTTTTCTCAATAATAATATTAAAATATACATGATTTCTCAATGCTTATAACTTTACAAATAATTGTTGTCTCCATTGCCTCATTCACTAATTGATCCAAATTTATCTTCTTGCCTCTTTGCCTACTTCAAAACTGTCAATAACATGAAACCCTTTACCCTTAGTTTTTTCATTCCACCTCTTCTCGCAAAACTCACTCCTTTATTCTAGGCTAAAGTGCTCCCGGGGTCCCTTATCTTTATTTAAAGTAACGAATTAGTCCTTTATGTTTTTTTTGTCCCAAATAAGTCCTTTATCTTTCAAATTTTTGACACATAAATCCTTTTCCGTTAACAATGCTGATTTATGTGTCAAAAAAAAGAATTTATGTGTTAAAAATTTGAAACATAAAGGACTTATTTGGGACAGAAAAGGATTTATGTGTCAAAAATTTAAAACATAAAGGACTGATTTGGGACAAAAAAAAGATAAAGGACTAAATCGTTACTTTAAATAAAGATAAGGGACCCCGGGAGCACTTTAGCCTTTATTCTACTTCATGTTTTTCATTATGAATTTTGTTGTCAAAACCTATCCCCTCACCATCCAAAATTGTCTTGTTTAAATAGTCATTTCTTGCTATAATTGACTAAAACTCTACATCATCCACTCATATTCTACTAACTCATGAGTTTATTATCAATTAAAAAAATAATTCATATGAATCTGAAACTTGTCCTTTTCAATGTATAATTGTTACATTAAAAAGAATTTTAAAAGTCATCTATATATTAGTTTTAATTAAAAAAAAAATATATTTGTATTGGAATATTTCGAATTAATCCAAACAATTATAATTAGTAAATATATTTTACTCAACTAAATTTAGATTTTTACCAATTCTTATAATAATATAATTTCTTTTGTAAATAAATATATACTTTTAAAAACTATGTTGAGATTTATGATGTAAAAAATGGAAAGAAAACAACTCTACCTCTTCTACTCATTTCATACTAATTTCTGAGTTTATTAGCAATTAAAGAAATGATTCATATTCTTAAAAAAATAAATCATATAACGTAAAATAATGAATAACCGTTAGACAAAATATAATGTTAATAGTTCACTAACTATTTTATATTTTAAAGATAGTTTTAGATTAAATTTTTTTTTTAATCAAACAGGCAGTCAACCCGAATTTATTATTAAAATAAAGAGAGATATAAAAAGCACAAGGGGGGACTAGACCAAAACCCTTGGTAATAAGGACAATAATAGAATGCCCAACAAGGCCTCTAAAATAAACAACCATAGAACTCTAATGGAAGAAATTCTAAGGCGAACAGAAAACCCGAAAGGAGGCAGGGCAACACCTGAGAGTCTCCACACAACCTCCACCCACCACCTCCTGAACTCACATTCCAAACCACAACAACCTGCATCACCTCGCTATCCTCACATTAAGCACATCACAAAGTATCGAGGTTAGAGGTGGAGGCCCGGAGACGATTGGGAGGGGGCAAAGAAGCAGAAGGCAAAGGGGGAGGAGCCTGGCGATCTGCAAACTGCAATCTGGCGTCCGACAAGGTACAAACTATGGAATCAGCACCCACCGACAGCACACCCCCAGACATCCGGCGCCGTGACTCCAACCACCATCGCGAAGTCGTGCTACTGGCCAACACCGCGACAACACCTAGCTTGATCGAGGTAGCCGAGCCACCAACCACCACCGCGGCCTTGCGCCCCCGGCCAACACTTTGGCACAATCAAGCAAAACCGCGAGCGACAGGGAGAAGTGCCCACGACAAACGGAGAGGAGGCGTGACTGCGGTCCAAAGTCCGAAACGACAGCCACCATTGCGAACATCAGACAAACCACCGTGAACCACCGCGAAACACCGCAAAAACACCGCATCCGAAACAACCCCTGCGCGAACAGAGCCACAAACCACCGCGAACAGAAGCACTCCATAGTACCTCCAAAAGCGCGCAGATCCATCAACAGGGAGATCCGACCAGCAACGCCTCGGGGGAGAGGCCGTGGACGTCACAGAGGAGATCAGCTCCAATGAAAGGGAGCCCCCAACGGCGGTTCCAATCCAAGCAGCGCCCAACCCATTTTTATTAATTTACAGCCACCGGAACGACCGAAGTCGAACACGAAACGGCGACGGCGCAAGAACTTCTCCAGATCCAGATCGCAAAGAGATCCAAATCGCTTAACAACATATTCAACAGATCCAAAAGAAGCGCAGATCAGAGGAGAAGGAGCACTGAGAGGAGAGGGGAAGAAACCGGGGAGGGAGCCCCCCCTCCCAGCGGCGGCGCTGTTTTCTTTTTCTCCCAACGCTCTTAGATTAAATTTAATGAAACATTTATTATACAATATTATATTATATTATTGGTAAATATATTGTTAATTGTTATTATAATTTCAGTCTTTCCATCAGAAATTAGAAAATATCATTTTCATAAAAATAGTTAAATGATATTCTGTAACACCCCGATATTTCTAGCTTGTAAAAATACCAAAGTGCACCACTTGGCATACATCAGAGTAACTTCCTGTTATTGAATATTGAACACAACTAAAAACTTTCGATAAATAATTATCAAATGGTTCCATAAACCTCATTAAACATAACAAAGTACTTAAGTCTCATGACTTAAAACTTATACAATCCTGGTGTTCAATACCCAAAACATAAATAGCGAAAACGATTTACAACTGTTAGCTAGTAATAGTTGTACAATCGATAATACAAAGTCAACAAAAGGGAAAAGACATAAACTTAAAACTGATTCCTCCGATAACTCCGTGAGTCACCTCGGCTAACTGTGCTTCTTCGCCAATGCTTTCCCCTGTTTCTCTGTAAAAACCACAATAATAAAGGGTGAGATAAACATTATCTCAGTGAGTCCTATCGAGACCCCTTACTAACTCTAGCGGTTCATTATGCTTCTATTCTTTGAACTCGTAGCCCTAATAAGCGACTACGTGGACATATATTCTTCTAACCCGTAGCCCTAATAAGCGACTACGTGATATGTTTCTTTATTTCTTGTAGCCCTAATAAGCGACTACAGTTCATGTCTTATCTTTTCTTTAATTTAGCACAACACGTCGAAATCACTTTTTATTTTCATGATTCTCGGTGAACCCAATTCCGCTAACCTTGGAAAGCGGGCTACATGGAAGGGGCCTAAGGTTCGGGCTCACGACTTCCCTGCCTTAGTATGCTAATAATCTGGGGTCGTCACCCTTGATATACATATATTATTATATGTATGCCATTCTACATTTCCTTTTAGGGAAAGTAATTCTTCCTTTCCTTTTGGGAAAGTAACTTGACTTGTATTTACATGGATTGAGAATTTACATGACTTGTATGGACTTATAGTCCTTTATCTTAACTTGACTTGTGTACACTCGCGTTTACTAAACTACGGTTTTTCGTAACTTTCATAACTTAAGAATTTTATCTCAAGCACACACCATTTCATGATAATCATAAATTACAATCATTGAGTAACATTGGGGAAGTGATTAGAAGGAACTTGGAATCATTTGGAATGGACTAAAGTGCACTTTGAAATGGACTACAGAACTTGACGCACGACCCGTGCGCATCTTGAAATTTTTGCCCACAAGTAAAAGACGGTGGAGCACGGTCCGTGTGCCAGGGCACCCGACCCGTGCGTCCATATCAATTTTTCAGAAAATGCTGTTTTCGTGTAATTTTCCATTCCGTTCCGATCCCAATGTCTGTTCCGATCGATACCCTAACTCTATCAAACATTATTCCAGTCCAGAACAACAATTTATTCAAGCAATCACAGCGTCATTCAATCAATCATATAAGCTACCAAAAACGTAATTTGTTAAAAACGGTTTTGGACTCGATTCTTTTTGAAATAAAAACGCGAAACACATGGATTCACAGACATGCAACTCAGTACCGGAAAAACATCCCTAAGCGAGTATAGAACTCACCGATTGCGATGAAAATCGCACAAACAACGAATCCACGGATTGCAACGACGATGTAACTTCACGAACGATCCCCGTACACGAACTTTCCTCTCTAATTCGAACTTAGAGATGCTCCCCTACCCAGAACAGAATCTGACCTTGACTCTATTGCTCTTAAAATTACAATGTGGTTGGTTAAGGTGGGTTAGTTACTGAGTATCAAGCTTCAGTCACCAAATGCAAGACTTGAGAACACCATTTCTAACATTTTGAGCTTGGAGGTTCATCAATGGTGTTTTGAGAAGGAGAACAAAATAGGTTACGAAATGGATATCATTCAGAAGAGAATGAGGAGTTGAGTTTAATGGTGTAAGAATCTAGAACATGCACTAAGGTTCAGTCTCCCTCCCCTTCTTCTCCTCTCTCGCGACCTCCTCCTCACTCTCAAGCTATCTTTCTACTGTTTTTCTGTTTTTAGCCAAATGAAGTGTTTTGTGTCTTTTTGGTGCTGTCCCTATGTGAGAGGGACATTTGGCCAACTGGATGTTAAGTGAGTTGGGGGAAAATAAATGAGGTGGAAATACCAGTTTTTCCCTCACTACCAATCACTCACTTAAACCCATTTAAGCCATTATTTAACCAAATGATTTCTCATCATAAGCATAATTAAACAATTAACACATTATTCTTTCACTTAATCCATGATCATTATCTCATAATTAATAATTTATGCTAATTATACTCAATTTAGCTAATTTACTTAATTATGACCTATTGCTAATTTCAATAAATGAAATTCGCTAAATTGGGAATGTTACAATATCACCCCAACTATTAAATTTTTGTCCTCAAAATTGAACATAATATACCTCAACTGAAAAGATGGGGGTATTTCACCCCGCATGTTTTCCTCTACTTCCCATGTCGCTTCGTCAGGTGAGGCACCGTTCCAAAGCACCTTGACAATAGGAATTGATCTCGTTCGGAGCGCTTTCTCGCCACGTTCGATGATTCGGATTGGAGTAGGCTGATAAGACAAATCCGGTCAGATGTCAATCGTCTCATAGCTCAATGGTTGACTCGGATCGGGAATGTACTTCCTTAACTGCGATACATGAAATACATAATGTAATCTAGACAAAGCAGGGGGTAAGGCAATGATGTAGGCTACTAGCCCAACTCGCTCGATAATTTGGAAAGGTCCAACATACCGAGGACTGAGCATGCTATACCGGTACCAATAGTTGGAGAAAGTCTCAAAAATACATGATCTCCCTCTTCAAATTCCAATGGCCTTCTTCTTTTGTCGGCGTAACTCTTTTGCCGACTCTGAGCTGTCTTCATCCTTTCTCTAATCTGACGGATCTTCTCAGTAGTCTCACGGACTAAATCCGGACCCAATAACCTTTGCTCACCGATATCCCACCAACACAATGGTGTTTTACACTTCTTTCCTTATAATGCTTCATATGGAGCCATCCCGATACTAGAATGGTAACTGTTGTTGTAGGAAAACTCCACCAATGGAAGATGATCCTCCCATCGGCCTCCACTGTCAAGTACACAAGCTCTTAGCATATCTTCCTATGTCTGAATCGTTCTTTCAGTCTGTCCGTCCGTCTGCGGATGATAAGCAGTACTAGCACATACTGTTGTTCCCAACGCCATATTCAATGCTCTCCAGAATCGTGATGTGAACTTGGGATCACGATCACAGATGATACTCGTGGGAATTCCACGCAGTTTCACAATATTCTTGAGATACTCTTCTGCCAACTTAGCAACCTTGTGATTCGAACGTACCGGAATAAAATGAGCAGACTTGGTCAAGCGATCCACCACCACCCAAATACAATCATTTCCGGCTTGGGACCGTGGTAATCCCATGACAAAATCCATAGAAATGCTTTCCCATTTCCATTCTGGCACATTCAAGGGTTGTAACTGACCGGAAGGCTTCTGGTGCTCTATCTTAACCCTTTGACAAGTTAAGCATCGAGACACGAATTCTGCAATTTCTACTTTTATTCTCGGCCACCAATACAACTACTTAAGATCTCTATACATCTTGGTAGAACCAGGATGTATTGAGAACTGACTCTTGTGAGCCTCTTCTAAAACTTGCTTCTTGATGTCTTCATTATTCGGCACACAAATTCTACCATCAAAGAAAATCACACCATCACTATCTTCGGTGTAATTTGGCAATGTAACACCCCGATTTTCGTGCATTGTGTTCTTGTTACTATGTGCTTGTTTTATGAACTATTTTCAATTGGTAAGATTAATTTATTGTGTGATGTGTTATTAAAATTAATGTAAATGACATTTAAATGTATTTTATGGGCTATTGATAAAATATGATTGTTATTATTATTTTTATTTTATTTTTTAAAAATAATATTGGTATTTAAAGTGGAATTTATCTTAAAAGTTATTTGGGGCTATTTAGTTGTTAGCATGGTAGTTGTAATGAAAATTGGCATTAAAAAAAGATTTAAAATGAATTTTTGAAGTTCTTTTAATGATACACCCCCTGGGTTTCATTCGCACACCCCCTCTTGCTAGCCCAATCTGCCCCAAACCCTTTGAAGCCCAGTTCTGCGCGACCCATAGACTGGGCCCGACCCGGAACGTCTTCTTCTTCCTTCAGCCTGCAACTCGCGCAGCAGTAACCAAAACCCTACTGGCTTCTTCCCTCCACGCGTTCTACTCATTCAAGCCACGGCCACACATGAAATTCCACCCACCCACCCACTCGAAATTCCCTTCTGATTCCGTTTCTGGCCTTAGTTTCACCGTTTGGAGTACCATCTTCTCTGTTGCAGTCGCACACCGCCGCCCCGTTCGAACCATAGCCGCCATCTTGGACCAAGTTGAAGCTCCTCCGTCAACCACGACGAAACCACACCGAATCACAACACTGAAACTCTCCAATCAGCGTTGCCACTGCCCAGAGTCTCCATTGAACAACGAAAACCGAAAACACCATTGAAGCACTTTCGAACTCGCAACAACACCTCCGGTCATGATTAACTTCGCCAACTTCTCCTTCATACTCAACCTCTCCCATCACCGTTTCTGATCATCATCTAGACAGCTCCACCATTTTGCATTTGGGGTGATTGAAAGTGGATGTGTTAGTGCGTAGTCTCCTCTCCCCGTTCACAACTTTGAACCACCGTCTCCGTACCTTTCAATAGGTACTCCTTTTGAATCACGATTAAATATCTTTAATATTTATTATGTAATTAATCAAATGTTTTTGTTGTCTGATTATACTCGTTCGAGTCAATTGTCCCGTTGGAATGGAATCACGCTCAAGAACTTGTGATTGGTCATTGTCAGTTCACCTTTCAAAGACACTTCGATATCAGACAAGCCCCTCCGTTTCGTGCACTCGGACATTCAAAATCTTGGGTTCACAGTTTGAAGTTGTTGTCACCACCTTATACCTCTATAGGTACTCTCTTTTCGAAACACGTTAATTCATTTATCGAGCTATTACTTATAGTCAATATTTTTAGTATATGACTTTTGTACTGTCATTGTTGTTGTTGTTGCCCGATTGTACGCATTCGAGTCAAACATTGTCCTGCTGGAATTGATTCACGCTTGAGAACTCGTAAATTGTCTCTGTAGAGATTTGCCCTTGGAAGACGCTTCGATATCAGGTAAGGGTGGGGTTCTAACTCTATAATAGGGTACATGAAGGGCTTTATGTGGGATCCTATGTATTTGTTTAAGCCTTGAAATCTAATGTTGTTGTTTGAAAACTATTTTTTGATGGTTGAATATATCTCTTGATGATTGAAATCGGTTTAGGGGTTTTTGAACACAATGATGCACAAAATCTGGTCCTGGGCGCATAGGGCTCCGTTTACTGATGTTCTGGGCGCACTGGGCGCCATGGGCGCCATGTCTGGCTACCCTGTTGTTGTTGCTAGCGCACTGGGCGCTATGGGCGCCGTATGTCTGGCTGCCTTGTTGTTGTTGCTGGTGCACTGGGTGCCATGGGCGCCATGTCTGGCTGCCCTGTTGTTGTTGCTGGCGCACTGGGCGCCATGGGCGCCGTATGTGGCTGCCCTGTTGTTGTTGCTGGCGCACTGGGCGCCATGGGCGCCATGTCTGGCTGCCCTGTTGTTGTTGCTGGCGCACTGGGCGCCATGGGCGCCATGTCTGGCTGCCTGTTGCTTGTTGTCTGTTGGTTGCTGGGCGCACTGGGCGCCATGGGCGCACTGGGCGCCATGGGCGCACTGGGCGCCATGTCTGGCTGCCTGTTGCTTGTTGTCTGCTGGTTGCTGGGCGCACTGGGCGCCATGGGCGCCATGTGTGGCTGCCTCGTTCGGTTGCTGGGCGCATTTGGGCGCCGTCTTGTGGATTGTTGGGCGCTTTAGGCGCATTAGGCCCACGGTTGGTTAATTGTTGGTTAAGTCGTTAATTGTTAATTTGTGGAGTTGTTAGCCGTTGGTTGAGTTGTTACACTGTTAACTTGTTAAGTTGCTAAATTGTTGGCTCAGTTGTTGAATTGTTGATGATGTTGCGCCTAGTTGGATTGCCTCTATTTATTGGCAAGATATTATGTTGTAGGCCTATGGCCAACGTTGAATTCTGTTATTGTCGTGTGTTGCTATGTAATCATTGTTAGTAGTTTGTGCATTCACATCGCGTCGCATACATAGCATTTTCATGTTGGAGCTATGCTCAAAACACGTTGGTCTGGACTGGCAAATTATGTTGAAGGCTTATGCCTTGTTGATGCCTCTATTTATTGGCAGATTTTTACGTTGGGAGTTCTGCTCCGATGGTACCACATGCATGTGCATAGTATTGAGTCGCATTCATATTGCATACTTGAGTGATTATGTTGATGACTTGTGATTGATTGAAGTTGTTTGAGGGCTGCGAAGTGGTGAATTCATATTTCCTGATTCTAACATACTGTTTTTCATATGTCCTATTATATGGTTCGATATCTCACCCCTTCTGTTTGAATGTTACCCTCCTGTTGGTAACGTGCAGGTAATCACGAATGAAGGCCACTTACCTTCTGTTATGGATTGGGCCTCAATGGCCAATCCACCAAAAAGGCCCAACACCAAAGGGTCCAATTCATCCAAGGGTGGAGATTGCAGACCTAGATCCAACAGCCCTCCTCCTTCCTAGATACCTATAAATAAGCATTGAATGCTCTCATTAATGGTATTCATCTCTCACTCACTCTCACTTGTAGTTGACTCACTCACTGACTTGAGCGTCGGAGTGTCATTGCAGGTACCACCCCACCTCGGACCGGAGCACCAACTCGGACAACCAAGGATACACGTACCAACTATCTCGGACCGGACTACCTATCCCGGGTCGGATACGTAGCAGGAGATACGGTACCGAACATTGGCGACCACAGTGGGAGAGCCTTATACTCTAGTCTTTCCCCCAACCTCCTTGATCATAGATGGCTCCGGAATTACGACGGAGAAACGTCTCCAGCGTCGTGGTCAGACCCGACTAGCAACAGGAAACCCCGGAGGGGTTAGCAATTACTCTTCCTCGCAGCTGGGCCAATGGCCGGAACTCATCCAGGGCAATGGTCCCTATCAGCTCTGCTAGAAACCAGTTCCCACCTCCAGCCCCGACTGTCCCGGTACCGATCGATGCTGTCCAACAGCTCATCCAACTGCTGACAAGGCAGGCCGAGGCTGACGAAAGGAGCCAGCGTTACTCCCAGCTGGAGGCCGAGATAGCCGAAGTCCGGGCCAGAAATATCCCGGATCGTTCCTCCCCTCAAACTTACTCCCCTGGCAGAAGGACCTCCAGTAAGAGACGTCACCGGTCCCCTGCTTGGAGGAGACACCACCATCGTTCACCACCACGCAGAAGAGGGAGGCAAGAATCTGGAACTCCCCCAACCGAGACTTATGACGAGACTTACTACCCTGGGGACTCAACTCACCAGAGCTCGTCATTAGCATCTTCGTCCCCAAGACGACGTTCTATAAGCCGGGGAAGTCCCCCGAGGCCTGAACGTCGGCGCCCTCCATCTCCCAGATCCCCCGTCCGACGCCCTACCAGGAGGCCTCCTCCGAGGGAGAGGTCCGCAACTAGGAAGGGACCCTTTACAGCGGAAATCGACTATTTCCCGGTACCCAGACACTTAGAGAAGCCCCCGGAGGGCTTAAAGATGCATGACGGGACGGGCGATCCCGACCGACATCTGGATTACTTCGACACAATGATGCAGTACCGGAATGTTCCGGAAGAAATCAAATGCCGAATCTTCCCCCTCACCCTCGAGAAACTGGCCCTGGACTGGTTCAGAGCCCTCAAACCAAATTCGATATCATCCTGGGACCAACTTGCAAAGCTATTCTCGGCCCAGTTCGCCCACTCCAAGATGAAACCCAAATCTCGGAAAGTCTTACAAGCCATCCGCCAAGGAGAGAACGAGTCTCTTCGAGACTACATTGAAAGATTTAACAAAGAGGCGGCTCAGGTCCGGAACTTAGACGATTCATTTCGACTATTCTTCATGGAAGCCGGTCTGAGGGAAGGAAGTCTGTTTCAGATCGATGTCGGAATCAACCAAACTGAGTCGCTTGCCGAGTTCCTCCAGCGAACTCAAAAATACATTGACCATGAAGAAGGCGCTGTCGCGAGAAAGACAGATGCCGACCCCGGAACGAGCAAGCCTCGGTATGAAAAAGAGGCTCCGGCGCGACAGGCAGCAGAGACCCGTTATGAAAGGGAACCCCGGAACGACAATAGGCTCCGACCTCGGAATCGACACCAACAGTATTCCGATCTGAATGAAACAAGGGCCAGGATTCTGGCGGAATGCATGAACACTGAGTTCAAAGAAGTCAAGTTCCCTGACCCGCTCCCACACAGGCCGGGACAGAGATCCAACAAATACTGCCGGTATCACCGGAGCAAAGGGCACGATACCAATCGGTGCAATGCTTTGAAAGATGACATCGAAGACCTGATCAAGAAAGGGAAGTTAAGCCAGTACGTGGCTAAAGCACCCAGGCACGAGGGCGAGGTTAAGGAAGAAGAAGCTGATCCGAAACGAAAGGGTAAGGCCCCACAGAAAAGAGAAGAGAACTCAGAGGACGAGCGCGACTATCGGAAATCAAAGGGCCGACCTGTGATGATGATGATATCTGGAGGCTATCCCGACGAGGCATCGGGCAAAACCATGAAAAGAAAATGGAAGGAAGTCATGTGTGCTGCTTCCACCTCTGCAATCAGCTCAGGCCCGGAACGCCCGCCCTTGGCCTTCAGCGACCGAGATTTGTTGGATGGCAAGCCAAATAAGCACATACCCCTCATTATCAGGGCGGTCATGGCGAACCACGAGATAAGAAGGATCCTGGTTGACCAGGGAAGCTCCGCCGATATCATCTTCATCGACCTGGTAAGAAAGCTGCAGATCTCAGAGGAAGACTTCACCCCTTACCGGGGATCGGATCTTTCGGGCTTCAACGGGTCTCGGACCAAACCTCTTGGCTATTTGGAAATGATGGTCACCTATGGAGAGGAGCCATTAGAAAGGACGATCAAGACCAAGTTCTTAGTTTTGCCATGCCCCTCGGTGTATAACTGTATCATCGGGAGGCCCACCCTTGGGAGGCTGGGAGCCGTAACTTCAACGGTTCACCTCAAGATGAAATTCTACTCTTTGAGCGACGAAGTTATCACTCTGGACGCCGACTTAGAGTCCGCACAAAGATGCTTCTATCTTCATGTCAAGGCGGACAGGCAGGCCTCAGAAGAGGGGGTTCCCCCCATAGCAGCTAGGACTCAGAGGAGCCCAAAGAAGAAGAGAGCCGGTCCAGCGGCCGAGGTCAATGTCACGGACCTCGACGCAAGATATGACCCGGACAGCTCTGAGGAGGAAAGCGACGACGAGTTGGCACGAGAGCTAAAGAAGAAAATTAGGCGACCTCAACCTGATGGACAGTTCATACAAGTCCAGCTGGGGGAGAACCCGATCCAATTTGTCCAGATCGGGTCCGATCTCCCCGACGAGATAAAAGCAAAGCTCACCCTCTGCCTCAAATCCCACGCCGATCTCTTCGCGTGGTCAGGAAAGGACATGCCCGGAATTCCCCCCGAGGTCGCCTGTCATCAACTAGCGGTGAACCCCGGTGCAAAATGGGTCGCCCAGCGTAAAAGAGCTCAAAGCCAGGAAAAGGCAGCTGCTACGGCTAAGGTCGTTGAAGATTTAATTAAGGCTGATTTTGTAAAAGAGGTCAAGTATACAACTTGGCTCTCAAACCCTGTACTTGTTAAGAAAAGCAATGGAAAGTGGCGAATGTGCGTTGATTATACCGATCTTAATAAAGCCTGTCCTAAGGACGCTTTCCCTGTTCCTAGCATTGATCGGCTCGTCGATAATGCTTCAGGTTTTCGTTTACTGTCATTCATGGATGCCTATTCCGGATACAATCAGATTCCGATGTTTCACCCCGACCAAGAGAAGACGGCCTTTATGACTGACCGCGGTAACTTCTGCTACCGGGTCATGCCATTCGGTTTAAAAAATGCGGGGGCCACTTATCAAAGGATGATGAACAAGGTATTCCGAGATCAGATCGGTCGAAACGTAGAGGTCTATCTCGACGACATGATTGCCAAGAGCGAAAGGGAAGACCTCCACATATCCGATCTGGAAGAGATTTTTGCTGAAATCCGAAAAAATAACATGAGGCTAAACCCGGAAAAATGCACTTTCGGGGTCCGGGCTGGAAAATTCCTGGGTTTCTATCTCACGGAAAGGGGCATTGAAGCCAACCCGGATAAGTGCCGAGCGGTAACAGAAATGCGGACCCCGTCCACTAAGAAAGAGCTCCAGAAACTCAACGGCATGATAGCCGCATTATCTCGCTTCATTTCCAACGCCGCCTTCAAGTCGCTCCCATTGTTCGAACTGCTTAAGAAAGAAGCAACTTTCCAATGGACACCAGAACGGGACGAGGCACTCTCCCGGCTGAAAAAGGTCCTTTCCGAACCACCCATACTAAGTCGGCCGATCCCAGGGGAAGATCTATTTTTGTATCTAGCCATCTCAGATGAGGCCATCGGAGCCGTGCTTGTCAGGGAGACCGGAGCCGGCCAAAGCCCGGTATACTTCGTGAGTAAAGCTTTGCATGGACCAGAAGTGAGATATCAAAAAATAGAGAAGATCGCTTTTGCTCTACTCATCTCAGCACGCCGCCTCCGACCTTATTTCGTCGCCCATCAAATCGTGGTGCGGACGAATTATCCAATTCGGCAGATCTTGCACCGACCCGACTTGGCGGGAAGAATGATCAAATGGGCAGTAGAACTCTCCGAGTTCGGTATCAAATACGAAACAAGACCGGCCATGAAAGCCCAGATACTTACCGACTTTATCACAGAAATGGCACCCGCCGACCCGGATGACGGGATGTGGACTCTGCACGTAGACGGGTCCTCAAACCCAAAGGGAAGTGGTGCCGGGTTGATGCTCGAAAGCCCGGCGGGCGTCGTAATCGAAGTATCACTCACATTTGGTTTCCCTACCTCGAACAACCAGGCGGAATATGAGGCATGCATAGCTGGACTCCGGCTTGCGATCGACCTCAAGGTCTCCCGACTTTCCCTAAATACCGACTCATTATTGGTGGTATCCCAAATCGGGAAGCAATCCGAGGCAAAGAATCAACGCCAGACCCAACCTGGGCCTGCTTCGCCTTCTCCAGAGATCTTGAGATCGGTGACTTAGTTTTACGAAGAGCCGATGTCGGTTTGAAGAACGCCGCACAGGGCAAGCTCGCCCCCAACTGGGAAGGACCTTACCGAGTTTTATCTAAAACCGGCAGAGGTGCCTACGAATTGGAGACCTTGTCCGGCAAGGCGATCCCAAGAACTTGGAACGCCACTAAACTGAGAAAATACTACAGCTGACGCTCATCTCACCTAAAAGAACGGTGTATACCGATGTTGTAATTCTTTTTATCTGAAGAACGGTGTATACCGATGTTATATTCATTTTATCTGAAGAACGGTGTATACCGATGTTATCAATTATGTTTGCGGTGTATACCGATGTTGTAACTCATCTTATCTAATGAACGGTGTCTACCGATGTTATCCTATATGATTGCGGTGTCTACCGATCTTATCGCCTATTCTATCTTCCTTTAGCTGACCGAGGTTTGTCGCTATCCTAAGAGGTGAGTTCGATCTGGGCCGAGTCCCGGTAAACTACCCCGAAGGCGTTCATTTTACGATTATTTGGCCGAGGTTGCCACAACCCTAAGGGACGAGTTCGATCTGGGCCGAGTCCCGGTAAACTGTCCTTAAGGCGACGTTTACCACTTGAGCGAATCAAACGCAAGTGCACAAACGAAAAACAACAGTATAAAAACTAAAAACCGAGGTAAATGAAACCGGAAGCACATTAAATTACATTTTCATTACAAATTATCCCGGATGCGGCCGGGTCCTCTAGTTCAAAAAGGTAATGGCATATTACAAAATTCCGGTTCCGCCCGGAACCCGGGGCTTTATTTCCCCACCGGTTCCACCCGGAACCCAAAAAAGAAGAAACAGCAAATTCAGAACCTTCCCATCAGCAGCAATCACGACCAGGAAGGGGGAGGGTAAATGATATCGAGTGCATCAGAGTCACGATAGGGCCGGACAATACGCCCATCAGCTACGGTATGGTTCAAGCGAATAAATTCCCGTTCCAGAGGAAGGGATGGATGGATGACAGCAACTTGAGAAAGGGCTTTTTCAAAGCTCTCCTCGGCCACTTCCAGAGCCAGTTGAGCCGTCTCCACCACCTCGTCCTCCAAAGTTTCTACTTTGGCACGTACCTCCTGAAGCTCCCTTTCCAATTCAGCAATCCGAGGCAAAGAATCAACGCCAGACCCAACCTGGGCCTGCTTCGCCTTCTCCAGGTCGGCCTCGAGTTCCTGAATCCGAGCCCTCAGGGAAGAAATAACCTCGGAAGACTGCCTATCTTGACTCTCGAGATCCTGGATCCGAACCTCATGTTCCATGCACAAGTTAAGGGCAGAGTCCCTCTCCCTCTCAAATTTCTCCGCAGCGGCCTTGAGCTCAGCCTGATCCCTCTCCAGAGTCTCATACTTCTTTTGCAGCTCCTCCCGGGCTCTTTTTTCATTGTCCCTCTCCACCAGGGCTCCTGTAATAATAGAAACAAGGAAGTCAACAACAGAGATAACCAAGAAAGAAAGTCAAAGAGTGAACCTCGGAACTTGGGGTCACCTTTCGCCTGATTCTCAGCCTCGACCTTCTGAAGCTTTGTCACGTCAGCAAGATGCCGGAATAACTTGAGAGACGCCTCAACCGGGTCGACCCGGGAATCCTCCAAATGCTTCTGCAGGAAGTCGGCGTCAATAGAAAGACCAGAAGACCTAGAAGTCCGGTGCTTTCCATGACGCCCCTTCTTTGAAGCCCGAGCAGCCGGGGCATTGGAGGTAGAAGCAGGGTCTGCTTGCGTTAGGGGGCGCTCCCTTTTTCGGTGCGAGAGATCCGCAGCCCGATCCTCTGCTCCAGCCGAGACTGCCTCCAAGACGGTGCTAATCGGGATGGCAGCAACGGGTTTTTCCTTTTGCACCCCGGCTTTCCTTTCTGCAAGAGCCGTCAGGCGAGAGAACTTGTCCGGCCCCATGCTATCTGCAAAGAAAGGAGAATAAATAAATGTTAAAAGAAACGGCAGTCAAAAAATTATGAATGGGCGGAGTTATCTACCAAGAAACCTACCAAGAACGGCGACTACTTGAGATTTCGACCCAGCCCCGACCAATCGGGCTACGTCAATCCCAAATTTCTTGGGATCACAGTAGACGATCAGGTCGGCAAAGTTCGTCAAGATCGCCAACGATTCCTGGTCCACCTGGGATAGCCGCCCTAAGCCGACGGTGTAAGAATGAGGCCTCCGGTTAAAATGAGAGAGAGACCATCCCAGTTGAAACTTGGTGAACTCCAATGATTTCCCATCCGCAGAATATTGGCCGACGTGCCTCACTGCCTCCTCATTCACGGACTCCACAAAGAAATACTTATTTTTCCAGTTCTTAAGAGAGTCAGAATAAGGCATGAAAATCTTTAGCCCTCTCTTAGCCCGGAAACTTACATGTTCCCACCGATCTTTGGTTCCGTCCTCGTGCCTCCGGTTAACCTCAAAAAGGTGGAAGAAGAGGTCACAGGAGATCGGCCTCTCCAGATGAATGCACATCAACTCAAAGGCCCGGAGGAACGCCCATGAGTTGGGATGTAGTTGGGAAGGAGCGAGGTTCAAGATCTCCAAAGCCTCTTGTTGAAAAGCAGTGAACGGGGGGCTAACGTGCATATCAAGGATCGTCACCCCGTACATAACAAATTTGAGAGCTTTCGGCCAGACGGCCACATGCTGGTCTTCAGCCATTCCCTCCACATTCCAGATCTGACTCTTCCGGGAAAGGCGGTTGACGAAGAAACTCATATCGTCCCCGGTCCTGTAAAGGGACGGGATCCCCCTCAACGCCTCCGACACCCAAGAATACTCCCGGGGAACCGCGAGAGGCAGGGACACGGGAACATTGACCGGCCCTACTCCGGCTTGGGGATATTGGTCAGAGTCACCTTCTTCATATGCGGGCTCCCCGCAAGGCCCGAGACCATCTTCATTGTTTCGGCTCTCAGCCACCTCCTCCTCACTCTCCTCCGAACTCCAACTAGTACTGCCTTGTTCCTCACGGTCGGGCTCGGCATCAGAATTACCCGATTCAAGAACCACCACCTCTGTGTTGTCTTCATCTACCGGCTCGTTGCTGGGAACCCCGGGAGACCGGTCTTCAGCTTGAGTAGGAGCGGAACCCAAGTCGTCTTGAACCTCGGGAATAGCTGACCCCGGGGGACTAGCACGAATTTCCATAGACTCTCCAAGTCCGGAAGCCATTGTTTGCGCGAAATGAGGGCGATCTGTGTCAGCAACCCGACGGGTTTGTTTCGTCCTCGCCAGATCGGTCCTGCAGAAATGGGGGCTTGATGAGTCAGGTTGATACGTAAACAGTGGGTCCACAACCAAGTCGGAACCCGACCTGACGACCCCCACTCTGTATCTACGAATGCGGGTCCAGAAAGAACCCGGTCGTGATCTAAAGGAAAAAGCAGCAAAGAGAAGAGGAAACTAACCTTATGAAAATCGAAGCTCGTCGAACACTGGAGGCGGGTCGCGAACAGCAAAGGCGTCACCGAGACTCAGCACAACTCGGAAGAATGAAAGAAGCTCCGGAACGACTTTAAGACCGGAAGCATAGCGATTCGCAGAAAAACAATCCAAGTAAGGGGGATCCCCCCTCCTATTTATAGAACATTGAGAAGGCCACAAATGGGCCTGGACCTAGGCTACGTTTCCCAAGACTAGCCCCTAGACAGGCGCGTCGTTCCAAGCGCCATCATTGCCCCAATCTTCCTCGAACGACGCGTCCCATCAATGACATTGCCAGCTGGCACAGAAATCAAGACATAGCTATGACCGGAACGCTCCGTTTCCGTTGACTCGCCCCGGTCTCTTGACCCCGCCGTGCCCGGAATCTCTCAAAAGCGGTCAGCCTCGAGTCACTCGGCGCGACCTGAGTCCCTCAGATCGGCCCGGTAGGTCATAAAGTGTTTCAGGCCCGGTGAAGTCTCTAAACAAGTCTAGCTCGCCTTAAAGCGACCCGACTTGGGGGGCTACACTGTTATGGATTGGGCCTCAATGGCCAATCCACCAAAAAGGCCCAACACCAAAGGGTCCAATTCATCCAAGGGTGGAGATTGCAGACCTAGATCCAACAGCCCTCCTCCTTCCTAGATACCTATAAATAAGCATTGAATGCTCTCATTAATGGTATTCATCTCTCACTCACTCTCACTTGTAGTTGACTCACTCACTGACTTGAGCGTCGGAGTGTCATTGCAGGTACCACCCCACCTCGGACCGGAGCACCAACTCGGACAACCAAGGATACACGTACCAACTATCTCGGACCGGACTACCTATCCCGGGTCGGATACGTAGCAGGAGATACGGTACCGAACACCTTCGTTAGATCGAGTCGGTGTCGTCGCTCTGATACGTAACACTCGGGGGGATGAACACTTGTTTTCCTTATTTGCTATGTTATTTTTATTGTTGAAACTAAAAGTCGTTACTATTAAGAGTTTTGCTAAATCTGAGCTGTCTTAAGTCGGTTAAAGATGCCACGATTATTTTGAATTGACTTTTGTTGTGAATCTGCTGCGTAGTATTGAAAGTTGACTTGTTTTAAAGACTAAAAAGATTTGTTTATTGGTTCATCCAAGTTAGCGTGTTATGTATCTGATTTCACAGGTGAATTGATTATGTTGTTTTGTTTTTAGTTGAAAGTGTAGCGCTCCATTTATTTGTTGGAAATTTTTATAACTCTGATTTTTGTATTATTTTACCGGGTGGAAATGGGGTGTTACAGGCAACCTCTTCTACGTTTGCAGCTCTAAGTCAACCTCTTGGGCTGAGCGAATCAGATTTCTCAAGGTACTCGAAATCTGAATATGACTCAACACCAATCTGTTTCTTCTTGGCTTAACCTTCAAGTTAAGATCTCTAAACGATTCCAATAATGCCATCTCATGAATCATCAATTCTGCCGTGTGAATAGATTTCCTACTCAAAGCATCGGCTACAACATTAGCCTTTCCCGAATGGTACTTCAGTTTAAAATCATAATCTTTCAGAAACTCTACCCATCTTCTCTGTCTGTTGTTCAGCTCCTTTTGATCAAACAGATATTTAAGGCTCTTGTGATCACTAAAGACTTCGAAACGAGACCCATACAGGCAATGTCTCCAAATCTTTAGGGCAAACACAATCGCCGCCAAACTCTAATATATGAGTTGGGTAATTCTCTTCATGCGGCTTCAACTGTCTGGAGGAATAAGCAACTAGTTGTTGATTCTGCATAAGGACACATCCAAAACCTTTACCCGAGGCATCACAGTAAATTTGAAATCCCATAGACGGATCTGGAAGAATTAGAATGGGTGCAGAAGTCAAACGATTCTTCAATTCTGTGAAACATTCATCACAGTCAGAGTTCCATACAAACGGTTGACCCTTGCGAGTTAACCGAGTGAGTGGAAGAACCAGCTGAGAAAATTCTTGAATGAACCTCCGATAATACCCAGCTAATCCCAAGAAACTTCCCACTTCAGTGATTGTAGATGGCTGTTCCCAGTCTACCACAACTTCAATCTTACTGGGGTCCACTGCGACACCGGATAGGGATATCACATGGCCCAGAAACTTTACTTCAGACATCCAGAAATCACACTTGGATGGCTTGGCATACAACTTCTCTCGGAGTACGTTCAGAACAATTCGGAGATGTTGCACATGCTCCTCAATAGTCTTAGAATACACCAAGATATCATCAATAAACACCACGACAAATTGGTCTAGATAAGGATTAAAAATCCGATTCATGTAATCCATGAACACAGCTGGAGCGTTGGTTAAACCGAAGGGCATCACTACAAATTCGTAATGTCCATACCTAGTACGGAACGCGGTCTTCGGAATATCCAAAGCTCTAACTCTGATTTGATGATAGCCTGGCCTCAAGTCAATTTTAGAAAATACTGAAGCTCCTCGCAGTTGGTCTAGCAAATCATCAATTCTCGGCAGAGGATGCTTATTCTTAATAGTCACTTTATTCAACTGACGATAGTCAAGGCATAATCTCATGCTTCCATCCTTCTTCTTGACAAGCAATACAGGAGCACCCCATGGCGAGACACTCGGTCGGATAAATTGTTTTGAAATTAACTCTTCAAGTTGGGTTTTCAACTCTTTAAACTCTAGAGGACACATCCTATAAAGAGCTATAGAAATTGGCCCTCTGTGTAACACCCCGTATTTTCGTATATGGTATTTCTCTAAATATGTGTTATATATATATATATATATATATATATATATATATATATATATATATATATATATATATATATTTACTTTAGTGATTATTTTGATTGATTGATTTAATATTCTTTTTCTATGCATTGTGTATTTAATTATTGTTGATTTTAACGTTTTGACGTTGTGCCTTAATAGTGTCTGCACTGTTCCTGATTCTATAATTTTTATACTTATGAAATTGTAGTTTGAGCTATCACGATTATAGAGATAATATTCTACTATTATTGCTGATTAGATCTTTTATATAATTATTTTTTTACAAAAGATCTTTTAGATTTTCACCCATTGATTTAATTTATATATATATATATATATATATATATATATATATATATATATATATATATTAGATTTATAATATAATAAGTTCCTAAGTAATTAGATTGTTTGCGATATTAAAAGATTATTTTCTAAACCAAATATACGATATGCCAATATTATATTATATAAATAGAAGGAAACGTGAAAGAAAAGAATTGCTAACTCCTAATTTGCTGACCTAATGGACAAAACGATTAGCCTATTATTCTGGCGGCGAATACTCAATATAGGAGGAAGGTAAAACAAAGTGAGAACCAGCATTGTAATTCTTGTTCGTTAAACCTCACCTTCATCAATTGATATCATATGTGATTTTGATCATCTTCAAAAATGGGTGTTTTATTACACATCCGCTCATCCACACCCACTATTCCACCAATATGTTTCTTGTCCTGCTAATGTTGTGATCGGACTCCCTATCTTCGTTGTCTCGGAAAAGTTACACGTCGTGCCGTCGAACTCAAATTAGGATCGTGGGTTCGTGACTGATCTTTGTCGATTCGCTATTGAGATACAACTCGTTATCAGGTAAGGGGGGAGATTATTTTACTCATGGGTATAACAATGGATGTGGGTAGAGGGGTTGGCCTTAGACCCCAAATTTAGCTCAATTTAGTACTCGAAATATTTTACATAAATTATATTGAGATTGTCTTGTGGTGAAAAAAACTTGATTTTTGTTGTGAAATTTTGGTATCCTTTGCTGATTGTTTAAATTAGGACTAGGAGTTCATAGGATTATTTAAATCCTTACTTAGTTGAGTGCCTTGTAACGATGAAATGAATGATAATTTATTATTTGTATATTCTATTATGATGTCTTGAAATGTAAGAGTGATTTATATTTAAGATTATAAATTATAGAATTGCCAAAGGAGCCGTAGAAGGATTTTTGATGTGCAAGAAAACAACCCCAATCTAGTGATGAGATAGAGAAATAATCTAAAGCAAGCTATATGTTTATTGAGAAATATCTCAAACTGGGAGAGTTAGTACTATGTCTTCCTCGGTGCACTAAATTGAACTAAAGAATGTAGGAGTATATTAATCCTAGTTGGGATCGATAGGCTAGTATATTAACATATAAGAGCAGGTGTAGCAAATGTGAGTGGGATATAATGATCAATGTCAACAATATGTTAGGAATTAACGTTGCATAGTAGGGAAATACATTTTTTAGGAGGCCAATTTGTTTGTGTTGGCAAATAATTGTAGTATTTGTTATCTAGTGAGACCTTGCAAAGTGAAATTTAGTTATTTGGAGAGCTTTTGGTTGTTTAGTGTCAATGTGTAGGCTGAGTTTTTATTAGCTACAGAGCTATAATGTTTGGTTTTTAATATAGCGAGGTTGAATTAAATAGAGCGAGGTTAATTTTATAGATACAAGAATTGTTAAGAATCATAGGATCATACATGCATAGATCAAAGCCATAGGAGAGGTATTGAGCATAAGAGTACTCATGTGGTAAAAGAGGTAGAAACTCTTCATAAGGAATCATATTGATAAAAGATAGTAAAAGTGATTACAAGATGCTCAATATATAGAGCACTAGAAAATACTAACTAACTAAGAGATTACTAATTAGTCCCTAAGAGAATGTGATATCTCCTAACCAACTATTATTTTTAATAGCCTCCCTCAAGCTGATATTGGGATCACCATATCAGCTTGAAATACAAGCAATTATTTTCAACACTAAAAATAAGAGAAGTAAACAACAAACGGAAATAGCAATTTGAGCCCAATCCAAATTTGTTTGCTATGGTGGATATTCTATGGCCCAATCCACAACAATAATCCAAACATCTTTTGGTCCAACCAATGAAGGCCTAAAGTGATATGGCCCAAAGTTTTGGACAGAAGTATTGTTCTGCTCATGCAATCGAATGAATAATGGGCCAAAAACCAAGTCTGAGCCCAAATAGAACATTTGGCCCAAGCTAACATCTGGATCCAAACCAGCTAGCAACAGAACGCCTTCTTGAACATGAGTGTCGCTGGCGTCAAGTGGCTGAAGTCCATGGCGGCGGAGGAGCTCCCACTGTGGTTCCGGCGACGTGGTGGAGCAAGGTTTTTCAAAGAAGAGAAGCTTTACCATGCCAGAGAACAGATCGATGAACATCAATCTGGTTGGTTTTGTGAAAATCAAGCCGTGAACATCAATCTGTGAAAATCGATCTGTGAACATCAATCTTGGATCTTCAAGATACATTTCATCCACCATTTCTTCAAGCACAGAAAGATCAAGAAATGGCTTCGCAAGAACGAAATCCTCGGTAGCATCAAGGAGTGCGATAAGACTTCCATTGGAGAAAGGAGAGGAACGGAAGGGATCGACACCGTAACGAAGAAATTTCTTGGAATCCATGAATGGAATCTGTCTCAGATCCAATTCTTTGTTTGTAGAAGCATCAAAAGCGGGTGAAACTGATGTTCTACCACAAGTGAATGAAGCGGATGACATCGGTGGCTGAAAGCGTTGTGACCTTGCTGGTTTTGATGTGTTGAAGATGACATTGGCACCGAGCCTTGTAGCGGATTCGTTGACGAAGATGGAGGTTGAAGGAACGATTTCTGAACACGTTGTGTGCTTCTGCAATTGGTTTGCCGGATCTGGATCTATTGGAATGATTTCAAAGAGCATTGTGTGCTCCTTCAATTGATTCGCTGGATCTTGATCGATGAGATCAGTGGAATTTTCCATTTCGGTTACCATATGCTTCTTCACAATTTCTTCTACAAACGTGCTCCTCATCTTCATCTTCGAGAGTTCCATTCTCACTTCATGGTTGGTCCGGTTGTTACAATCAGAGAAATAAGAGGCATAATCAGTTTCATTCTGCTCAGCGGTGTTGGATTTGAAATCCACAAAATGTGATGCGACGTCAACAGATCCTTCATCACCGTTCCGTTTGAAGGCAGTAAGGACACAATGGATTTCTCCAATCTTGATGGTGGATCCATCAAATTCTGGTTCAATTGAATTTAGTGGAGGAACATGAATCGTTTTAAGATCTGAATCCTTACCGAGACTACCAAAGACGATCTTGAGATGGTTGCTTTCTTGCCGGAGCAGCGAAGAATCTTCTTCTTCTTGATTCAAGAACAACCACCGTGGTACTTCATATTGTGCATCGTCGAAATCAGAGTCGGAATCGTAGTCGGCATCAGAAGCATAATCCTCATCTCTAGGGTATCGCTCTGATACCATGTTAAGAATCATAGGATCATACATGCATAGATCAAAGCCATAGGAGAGGTATTGAGCATAAGAGTACTCATGTGGTAAAAGAGGTAGAAACTCTTCATAAGGAATCATATTGATAAAAGATAGTAAAAGTGATTACAAGATGCTCAATATATAGAGCACTAGAAAATACTAACTAACTAAGAGATTACTAATTAGTCCCTAAGAGAATGTGATATCTCCTAACCAACTATTATTTTTAATAAGAATGGAGTTGATAAACAATAGGCGGTGATTTCTCCTTAATTAGGCGAGACGTAGAATGTAAGATATTTATTTTAGTTTAAGTGCATTAAATCAAAAATATTGATATTTAGTAATTATATTAGAATAGCTATTGGATTTTTATATGACTTAGAATCTGGGTTTTAGTTTTGAGGACATAGTTATTTAATTAATTTTAAGATAACTCTTGAGGATTTATGCAATTTATGGTTGTTGCTATGTGTTGATAGTTTTGCGAGACACATGAGTCTTTTTTTAATGAATATTATTGAGACGAGTCACTTAGCCTGTGAGAGGTGAGGATAGTATTCGGGTAGTATACTGTTTGTGTCGGGCTTAGGCTGTGAGAGGTGACCTTGTCTTGAGTTCGAGTCACCTAGCCCGTGAGAGATGAGGATGTCAAGCTTCAGTCACCACATGCAAGACTTGAGAACACCATTTCAAACACTTTGAGCTTGGAGGTTCATCAATGGGGTTTTGAGAAGGAGAACAAAGTAGGTTACGAAATGGATATCATTCGGAAGAGAATGAGGAGCTGAGTTTAATGGTGTAAGAATCTAGAACATGCACTAAGGTTCAGTCTCCCTCCCCTTCTTCTCCTCTCTCGCGACCTCCTCCTCACTCTCAAGCTATCTTTCTACTGTTTTTCTGTTTTAGCCAAATGAAGTGTTTTGTGTCTTTTTGGTGCTGTCCCTATGTGAGTGTGAGGGACATTTGGCCAGCTTGATGTTAAGTGAGCTGGGGGAAAATAAATGAGGTGGAAATACCAGTTTTGCCCTCACTACCAATCACTCACTCAAACCCATTTAAGCAATTATTTAACCAAATGATTTCTCATCATAAGCATAATTAAACAATTAACACATTATTCTTTCATTTAATCCATGATCATTATCTCATAATTAATAATTTATGCTAATTATACTCAGTTTAGCTAATTTACTTAATTATGACCTCTTGCTAATTTCAATAAATGAAATTAGCTAAATTGGGGATGTTACATATTCCACTATGAGTATCATTTAATAAGGTAGTGACAATTGTTGAACCAAGGACAAACACTCTTTGTTGTGTATGATAACAAATTACATCTTGTCTACTGATGGTTGCAGTTGTATGAAAGTACAGGGACAAAATCAAAGTACATGACTAAATCAAAGAATAGGATTCTTAAAGTGCAATGGCTTGGAGAAGAAGCAACACTGAAGTCCAAGACCTAATTGTTTATCTGCTTTTGATAGGACTCAAATGTAAGATCCTATCCCTTCAGTTTTATGACATTTAGTAGAAGAGAGATGATGTTTTTAAAAATGTTTTAAAAAATAAAATTGTTGTGTTGAAAGCCTTGAAAAATATTTTAGTCAAATGCATGCATGCATGAGAAAGGCACACAACATGGGAAAGTATTTTAAAAGTAAAGAATCGATTTTTACATGGTCTCATTGTTCTTTAAAATCGATTTCTAAAGCAAAATGAAAGAGAACAATCGATTTCCAAGTTGTTTTTAAAAGAAAAGAATCGATTGCTTGCCTTCCTTATTTAGATTTCAGAGCAAGGAATCGATTATGAGCCTATGTTTATTCAGGCAAGGAATCGATTATGTGCCTGAATGTTTCAGAGCACATAATCGATTACACACTCCTTTTATTTAGCAAACAGTTGATTATGAAATGTTTCCATTTTTAAGAGAAGAATCGATTTTGCCATCTAGTGCATCAAAGCACATAATCGATTACTACATCTAATGTTTTAATTCAACGGTCAACTTTTTCACATTCTCTATAAATAGGACCTTGGATTCAAAACTAAAATACACCACTACTCTTCACTATCTCATACATTTTCAAATCACTAGAAAAGAGAAAAAGAGCTTTCATTGTCAAATCTTTTGTTAAAGTTCTTCATTTCAAAACCAATGGGAGTTTTGCTATATTGTTATTCTGCTGGAGTGATTGGTTCATAGTTTCTATATTGTATTGATCTGTATTCGTGGTGCCTTAGAAATCCTGGGAAGTGTTCTTGGGTCTCTCAATCGGTGAGATTGAGTTGGTTGCTTTGAAATCCTGGGAGGTGGTCTTGGGTCGTTCAATCGGCGAGATTGAAGTGGTTATTGTGAAATCCTGGGAAGCATTCTTGGGTCGTTCAATCGGGGAGATTGAAGCGGTTGTGAAATCCTTAGCGGGGAGCTCGGGTTCTCAATTTGGGTAATTTGAGATTTGCTATTTGAAGTTGCTTGTTTGTAAAACATTCTTCATCATATAGTGGTTGTCAGCAAGTCCAAAGGTTGCAAAGCCTGAGGCCGAGGACGTAGGGCTTTTATCCCGAACCTCGTAAAAATCCTGGTGTATCTCTATCCCTCTCTCCTTACTTTCTTTATTGTTTATATCTGTTTATAGTTATATTCAATATCACTGCGCTGCATATTAATCTGATTACTGAACCATTAGAGTAATATTGCACTGTGCCTGATCTGCCTACTTAGTTAATGCATATAGTTTAAATCTTAGTTTCCGCATCTGATTTAAACAAGCACTGTTAATATTTTGGAAAATTGAAAAGAATTCAAGTTTTGCACATAACCTTATTCACCCCCTCTAAGGTTATCATATAGTCCAACAAGTGGTATCAAAGCTAGAAATTGCATATAGAGCTTAACATCTCGCAAGTTTATTTTATTTATATTTGATCATGGGTTCTTTTATGAAAGAGGGGATGTCCTTCAATAGGCCACCCCTGTTTGATGGGACTAACTATGACAACTGGAGTAGTCGAATGAAATGTCATGTGCAGGCTATAGATTTCACCCTATGGAGGATCATTGTTGATGGACCATTGATTCCGATGAAAATCAAAAGTACAAAACCTGGTGGTGCTGTTGACGGAGATACTACAAAAATCCAAGCTACTGGTAAAGCAGAAGAAGTTCCTGTTGAAGATATCTACACCATTGACCTGAGTGAGCTGAGAAAGTTAGAGTTAGATTAAATATCTCAAAATGCCAGAGCAATGAACATTCTTCACTTATCTCTATGTGAAGAAGAAGATGGAAGAGTAAAAGGTTGTCAGACAGCAAAAGAGATATGGGATTGTTTGGAAGCAACACATGTCGGTACAAGCCAAGTGAAGGATACAAAAATCAGAATTCTCACTTCTGAGTATGAAGCCTTCAAAATGAAGGAAAGTGAATCTGTTGCAGCAATGCACCAGAGACTTAATTTGATAGTGAACAACTTGAGGGCACTGGGGAAGAAGTATTCAACAAAAGATCTAAATGGGAAGATTCTTGCATCCTTGACTAGTGAGTTCTTTCCTAAAACTTGTGCAATCACTGAAGCCAAAGATATTGGCACTTTACCTCAAGAAGACTTGATTGGGTCACTTCTTGCATTTGAGGTGGTATTGGCCGCTAACAAGGTTCAAGAAAAAGAAGTGGTCAAAGAAAGGAAATCTCTTGCTCTTGCTGCCAAAACTCCTAAGGTAGCAAGGAAAGAGGTCGAGTATGATGAAGAATCCGATGATGAAGACATGGCTAAAATGTTTGAAGAATTCATGAGATTCAACAAGCTTGGGAAGAGTGACTACTCAAAGAAATCCAAGTACCCACAGAAGAAAGCTAAGAAGGCTACATGGGACAATTCTTATAATTAAATAGCATAATTGATTAGGTAATTTCATTTATTGAAATTAGCAAGAGGTCAAGATAATTAAATAGCATAATTGATTAAGTGAATTATGTTGTACTTGTGTGCTAAAATATATTAGTACTTGAATTGTTGATTGATTGGTGAGCTAATTGGGATTTTAAGCGAAAATACTAGGATAAGGGTATTTTTGTCTTTTACACCCAATAATGAGTTCCAGTTGAACCACCTTCCACAAAACACCCACATATGCATTAATTAATTGTTGTATAAAGTATTGTTTGATTATGTGACTAGAAATGAATTAAGAATGGTTTATGGAGTAATTGGTGAACTAGGGGTATTATGGTCTTTTCCACCTCATTAAAGGAAACCATCAGCTGGGGAAACACACACATATGCTGGACATTTTCAGAATTCTAACAAACTGAAAATAGAAAGGGTTTGATAGAGGAGAGAGGAGAGAGCTAGAGGAGGAAGAAGATGAAGGGTTCTCCTCAAATTCTCATGCATGTCCCATTTTATTGCACCATTCTTCTACATTTTTCATCCTCTACTCATAGATACCAAAATCATAAGCTGATTCCTTCTTCACTTCCATCCACCATTTTCGAATGCTATCAAGCTTGGCCATCAATGGAGTTCTCATCTTGCATGTTGATGTCAAAGCACCAAAAGTGAAGTTTTAAGCCTTGCATGTGAGTTTGAAGCAACCCTAGTGTGCATTACCACCCACATTTCGAAATTTCTAGAGAGTATGTGTATCTTGGTTCTGTTTTGAGTGTTTGGAATCCATTTTGGAGCTCAAATTCGTGGTTATTAATGGTTGAGGTTGAAGATACAAGCTCAACATAAAAACTGCAAGAAACCCGTTTGAACCATCTTCGGTGTTTACCTTATATCTCTCTGTACACAACTCATATGAACGTGATTTTTGCTTATTCAGAAACTAGACACAAAATACTTCAACATAGACACAAGAATCATCTGATTTCATTAGGTATGGAGGGAGATATCGTGTCCACAAGTTTCATTTCTAAATCAGTCATAGTTTTGACCCAGTCCCCTTGTTTTAGGCATAACTCTCCGAATACTGGTTGAATCCATTTGAAACCTTAACCCTCAAAAACTAGACAAAATTCCCTACACATTAGGCACTGGTTTAGATAGTTTTGGTTAATAATTGACTACGTTATGCGCACTCCAAAACTGCTCCCAGATGCTGTCCAGAAATGGTTCGAATTGAAGCGAGAGTTCGAGTACGGGGATCGTTCGAGTGTTACTTTGTTGGTGCCATTGTACGAAATATTGATTGTTTGAGGATTCGACACTTCGGTGAGTTCTATACTCGCTTAGAGATGTTTGTCATTACTGAGTTTATATGTTTCGAAGTCCATGTGTCGCGTTCTATTTCAAAAGCGAATCAAAAACCGTTTTACGAAATTACATTTGAACGATAATTTATACGATTGAATTGATTGATGTTTGGATTGCTGTTCTGGACTGAATATGATTGTTGCTATGTGCTGTTGTGGTGTGCGTGTAAGTTGGATATCGATCGGAATGAAATTTGGAATCGAAACGGAATGGAAAGAATTTACAAAAACAGCAAATTCTGGGTTACTAATGAACACGCACGGATCGTGTGCCCCAGTGGCACGAACCGTGCGCCTTGTTCGCAGGTGGCCTGAAAGGTTTTAAAAACATGGCACGGACCGCGCGCCTTAGGGCACGGACCGTGCGTACCCTACGCATGTGTTTTTCAAAATTTTTGAAAACACGCACGGGTCGTGCGCCTCCAGGGCACGGACCATGCGTCAGCTTCTGTTACCCTCTTTCAAAACATGTTTTAGGCCATTCCAATTGGTTCCAAGTCCATTCTAATCCCTTCCCCAACCCTATGTATTGACAAATAAACCGTAATTCACATAAATAAGCGTAGGTATGAATGAGTTATTGGAAAATTGTCCAAGTATGTTAAATGTATGATAACCGGTTAGGGTTACGAGTGAGAAAACACAAGTATATGTTAATACAATGGACTAAAGGTCCATTGAGGTTTTGGTAACCACTAAGATGACTTGATATTGTATCAAGGTATGTTAAATAATGATATGATAAAGAATTACTTGATTTTATTCAAGGTATGATAATGAACTACTTGATGAAAGGATCAAGGTATGATAAAGGGGGTGACGACCTCTATGATAGTACACTAGGGGAGGGAAGTCATGAGCCCATAACCTAGGCCCCTTCTATGTTTTCCCACTAATGAAAGGATTAGTGGATTGGGTTCACCAAAAGCCAAAGAAATAACTGGATAAGGTAGGCTTGAGGTGTTGTGCTAAGTTAAAGAAAAGAATAAGACATGAATCGTAGTTGCTTATTAGGGATACGGGTAAGAAGAAAATATGTCCACATAGTCGCTTATTAAGGGTATGAGTTCAAAGAATAAAAGTATAAAGAAACGCTAGAGTTAGTAAGGGGTCTCGATAAAACTCTCTAAGATAATGTTTATCTCACTCTTTATCATTGTGGTTTTTACTGAGAAACAGGGGAATGCAAAGGCCAAGAAGCATAGTTAGCCGAGATGACTCCCAGAGTTATCGGAGAAATCAGCTTTAAGTTTATGCCTTATCCCTTTTGTTGTCTTTGTATTACCAATTGTATAACTATTACTTGCTAACAGTTGTAAACCGTTTCCGCTATTTATGTTTTGGGTATTGAACACCGGGATTTGTAAAAGTTTTAAGTCATGAGACTTAAGTACTTGGTTAAGTTTAATGAGGTTCATGAAACCATTTGATAAGTATTTATCGAAAGTTTTTAGTTGTGTTCAATATTCAATAACAGGAAGTTACTCTAATGTATGCCAAGTGGTGCATTTTGGTATTTCTACAAAGTAGAAATATCGGGGTGTTACAGAAATATATTTTCAAAATTTCTAACAACAAATTATTAATGAAACTTTTTGAAATTCATTAAACTTTAGTAAAATTTTATATCCAACAATTTACCTCTTAAAAATATTTGCAATTATTTATTTTAAAAATACATAAATTATATAACAATATTGCGTAACATAAATAATGGTTCAATATAATTAATGCAAAAATATATTTTTATAATACTATTTTTTAGGGTGCATCTAATATGTTTTTTTGACAAGCAAAAATTATATATTTTCATATAAAAGCTCCATAATTTTTTTTAAAAAAATGTGATAACATTCTGTGCATCCCCGTGCAACGCACGGGCATTCTCCTAGTAAAACGTTAAAGGGAAACCCCTCAATTTATAACAATAAAAAAATAATTAAAATAACATAGATAGTAGCTACCGCAACAACAGTTATCATCTTATTATTATTATTATTATTATTATTATTATTATTATTATTATTATTATTATAAAGGAAATACTTGAAAAAATAATGAAACAAAAAAAAGGATTAGGGTAACCAAATAAAGGAAGTTCAGAAACACAGCCCTTGGAGTAGCCACATTAGCCAAGGGGAGGAGAAGAAGCCCATTTGTTGGGAGAGAGAGAGAGAGAGAGAGAGAGAGAGAGAACACTTTCGAGAGAGAGACAGAGAGATCGAGAGCAGAGAGAGGGAGAAGGACGGCGACGCGGTGCAAGCGGTGGAGCGGGTGGCGGTGACAGCGGTGTTCGTGGTGGGTGATGTAGTGGTGGAGGTTTGGGGGTTTCTCTTATGCTTCTTCATTCTACTCTCTCTCTCTCTCTCTCTCTCTCTCTCTCTCTCTTGTTCTCACAGATCTTCTATTTTTTCCTTTTTCAGCTTTGTGTTGTGTGGGTTTGTGGAAATGGAGAATGTGAAGTTGAATGTTGTAGAAATTTGGGAAGATGAAAAAAGAAGAGTAAATGTTATATTTGTTGTTGTTGTTGTTGGAGAAGGAAAGAGAAGTCGTTGAGAGGGGTGAGGGGAGTTGATGGCTACAGTGAGTGAGAGGAAGAAAACGACGGTGAGAGGGAGGTGACGACGGAGGAGCCAAACATGGGGGAACCGTGACGGCGTCGGCGATGGTCATGGCAACGCGACGAAGAAGAGCTCGCCGGAGACCGTGACGGAGGTGGTGGTGTTCGCCGGCGGTGTGGCCTTGCAAGGTGTTGGTTATGGAGGTTTTCTATAGTTGTTGTAGTGGTGTTTTGTTGTTGGGGTGTTTGGTGGTTGTTGTGGTGGTTAGTGGTTGTTGTGGTTATGAAGAAATTAGTGTCTATGGAGGTTGAAAGTTATGGTGGGTTTTCATGTGTTTCTTTTCTTTTGGTTTTGATTTCTCTCTACCCTCTTCTTCCTATTTTCCTCTCTAATTTTATTCTGTGTTGTCCCCCCCCCCTTTAATAGTTGAAATACACTGTATTTATAGGCAAATATGTGTTGTGTAGGTGTGGGTGCTGCCGCAGGGGAGCAAAACTCCATAGAGGACAGCCACTGAGGAAAAAGGAGAGCTGCAAGGGGTGGTGAAGGCGTTGGTGCAAAGGCTGAAATGTTTTTGCCTAATATGGGAAAAGCAAAAGGATAAGGAGAAAGCATATTGACTCCATTCTCAAAATATTTTTCAGCTAGGGAAAAACCAAGGGAACAGCGCTTGTCCCTCTTTTATTTGAATTCATTTTAATTTTTTGTACCTTTTACTTTTTCATTTTTGTCTATATGTGTATCAAACATGTAAAATAATTACTTTTGTAATAAAAAGGCAGCATTGACCATTCAATTTGAATTGTTCATCTGATTTTATTTTTAGCATGTTTTGGTTAAGAGAGGGAGAGGAAACTACCAATATTAATAATAAACAGTAAATAATGAGCAGTAAAATAAACACGCGTATATGACGAGAAGCGAACACACATGCACAACGAGAACAAAACCTATACACGATTAGGAATGACATGCGCGAACGACAAACATCATAACAAACAATATTTTGGATTTTTTCTAATAAATTTTAAATTAGTCGGACAAAATTAAGGTACAACAGCTGCCCCTCTTTATTTATATTTTGCTAGAAAATTTGAATGGTTTCCAAAATTTTCAAAGTAAAATAGAAATAAAGATAAAAGAACACTAATTTTGTCTTAAAACACGGTAAATAGGGATAATTGGGGATCTGATGGAGAACTGGGGCTCTGAAGGTATGATTCGGAACTGACGCTTGGCACGTTGATTCGAACCGAACTGAAGGACCGATTGGTCTGAAGGGATGCCTGGGCCTGATGGACCGCCACTAGCTATTGTAATAGTAAAACAGTCTGAGGGTGGCCTTTACTCGAGCGGCCATGAGCGTCAAGATTAGATCCGGAACTGATATGTTGACCATGAAGGACGTCCACTATGTATTAGACGGACACAGCTAGTCTGAAGGACCACTTGGGGTCGAATGATCCGTCGGGCTCGATAACGATGTGTGATCTGGGTTTATGGACCAATGAGGGTCTGAAATGTGATGTTGAATCAACGCTTGGCACGATGATCTGGATAAAGGATTGACGTTTGGCACGCCTGCTTGAAAAATGTCATGTGTATAGTATGAACGTATGTTCAATGATTCTATGTTTGTTGGGGCAGTGAATGAGATGTGGCGGGTAATGGATGCTGAAGTTGATGGAAAAATAAAGTTGATAAATTGTGTATGCGTATGCAGATAAGATGGAATTGTATTGCCTAGATGCAAGTGTTGCGATGAAATGCATGGTTGCATGGTGGAATGATTTATGCTATGATTGCTTTCTCTTTTTTTTGCTTCTTTTTAATATATGATGTAAGTATATGAACGAATGGATGTGCAAATGTAATGTTTAGATGCAAAGGTTGTGGTAGATGCATGACTTGATGTTGGAATAAAATGTATGGTGCAATGATTTATGATATGGTATATTACTGATGCATGCAGATGTGTTTTTGCATTTTTTTTAGATGAGAAACGAGACTTTCGATGCGAGAAGTAGAGAGGTGAGTATTTTGGAATCATTATTTATTGGAAAAATTGGATTTGATTTGAATTCAAACTTTGGCAATCTCAAGGTTGTTATTCACAGACACTGATGTGCAAAAGTACTTGACTGTATTTACAGACTCGCTCATTTTATTATTTCATTTTGATGCCACATGATGACTGAATTTTAGGTCCATAAGGTTAACTGAGTGAGTTTTCAACATCACATGATTAACTTGTATTCTCTCTCTTTGAAGCATTATTTAGCAAACATGTACAATAGTGCAAATATAGATGAATGAGTCAGTTAATTTCAAACATCCGAAGGAATACAACCCAAGTGTTCAATACCATAAACAGAGAAATCAAAAGCGGTTCATACAACTCATAAACAATTACAAGTTATATAACCATAACAGGTCAACCGGAAAGATAAAAGAAAACATCAAGGCTGCACTTCGTGGGCACCTCCGCAAGCATGTCACCTACTCGCGTCGCTTACTCTTTCTCTTCCTCTGCTTCTCTGTAAATACAACAACAATGATTGGGTGAGACAACTTATCTCTGAGTTTTACCGTGCCCCCTCACTATCACTCGGTTTATTTATAAAACCGTTGCAACATAGTTAAATTTGTAAACTATTTGCGTCAATATATACCCAGCCCATTACCGACTGTGCAAACACCCACAATCCCGGTAGATGAAGAGCCACTATATATTATTAAGCCTCGTCGATTAATTTATAATCACTAGCCTTACCAAGCGAAGCATCGACTGTGCAAACACCCACAATCTCGATGATTTGTGAACCTATCTTAGCATAAATCGGCTGTGCAAACACCCACAATCCCGATAACCCACGTTAGACCGCGCCATAACGTTTCAGGGCCTAGGGTAGGGGCTCATGACTTCCCCGCCTAGTATGCTGTTCGTTGGGTCGTCACCCAACTTGATATAATTTATATATCACACTCGCATTGGGCCGACTTCTATATTCGATATATTCTATATATCACACCCGCATTGGGCCGACTTCAATATTTGATATAATCTATATATATATATATATATATATATATATATATATATATATATATATATCGTTGTTCTATAACCCGTTTTGATGAATACCAAGTTAGACATCTGGCGTTATAATACAGTACCAAATTGGACGGGTTATCCGTGTTGTTATTCAAAATCATATGCTCACACGCGGTCTACAATTCGGTTTTGAAAACAGCTTTGACTTTCAAAAACAGCGTATTTTCCAATTCAAATTATATATATAGTTAGGTCTTTGAATAAGCTTTCAAATGCACCTGAGAACACCTCAATCGGGTTCCCGGATCAAAAGTTATCGCGAAAACAAAATCAGGGTATTTTGCTGAAAAATTTCAAAGCGTCGCGACGCGAACTGGTTCCGTCGTGACTCGAAAAGCTACAGAAAGTTTTACGTTGTAAAAATAAGGGGAGGTCGCGACGTGACAGCCACGGGTCGCGACGCGATGGGTGATAGAAGTGTTTGAAAATAGCATTTCGAAAATCCGTTTTGTACCGTTTCGCTTTCTATTCGACCCGAGACATTAATTTCCTGACCATCGAGACTTAAAAATAGGCATTATAACCAGAAATTCAGTCCATATTCCAGTGAAAGCATTAAAATCAATAAATCCATAAAAACATATATTTACAGAAAAACCGTAAAAATGCCATTTTCCCGAAAACGGTTTTCGACTCGATAAAATGTCTCGACACGAGATCAATCACCAAAATAGAATTTCCAGACATTCCAGAATATTAAACACACTCCCTAATCGTGAGTAAAACTCACCAAATTGACGAATTCCTCGAGAGATCGCTTCCTCACTCGAACTGTCAATCAAAACCGCTCGAACAATCCCCGCTAGAGTTCAACCGCTTCAAAACAAACTAACAAATGCTTTCCAATCTGAATCCAGCAACACCAACACTCTTCTTGCTACTGAATTCCTCTCCGGTTTATTGAATTGGTGTCTCTCGAAACTTTGACGACTCGAACCCAAATCCGACGAGTCGATGTTCCCAGCTCTACTTCTATTTTCTAGCGTCAAGGTACAGATTTGCAACAAGTGTAACTAAGTCAATCCGTAACCAAAACCCCTCAAACCAGTGCCTATTATATAGAGAAATTTGTCTAGTTTCTGAGGGTTGAAGTTTCAAATGCATGCAATCAGTATTATGGGAGTTATCACAAAAACAAGGGGGCTGGGTCAATACTGTGCCTAATTCATAATCGAAACTTGTGGACACAATATCTCTCTGCATTCCTAACGATATCAGATGATTCTTGTGTCCATATTGAATAATTTTGTGTCTAGTTTCTGTATAAGCAAAAATCACGTTCAGAGGAGTTGTGTACAAAGAGGTATACGGTAAATACTGGAGATAGTGCAAACGGGTTTTGTGTAGAAATACAGTATACTTGGGAAATCGATTATTTTCAGTCTTTGAAACTTCCCCCACTCGATCGAAACTTCAACTCAGCAACCAACCTTGACTATAAACCCTTGAACAGTCCTTACTACACAATTTCCTACTTGCAATGGGGTCTCTAATCACTCACAACTTTGAATTGGACCAAGTAGAAGAGAAGAAATTTCAACCTTCAATGTTCCCCCCTCAATTTCGAAAATAATGAGGAAGGAAAGGAGATGAGTTTGGTTTTGAATATGGAAACAAAGCTCGTACCAATGGAAAGAGGGAAAGAAATGGAGTGAGATGCCACAAGAATTTTGAACATGCAATGAGAGGATTTTTCCTCTCCCTCCCTTCTTCCCCTTCGTGACCTCTCTCTTCTTTCTCCCCTTCCATTTCTGTTTTCTTTTCTTTCTTTGTTCAGCTGAAGAAAAAATGAGGAATAATGTTTTAATGGGCTGAGGTCTTTTTTAAGGGTTGGAAAATACCAAAATGCCCTTGACTCATTAATTCATGGTTTTGATGCTAAAATCCTTTAATCCTATGGTTTATCCCTTAGACATAGTTTTCTCGACTATTTTATATCCGAGTCTTGAATCATTTTCTCAACTCGAAATATAAATTACTCGTAATGTCCGTGAATCAATTCTATTAAAAATTAGGGATGTTACAATCACCCCAACTTTTAAAATTTTGTCCTCAAAATTGAACATAACTTACCTCAACTGAAAAGATGGGGATATTTCACCCGCGTGTTTTCCTCTATATCCCATGTCGCTTCGTCAGGTGAGGCTCCATCCCAAAGCACCTTGACAATAGGATTTGATCTCGTTCGGAGTGCTTTCTCACCGCGTTCGATGATTCTGATTGGAATAGGCTGATAAGATAAATCCGATCGGATGTCAATCTTCTCATAACTCAACGGTTGACTCGGATCGGGAATGTACTCGCTCAATTTGCGATACATGAAACACATCATGTAACCTAGACAATACTGGAAGTAAGGCGATGCGGTATGCTACTGGCCCAACTCGCTCGATAATTTGGAAGCGTTTGATATACCGAGGACTGAGCTTCTTCGCTCGCAATGCAATACCGGTACCAATAGTTGGAGAAAGTCTCAGAAATACATGATCTTCTTCTTCAAATTCTAAAGGCCTTCTTCTTTTGTCGGCGTAACTCTTTTGCCGACTCTGAGCAGTCTTCATCCTTTCTCGGATCTGACGGATCTTCCCCGTAGTCTCACGGACTAAATCAAGACCCATTAATTTCTGCTCAGCGACATCCCACCAATACAATGGCGTTCTACACTTCCTCCCATACAATGCCTCATATGGTGCCATTTTGATACTAGAATGGTAGCTGTTGTCGTAGGAAAACTCCACCAATGGAAGATGATCCTCACATCGGCCTCCACTGTCAAGTACACGAGCTCTAAGCATATCTTCCCAAGTCTAAATTGTCCTTTCAGTCTGTCCGCCCGTCTGCGGATGATAAGCAGTTCTAGCACCTACCGTAGCTCCCAACTCCATATTCAATGCTTTCCAAAATCGTGATGTAAACTTGGGATCACGATCGCAGCTGATACTTGTAGGGATTCCATGCAGCCTCACAATGTTCTTGAGATAATCTTTTGCTAACTTAGCAATCTTGTGATTCGAACGCACTGGAATAAAATGGGTAGACTTGGTCAAGCGATCCACCACTACCCAAGTAGAATCATTTCCGGCTTGGGACCATGGTATCCCCATGACGAAGTCCATAGAAATGCTTTCCCATTTCCATTCTGGCACATTCAAAGGTTGCGACTAACCGGCAGGTTTCTGGTGCTCTATCTTAACCCTTTGACAAGTTAAGCATCGAGACACCAGTTCTGCAATTTTCACTTTCATACCCGGCCACCACCACAACTGCTCCAATTCTCTTTACATCTTCTTTGTCTATTGCTCAGCTCCTTCTGATCAAATAAATACTTAAGGCTCTTGTGATCACTACAGACTTCGAAACGAGGCCCATACAGGTAATGTCTCCGAATCTTTAGGGAAAACACAATCGCCGCTAATTCTAATTCATGAGTCGGGTAATTTTCTTCATGTGGCTTCAATTGCCCGGAGGCATAAGCAACTACTTGTTGATTCTGCATAAGGAATCTCATGGACGGATCTGGAAGAATCAAAATGGGTGCAGAAGTCAAACGACTCTTCAACACTGAGAAACACTCATCGCAGTTAGAGTCCCAGACAAACGGTTGACCCTTACGAATTAACCGAGTGAGCGGAAGAACCAGTTGAGAAAATCTTCGAATGAATCTCCGATAATACCCAGCTAATCCTAAGAAACTTCTCACTTCAGTGACTGTAGATGGTTGTCCCCAGACTACCACAGCTTCCACTTTGCTAGGATTAACTGCAACTCCCTCCTGGGAAATCACATGACCCAAAAACTTTATCTCTAACATCCAGGAAGCACACTTCGACGGTTTTGCATATAACTTCTTCTCTCGGAGTACGTTCAGGACAATTCGGAGATGTTGCACATGCTCCTTAATCGTCTTAGAATACACCAAAATAACATCAATAAATACCACAACAAACTGATCCAGATAAGGATTGAAGATTCGATTCATATAATCCATGAGTATAGGCGGAGCATTGGTCAAACCGAAGGGCATCACTACAAACTCGTAGTGTCCATACCTAGTACAGAACGCGGTCTTCGGAATATCCAAAGCCCGAACTCTGATTTGGTGATAGCCGGACCTTAAATCAATCTTCGAAACACTGAAGCTCACCTTAGTTGGTCTAGCAAATCATCAATTCTTGGCAAAGGATACTTGTTCTTGATAGTTACTGTAACACCCCAATTTTTTTTATATCCTATTATCTTCTGATGACTCTACGTATATATGTGTCATAGTAATTATTGTGATATTTTAGTGTACCATCAATTTGTAAATTAATATATGATATATTAGTAGTTGCATTTTAATCTCTTCTAACTATGTCTTATTTTCATTATTTCTGTTATAACTAATTAATTCAATAAATTTGAATAATTTAGAAAATCTGCTTCCATTGTAGAAGTATTAAAATTAGCTTTAGTCTTTAATAAAATGCTTTGAAAATAACTTAAGGGTTTTAAACCTTTTTCTTTGCAAGACCCTTGTCCTACTTCATGGGCCGAAGTGCATTGAGCTAAGTTTTGTGGCTGTTATGGATAAGGCCCACTCCTTGGAATTTAACCTTATTCTCTCCTTACCTCTTTTCCTCCAAGAATTTCAGCCGCCCGAAGTCCTATGCACATATCTAATAACTCCTTCTCTATTATTCTCTCAAACCTAAACATAAGGACATGTAGTTTCCATGAATGCATTGTCATTGTCAGAAGATTTGAATTCTACTTATTTTATTTCCACCTCATGTATCACCCTTCCTTTATATTGAACCATTCGTATACTTCCTCCCCACCGTGACAGAATGAATGCAGAAAAACTGTCTGCACATAAGTCTAAGCAAGAATGGAGATTGGAATTTATTTGATGTGTGCAAACATCTTTTAGTCGCTGAGCATCTTATTCACGCAATGCAGTCCATTAGGTAAACATCCATCATATTCCTCCACGTTCTTTTTCTATCTTTTTGAATTTAGATTTCCTACAAAAGGCATTTTGTTTAAGGTTATCAAGTAAACTATATATCTGTATGAATATTATTATAAAGTCTTATATTTAATAAATTGAACCATAGTCTTTAGCTTTATACTAGCGATTTCCTTATTTTAAGTATTAACATCTGTTACAAAATTATAAAGGTTTAGAATAGCTAAATATTTTTAGTTTTGATACTATTTAATATTTAGCTAATTGAAGTCAGTCATATTTTAGTATACTCTATTAAAATGATTATGCATCCAAAAAGGGTTACATGTAATTATCTGACATAATTGTTTAATATACCATATTGCACTTTCAAGTATGTACTTCACTTTGCAAATATGATTAATTAGTTAAACAAACATATTTATATTATTCTGGATAATTAATTGAATGTTAGTGTTGCTTGATTGTATGTGTTTGAATCAACAGTCTCGCTGTCGAAATTAGATCACGCTCGAGAACTCATTACTCATTCTTTCGTTTTGCAAAAGGAACAATGGCAATTGGATACCAGGTAAGGGTGGGTTTTAACGTTTATAATGGGTTATGATGGTGGCTTATGGGTAGTTAGGGTGATATGTTGTCATTGTGTAGGCCTTAGGATGATTTCTTGAAGATTGATGCGTTGTCATTGTGTTCTATATCATGTTGAAACTTAAAATTAGTGAATCTATGTGAATTGGCGTGACTATAGGTAGCTAGATGATGAATGATTATGAGACTAGGTACGTACGTGATGTGTTTGATGTGTTGACCCTATGAAAATTGAGAATGAAATTTTGATGATGGATATGTGCTTGTGATATTGTATGAGTGAATTGAGGTGTGTGTCAAACGGGTTGTGTGTGGTGGTGTCATGGTGAGGGGCGCCAAATGTGGTTGCCCCAAGGTGTGTGGTGTTGCTTGGTGTGTCTTGTGCAAGGGCGCCAAATTGGCATGCCCATGTTGCATTTTGTGTTTCGGTGTGTGCTGGGCGCTGGGCGCCAGGCGCTTGGCGCCAAGGGCGCTGTGGGTTGTGTGTGTTGTGTGTTGCGTGTTGCTGGGCGTTGGGCGCCAGGCGCTGGGCGCCAAGGGCGCTGTGTGTTGTGTGTGTTGCGTGTTGCGTGTGTGCTGGGCGCTGGGCGCCAGGCGCTGGGCGCCAGGCGCTGGGCGCCAAGGGCGCTGTGTGCGTGTGCACGTGTGTTGTGGGGCGCTGGGCGCCATGGGCGTTGTGTTGCGTGCGTGTGTGTGTGTGTTGCCTTCTAAAATTTAAGTGTGCTGTTTACTTAAATTCCAGTGTGCTGTTTTCTCTAATTTAAAGGTGTTGTTTTCATAAGTGTGAAATGTGGCAGCTATGATGTTGTGAACAGGTGAGAACTACGAGGTAGCTGTGATGCTACAACACGTGGTATTTTTATGAAAGGATTTATAACTAGACGTGATGGTGTAGTATTTAGTAACTAAATACTTTGAGTTGTGAAATTGATGCATGAGTCATGAGTCGCATTGTCATATGCATTTCTTGGTGGTATAGGCTTCGGCCTCTTTGAGATTATTTTTGGTGGTATAGGCTTCGGCCTCTTGCCCGTCGTGGCTTATTTTACGAGATCGGTACCGCATGCATATGCCCAGAGGGGTTGCATTGTTGCATAGTCCATATACATATATATATGTAACGTGTTTTAATGTTCCGTTCTGATGGAATTTGTGTCTTGTGTGGTGCTATAATGTATTGATTTTCGAGGTAGCTGTGATGCTACAACACGTGGTATGTTTATGAAATGATTTGTAACGAGATATGATAGTATAGCTATGATGTGTTGACTGTCTGTGTTCCCGTGATTTACCCGCTGCTTATATACTGCTATCATTAACTTATTATTTCTGTTAAGCTCATCCCTTCTGCTTGGAATGTTGCTCTTATGTGGCAACGCTGCAGGTGATCGTTAGCACTCGTGGAGGATTGCTAGGTGTAGTTTCCTTCTCGTTGGGTCTGTGTCAGCTCTGATGCGTAGCACCGGGGAGGGTCTTAGTTACCGTTGTCAAACTGTTATTATTTATTTTTGGAGTTTTGGTTTAATGTTTAATTATTTTTGAAGATGTTAAATGAGTTTATGATTCCGCTGCTTAGAGATTAATTAACTATATTCTTGAGGATTTAATTTAAATCAATTTGGAGTTTTTATGTGGTGAAAAATGTAGCGCCCTCGTGGTGACTCTGATAATTGCGTGTTTATTTATAATTAGTAAAAAGGGGGTGTTACATTAGTGGTATCAGAGCAAAAGTTTGGTCCGTCCGGCCAAGTCGTCGAGTCGTTGTGTCAGTTAACGACCAACTGTTGTCTTTTAGTACTAACCGTTGTTTACATTGCAGGTTGTTCAAATCAGGTAAATTTTATTGGATTGTTCGGTCCTAACCGGACTGTTTGTGTTGTTTGGTTTGCCTTTCTGATGTGTGAACTCTGAGTAGAGTTGCAAGCATCCCTTATTTTATTCTTGGTAGTTGTTAAGCTGACTAATTCAATCGGTAAGTTTTAAGGTAATGAGATATGCAATAGGTATTCCGTAGAGGAATCATCAATGTTATAACAGACAAAAAGAAGTTAGACTCTTAGTGAGAACTCAAATGACTCATTCCCTTAGAGAGAATTTTTCATAGAGCTTGGTCTATTCTTTAAGCCATGCGTTGTGTGTTTATTCTGTTTTCTCTGTGTGAACTCTGTGATTTTCCTTCTATTTTGTATTTGTTGTTCTCTGAATTCTGACTTCATTAATCCGAGCTTCTAGGATTTGACATCGTAGGGGTCATAAAATTATTGGTGTTGTGTGCTCTGAGTTCGTGCATGACTGACTAAGTGCTTTATTGAATTGTTATGTTTAAATTAGCATGAACTGAGAATTTAATTATGATATGCTGTCTAAGAGTCATTTGCGAGTTTCACTATAATTACATTTTTGTTGACTCTTGAGTTATAGATAATCGTGTGTTTTGTGTATGTTTATGTGTGATTCTATGTGTAGCCTTCTAAGATAGGAATTTATCTTAATTGTAGATTTAGTGCTCATGTACTTGTCGAACCACTAGTAGTGTTTGGTGCTTAGATTTGAAAGGAATAGTTGAGGGACGTAAGAGGTGAGAATTCGAACCTTAAGTTGAGACTCACAAGAGTAACAAAATCACGCCTTTGCTAGAAAGATGTAAGAAATGCGGCTTTTATTAAGTTTCATATGGATAATTTATTATTGTGAGAAGTAGATCAATTTTTTTTGTATGAGAGATAAAGTAACCTTTAAGATATTGGAATTAATTAGTGGGGTTAACCTGTAACAATTGTCACTAAGAGTATAGTATCCTAATAGTGGGTTGTCGTGTTTGGGTAGTCGAGTAAAACTTTAGGGACCTTGAGAGTAGAATATTGATTTAGGAGTAAAAATGTAGAGGTGTGTGTGTCGTTTGTTGTTCGGTATACAAAAGGACCTTAATGGCAATTAGGAATAAGAACTGGATTTAGTTTCGATCCCATTGATTTTGACGGAAATTTCGAGGACGAAAATTTTTTTTTAGGGGGGGTGAGTTGTAACACGCCAATTTTTTTTATATCCTATTATCTTCTGATGACTCTACGTATATATGTGTCATAGTAATTATTGTGATATTTTAGTGTACCATCAATTTGTAAATTAATATATGATATATTAGTAGTTGCATTTTAATCTCTTCTAACTATGTCTTATTTTCATTATTTCTGTTATAACTAATTAATTCAATAAATTTGAATAATTTAGAAAATCTGCTTCCATTGTAGAAGTATTAAAATTAGCTTTAGTCTTTAATAAAATGCTTTGAAAATAACTTAAGGGTTTTAAACCTTTTTCTTTGCAAGACCCTTGTCCTACTTCATGGGCCGAAGTGCATTGAGCTAAGTTTTGTGGCTGTTATGGATAAGGCCCACTCCTTGGAATTTAACCTTATTCTCTCCTTACCTCTTTTCCTCCAAGAATTTCAGCCGCCCGAAGTCCTATGCACATATCTAATAACTCCTTCTCTATTATTCTCTCAAACCTAAACATAAGGACATGTAGTTTGCATGAATGCATTGTCATTGTCAGAAGATTTGAATTCTACTTATTTTATTTCCACCTCATGTATCACCCTTCCTTTATATTGAACCATTCGTATACTTCCTCCCCACCGTGACAGAATGAATGCAGAAAAACTGTCTGCACATAAGTCTAAGCAAGAATGGAGATTGGAATTTATTTGATGTGTGCAAACATCTTTTAGTCGCTGAGCATCTTATTCACGCAATGCAGTCCATTAGGTAAACATCCATCATATTCCTCCACGTTCTTTTTCTATCTTTTTGAATTTAGATTTCCTACAAAAGGCATTTTGTTTAAGGTTATCAAGTAAACTATATATCTGTATGAATATTATTATAAAGTCTTATATTTAATAGATTGAACCATAGTCTTTAGCTTTATACCAGCGATTTCCTTATTTTAAGTATTAACATCTGTTACAAAATTATAAAGGTTTAGAATAGCTAAATATTTTTAGTTTTGATACTATTTAATATTTAGCTAATTGAAGTCAGTCATATTTTAGTATACTCTATTAAAATGATTATGCATCCAAAAAGGGTTACATGTAATTATCTGACATAATTGTTTAATATACCATATTGCACTTTCAAGTATGTACTTCACTTTGCAAATATGATTAATTAGTTAAACAAACATATTTATATTATTCTGGATAATTAATTGAATGTTAGTGTTGCTTGATTGTATGTGTTTGAATCAACAGTCTCGCTGTCGAAATTAGATCACGCTCGAGAACTCATTACTCGTTCTTTCGTTTTGCAAAAGGAACAATGGCAATTGGATACCAGGTAAGGGTGGGTTTTAACGTTTATAATGGGTTATGATGGTGGCTTATGGGTAGTTAGGGTGATATGTTGTCATTGTGTAGGCCTTAGGATGATTTCTTGAAGATTGATGCGTTGTCATTGTGTTCTATATCATGTTGAAACTTAAAATTAGTGAATCTATGTGAATTGGCGTGACTATAGGTAGCTAGATGATGAATGATTATGAGACTAGGTACGTACGTGATGTGTTTGATGTGTTGACCCTATGAAAATTGAGAATGAAATTTTGATGATGGATATGTGCTTGTGATATTGTATGAGTGAATTGAGGTGTGTGTCAAACGGGTTGTGTGTGGTGGTGTCATGGTGAGGGGCGCCAAATGTGGTTGCCCCAAGGTGTGTGGTGTTGCTTGGTGTGTCTTGTGCAAGGGCGCCAAATTGGCATGCCCATGTTGCATTTTGTGTTTCGGTGTGTGCTGGGCGCTGGGCGCCAGGCGCTTGGCGCCAAGGGCGCTGTGGGTTGTGTGTGTTGTGTGTTGCGTGTTGCTGGGCGTTGGGCGCCAGGCGCCAGGCGCTGGGCGCCAAGGGTGCTGTGGGTTGTGTGTGTTGCGTGTTGCGTGTGTGCTGGGCGCTGGGCGCCAAGGGCGCTGTGTGCGTGTGCGCGTGTGTTGTGGGGCGCTGGGCGCCATGGGCGTTGTGTTGCGTGCGTGTGTGTGTGTGTTGCCTTCTAAAATTTAAGTGTGCTGTTTACTTAAATTCCAGTGTGCTGTTTTCTCTAATTTAAAGGTGTTGTTTTCATAAGTGTGAAATGTGGCAGCTATGATGTTGTGAACAGGTGAGAACTACGAGGTAGCTGTGATGCTACAACACGTGGTATTTTTATGAAAGGATTTATAACTAGACGTGATGGTGTAGTATTTAGTAACTAAATACTTTGAGTTGTGAAATTGATGCATGAGTCATGAGTCGCATTGTCATATGCATTTCTTGGTGGTATAGGCTTCGGCCTCTTTGAGATTATTTTTGGTGGTATAGGCTTCGGCCTCTTGCCCGTCGTGGCTTATTTTACGAGATCGGTACCGCATGCATATGCCCAGAGGGGTTGCATTGTTGCATAGTCCATATACATATATATGTAACGTGTTTTAATGTTCCGTTCTGATGGAATTTGTGTCTTGTGTGGTGCTATAATGTATTGATTTTCGAGGTAGCTGTGATGCTACAACACGTGGTATGTTTATGAAATGATTTGTAACGAGATATGATAGTATAGCTATGATGTGTTGACTGTCTGTGTTCCCGTGATTTACCCGCTGCTTATATACTGCTATCATTAACTTATTATTTCTGTTAAGCTCATCCCTTCTGCTTGGAATGTTGCTCTTATGTGGCAACGCTGCAGGTGATCGTTGGCACTCGTGGAGGATTGCTAGGTGTAGTTTCCTTCTCGTTGGGTCTGTGTCAGCTCTGATGCGTAGCACCGGGGAGGGTCTTAGTTACCGTTGTCAAACTGTTATTATTTATTTTTGGAGTTTTGGTTTAATGTTTAATTATTTTTGAAGATGTTAAATGAGTTTATGATTCCGCTGCTTAGAGATTAATTAACTATATTCTTGAGGATTTAATTTAAATCAATTTGGAGTTTTTATGTGGTGAAAAATGTAGCACCCTCGTGGTGACTCTGATAATTGCGTGTTTATTTATAATTAGTAAAAAGGGGGTGTTACAGTTACTTTGTTCAACTGACGGCAATCGATACATAATTCCATGCTTCTATCCTTCTTCTTGACAAGTAATACAGGAGTACCCCATGGCGAGGCACTCGGTCGGATAAATTGTTTTGAAATCAGCTCTTCCAGTTGAGTTTTCAACTTTTTCAACTCTAAGGGGACATCCTATACGGAGTTATAGAAATTGGCCCAATGGCCGGAACCAACTGATCTAGTGAGAACTCCACCTCACGATCCGGAGTTAACGAAGAAACTTCATCGGAAAGTACATCTAGAAATTCGTCAACAACTTGCACAGAAGATAAATCTAGATCTGTCTCAGTCGATGCAGACAACATCCTGACATAAGCTTTCGCGCCTTGAAATAGACGATGACTTGTAGAATTTAATGAGATAACCACTTCGGAATTGGTCGGTTGTAGCTCCGTTGATTCGGAGACAAAACCGATAGTCCGATAAAAACAATCACTTGTTACCCAGTTGGCAGATATTTAATTTGTACTTAGGACAACATCCACATTCTCGATAGATTGTCTGTAGCCCTGACTTCCTGAGCCTCTACAGTGCAGACTCTCCCGTGTATGGGGTAGCTCACCCCTCTCTGTACCTCCATTGGTATTTGGCACATAGACAACCAACCGATGTAACTGGAATCACTTCCTTCTTCCTTACTTTGAAAGGCTCCAAAAATCCTTTCTAGCCTTCAGTCTTGGTCGAGGACTACATCTTGATCATCCTGCCATAATTCCACTTATGATGCACCAAGTATTGAGTTGATCATGCTCAATGTCTCTTAGCATCACAAGTATAATCACAACAAGCTAACAAGGAACTGACTCAATCCTAAACTATACTAAACCCGACTACGTCGAACTGCTCTGATACCAAATGTAACACCCGGGTATTTCTAACATGTAGATATACCGTAATGCACAACTATAGTAATAATCAGAGGACACAATTCCTGTTTAAGTATTGAACGTACAAACTTTTTCTGAAAATAAAACATAATACTTCAGATCCATTCGTCTTAATTCCATAATCTTTCAAACATCCGAAGGAATACTGTAACACCCCAATATTTCTAACATGTAGATACATTGAAATGCACAGCTCAGCAATAATCAGAGGACACAATTTCCTGTTTAAATATTGAACGTACAAACTTTTTCTGAATCAAAACATAATACTTCGGATTTATCCGTCTTAATTCCATACATGATTCACACATCCTGAGGAATACAACTTAAGGGTTCAATACTATAAATGAAAATCACAAGCGGTTCATACAACTCAGAAGAGCACAAGTTATATAACCATACAGAAATCAAAAGCGGTTCATGGTACCCAAGTGTTCAATACCATAAACAGAGAAATCAAAAGCGGTTCATACAACTCATAAACAATTACAAGTTACATAACCATAACAGGTCAACCGGAAAGATAAAAGAAAACATCAAGGCTGCACTTCATGGGCACCTCCACAAGCATGTCACCTACTCGTGTCGCTTACTCTTTCTCTTCCCCTGCTTCTCTGTAAAAACAACAACAATGAGTGGGTAAGACAACTTGTCTCAGTGAGTTCTACCGTGCCCCCTCACTATCATTCGGTTTATTTATAAAACCGTTGCAACATAGTTAAATTTGTAAACTATTTGCGTCAATATATACCCAGCCCATTACCGACTGTGCAAACACCCACAATCCCGGTAGATGAAGAGCCAATATATATTATTAGGTCTTTTAATAAGCTTTCAAATTATATATATAGTTAGGTCTTTTAATAATCTTTCAAACGCACCTGAGAACACCTCAATCGGGTTCCCGGATCAAAAGTTATCGCGAAAACAAAATCAGGGTATTTTGCTGAAAAATTTCAAAGCGTCGCGACGTGAACTGGTTCCGTCGCGACACAAAAAGTTACAGAAAGTTTTACGTTGTAAAAATTAGGGGAGTTCGTGACGCGACAGCCACGGGTCGCGACGCGATGGGTGACATAAGTGTTTGAAAACAGCATTCCGAAAACCCGTTTTGTACCGTTTCACTTTCTATTCGACCCGAGACATTTCCTGACCATCGAGACTTAAAAATAGACATTATAACCAGCAATTCAGTCCATATTCCAGCGAAAGAATTAAAATCAATAAATCCATAAAAAAATATATTTACAGAAAAACCGTAAAAACGCTATTTTCCCGAAAACGGTTTTCGACTCGATAAAATGTCTCGACACGAAATCAATCACCAAAAAAGAATTTCCAGACATTCCAGAATATTAAACACACTCCCTAATCGTGAGTAAAACTCACCGAATTGACGAATTCCTCGAGAGATCGCTTCCTCACTCGAACTGTCGATCAAAACCGCCCAAACAATCCCCGCTAGAGTTCATCCGCTTCAAAACAAACTATCCATTGCTTTCAAATCTGAATCCAGCAACACCAACACTCTTCTTGCTACTGAATTTCTCTCCGGTTTATGGAATTGGTGTCTCTCGAAACTTTGACAACTCGAACCCAAATCCGACGAATCGATGTTCCCAGCTCTACTCCTATTTTCCAGCGTCAAGGTACAGATTTGCAACAAGTGTAACTAAGTCAATTCGTAACCAAAACCCCTCAAACCAGTGCCTATTCTATAGAGAAATTTGTCTAGTTTCTGAGGGTTGAAGTTTCAAACGCATGCAATCAGTATTCTGGGAGTTATCGCAAAAACAAGGGGGCTGGGTCAATACTGTGCCTGATTCATAACCGAAACTTGTGGACACAATATCTCCCTCCATTCCTAACGATATCAGATGATTCTTGTGTCCATATTGAAGCATTTTGTGTCTAGTTTCTGTATAAGCAAAAATCATATTCAGAGGAGTTGTGTACAAAGAGATATACGGTAAATACTGGAGATAGTGCAAATGGGTTTTGTGTAGAAATGCAGTATACTTGGGAAATCGATTATTTTCAGTCTTTGAAACTTCCCCCACTCGACCGAAACTTCAACTCAGCAACCAACCTTGACTCTAAACCCTTGAACAGCCCCTACTACACGATTTCCTACTTGCAATGGGGTTTCTAATCACTCACAACTTTGAATTGGACCAAGTAGAAGAGAAGGAATTTCAACCTTCAATGTTCCCTTCTCAATTTCGAAAATAATGAGGAAGGAAAGGAGATGAGTTTGGTTTTGAATCTGGAAACAAAGTTCGTACCAATGGAAAGAGGGAAAGTAATGGAGTGAGATGCCACAAGAATTTTGAACATGCAATGAGAGGATTTTTCCTCTCCCTCCCTTCTTCCCCTTCGTGACCCCTCTCTTCTTTCTCCCCTTCCATTTCTGTTTTCTTTTCTTTCTTTGTTCAGCTGAAGAAGAAATGAGGAATAATGTTTTAATGGGCTGAGGGCTTTTTTAAGGGTTGCAAAAGACCAAAATGCCCTTGGCTCATTAATTCATGGTTTTGATGCTAAAATCCTTTAATCCTATGGTTTATCCCTTAGACATAGTTTTCTCGACTATTTTATATCCGAGTCTTGAATCATTTTCTCTACTCGAGATATAAATTACTCGTAATGTCCGTGAATCAATTCTTTTAAAAATTAGGGATGTTACAAACAGCAAGGGGTGTAGAGGAAATTATGAATTGGTAATGCCATGACTTTAGAATGAAAGTTGTCAAACAAGAGATTTTGTCTCAACCCATGAAGTTTGGTGTTGCCCCAATTTTGACAAGGACAAGGTTGCCCCGACTGGAGTAACATTGTCAAAGGGCGTGTTTTGGATAATGGGTTGAGAAATTGCCCCGGTGTGGTTTTATGGATGTGAATAAGGGAATGAAATGGGTGTAGGGAGAATTTTCCTAATTTTAGGTGGAGTGAAGGGTGACGGGATTGCCCCACTTTGGAATGGTATTTCAAATGGTTGCTTTTAGTGAGACTGTGAGAGGTGATGGGGTTAAGGTTATGGGTTTTTGGAGTTGGTCGAATATGGATATATAGACTGGATGGGGTATACGAATAGGATGGATGCTGGAAAATTTCCCCCAGTTCAAGAAGAATGAAAGGTGAAGGGATCGCCCCACTTTGAGATCTAGGTGATGGTCCTAGTATAAACTTTTGGTTATTTTTAGATGACTCCCACAGACTATGATAATCCTGAGTTTTGATATGATGAAATTTCACTTGGTGATCACTACACCTTGTCTTGATATCAGTGCAACTTGAATGAATCTTGGAGTGCAAGCCTTTTGAGTTTTTTTCCTTTTTTCTTTTAGCTTTTTTTTTGAGATTTTTTTTTCGAGCAAATATATTGTAGATAAATAAACTTACTGGTCCTAAAACTAAAACTTTGAGAAAACGAAAGCAATAAGTCATTGATTAGAATGGACTTGTTAGGGTTGTAATGTGGCCAATGGTTAGGGGTAATGTGGCCAATGATTATAGGCTCAAAGAGGTGTTTGATGGTTTATCGAGACAGAGACCTTTTATGAAAGAAAGGATAGTTAGGCCCAAAGGAGTGTTTGATGGTTTATTGAGACAATGTCCTTTTATGAAAGTAAGGATAAGCAGGCCCATAGTGTAACACCCCGAAAATTTCTAACTTGTAGAAATCACCGAAATGCACTACTGGCATATATCAGAGTACTTCCTATTTCAAATACTGAACACGAACTAAAACCTCGATGCTAAAACCATCAAGTACGCTTGCATAACTTAACATAGAATACATAAACCAATCCTTACACCACTCATAATTAGGGTTCAATACCAAAATAGAAAGTATGCGGAAGCGATTTACAACTTTTACAAACATAAGTCGTACAAATCGAACATACTAAGATAATCAAAAGGAAATACATGACAAAATGAACAACAGCGTCTCCGCTAAGTAGCTCCATAACCATGTCTCATCACCTTCAACCTTTCCCGCTTCTCTGAAACAAAACAACAACAATGATTGGGTGAGACAACTTGTCTCAGTGAGTTCTATCAGGACCCCTTACTAACTCTCTCGGTTCATTATGCTTGGTTCATGAATCGTAGTCCTTAAAGTTGACTACGTGGAGTACTCTAACATTGTCCCTCGTAGCCCTTAAGCCGACTACAAGTGACAATCCTTAATATGACCCATAGCCCTTAAGCCGACTACGAGAAATATATCTGAAACATGATTGTTAGCATATCACCGTAGCCCTTAAGCCGACTGCCGGTAAACCCATTCCCTGACCATAGCAGGGACAAACATGACGGGGCCTAGGTTCATAGGGCTCATGACTTCCCTCCCCTAGTACGCTAACCTGAAAATAGGGTCGTCACCCTAGACTGAACTGATATGTATATAAATATACACCTGACATTAACATAACATGATCTTAAACATAACATGATCTTATATCAACATTATAACCTCAGGGACATTATGTCCGTCTTATCTTTACTTGTCGTGATCTCACTCGGGGTTACTAAGTTCGTTAACCTGACTTATAGGCATTTACAATTCAATCCAATCATAATTATTTCAGTCACAGTCAACATAATCACAAACATCGAACAATTCATTGAAAACATAATCCACTAAAGAAGCAACAATTCAAACATTCTAATTCAGCAACCGTACCTAAACTTTGAGAATTTATTTAACCTATCGAACGGCCACGGAATATAACAAACAACCCCTCTACGGACGGCTAAGGACGTCTAGTTTCTGACTATGTTTTTAGAATTATGGAATGATGGGTAAATAAATACAGTTTTAGCAAATAACACAGTATGTTCAGAAAACGGGACTGCGACTGTGACCTAAATTGCGATCCTTCTAAAATGACCAAAACCCACTCAATTAACCTGAAACCTGAGCCTAACAGTAGAAAATTAAGTCTATTTTTCAAAGAAATAGAATCATCCGAAAAGGAGTTCAATTGCAACCACAATTCCCAAAACACTGACCCTATGTCCAGAATGCTTCCAAAATATTACCCTTACTTGTGAAACTTATAATTTGAGCTAGACAACTCCAATTTTTTATGAAACCAGTGCCAAAATGACCACAATTAAGTCTAGTTTCTAACAAAATAGGCCACATAATTTTTGAACGGACAGAACATTCCCAGTTTCAAAAAGACAGTACCTATGTCCAGAATGTCCCCAGAATTTTAACCTAATTTGTACTGCTCATATCTTGAGCCACACAAGTCCACTTGCAACCAAACCAAAGCCACAATGTCAAGAATCGACTCTAGTTTCCAGAATGGTAGGTTATAAAAATTTTGGATATCTAGATCATCCCCAGATACCCAGAAACCGAACCTATCTCTAGATTGTCTCCAGAATTCTACCCTAACTTGTGATGCCCATAACTGGAGCTATACTACTCCAAATGCGACCAAAAAAAATCCAAAATGACAAGCATTAAATCTAGTTTCTAAAAAGGTAAGTAACATAATTTTTGAACCGGTAAAACAGTCCCAGTTACCAGAAAACCGAACCTATCCAGAATGTCTCTACACAGTGAAATTATCAACACCATGAGCATCCAATCAGCACCAAATTCAGCCATCAAACATATTTATTTATACAGAATCAAAACACAATAAAACCCAGAATACATGACACATATATTACAACAATTTCCCTAGTGAGTATAGAACTCACCTTGGTGTGATGTACTCCACGAACGGTCTCCGAATTCGCTCCCCAAAACTGACCCGGTTTAGCTTCACACCCACAACTTCAAATCCAGATGCTAACCGTCCTCCTAAAGCTTGAACAGTGGTCACAATTTCTATTGCTTTTGTTTTTTCCATTCAGGATTTTTCAATCCTCTTTCTTTGTCTCGTGAACTTCACTTTTTCTTTTTCTTTCTTTTGAGAAGAGTAAGCTGATAAAAGTGGTACACCATCGTTAGATATGGAATTGATCCTTGTCTAGGGTGATTGAAAGTTTTTTTTTTTGGCTCAAAGTGGGTAGCAAAGGGTATTTTTTTGATGTTTTTTTTTAGGATATGGGAAGATGACCAAACTTCATTTCAAATCATGATTGCTTGTTTTCTCAAAAATTAACTCAAGAACAAAAATTTATTTATTTTTATATATCTGCTCTTTTTCTTTATTTCTTTTTATATGCCCTAACTTTTGCTTAGACTGCTCTCGCGAGTTTTCAACCTAACAGACTTTTTGATTTTTTTTGTAAAGGACTTGCACCAAGGGAAAACAATGTTGACAAGACATCTAGTAATCGCAAATTTGCCCCAGCATGGGGACCTAAAGTGTTAGTTTATGAAAATTCATCATTAGGAACAAAATCAAATAGTCAACTAAGTACTTGTGTGGGGAATATGTACTGGGTGGTCGGGGTGGGACTGGACATGTACAAGGAATGATGATAAGATGCAAAAATGTGGACACTAACTGACTCAAACAAAAGTAAATGCACATTGCATACAAGTTCACTATACGAATGCTTCATAGAGAGTTAACATTACAAAAAATAATGTATATGCACGATGAAAATGCAAATGCATGAAATGCGTGAATGAATGATCACTTGGAAAGGTTAACTATCCAAAATGATTTTTTTGGAGGCAATGCAACATACTATATATTTTTGAACGATGCAAGAAGGTGGCACTATTTTCTTTTTTTTCCTGTTATTTGGAAATGGTGCATGCTGGATGACTAATGCATTTGAGGCGGATAGGAATGAAGAACTTTTTTTATGATGCATGAAGGGGAGTAATGAACATAACTTTTTATAATATCAAGGTGATATATATATTTTTTCTATATATGGATATGCAAGATATTGCAATTTGGACAAATATATATAGTATCTTTGTTTTTTCTTTTTCTAGATGATGAGATGCATGTTGGTACCATGATAATGGGATGTATATGAAAACAATGATTTTATTCTATTATGAATGCATGGTGATTTTTTATTTTCTAGAAAAATGTAATGCACATGATGATGGATATGTATGATGAAAACGCAAATGCATGAAATGCGTGAAGGAACTGATCACCTGAAAAGATCAAATATTCTAAACGATTTTTTTTACTTTTTGGAGACAATGTAGCATGTAGATGATGCAAATCGTCGTTTATTGCTAACTGAAATATATATTTTTGGATGATGAATGATGCAACAATAATGACATGACTTTTTGTTTTTTATTTAGAAAATGATGCATGCATGGAGGAATGATGCATTTGAACTAGGATTACAACAAGAGTGAAATGATGTATGAATGTTATGTTTTTTTGAAATGTAATGACGTTACAAATGATGTGATGCCTACACTATGTGATGGTGATTTTTGTGAATGATTATGGTGGTGCATAATGAGATGCTAATGTTATGTGGCTAAAAATTGTTTTTTGTGCGAGGAAATAAAATGTATGACACTTGCAGTGACTTTTTAATGTATGGAAAGAGAAGAATGCATGATGCTTGACATGATTTTGAATATAATTTTTTGGAAAAGGGAAACTCGGTGCAGGAGTACATGAATGGATGCATGCAAAAATGAACGAATGAGAATGCGCAAATGTATGAGTTTTATATAGGCTTTGAGCCGGGAATGAAGACTTATTATCATGTTTTTTATACTCAAATTATTATCATCCATTTTTGGAAACAATGATTTTGCATGATGAATGAATAGTGTTGTCTTCATGTGCATGCAAATAAGAGAAAGAAGCGTGAAAACCCTTTTTTTTGAAAAAGGGAAAACAGATGCATGAGTGTTGACGAACCAACTTGCATTTCTGCTCTGATTTTTTTTCAAAATATGAATGAATGAATGAATGTGCATGAGATGCGAATGTATGGTTTCATTCATCGTGTCGGGAAATTATAAGCTTTTTATTCGAAGAATAAAATATGATTCTGGTGGTCTGATTTTTAAATGCCGATTTTTCTTCTACTTTCATCCACCTCTAAAAAAAATTTTATGATTCCTCGACGGTCGTTAATATGCATGTAAAATGAGATGTTTATATTTTTTATGATATGCAAAGAAAAATAAAAGTAGAATGCATGAGATATGCTTGCAAAATAAAAATATGATTTTTGGATTTTTTTTTCAAGAAAATGGGAAGGAGTGTATGGGGATGAAGCTCCTTTGTGACCTAGAAGTGTTTTCTTTGGATCAAACCCAAAGTGTTGACAACTACACCTGTTAACAAAAGAGAACATTTGGGCTCTGTCATGATTTGTTTTAACCAAAATTGTGAACGAGTTGCTAACAGTTATAATCTCTTTTGGACACTGAGTGTCCTGACATGGCTTGAGTTTGCAAATAAACTTAAGCATGCTTGTCATTCAGAACCGAGTTTTTTTTCAAAGGAAGATTGATGAACTCGAATATTTTTCTCAAACAAACTTCATTTCTCATCAAACAATATTTTTGAAAAGCAAGCTCATGTTTTATTTTATTTTTAAAAATAATGCTTGAAGGAACACAAGGTGATAGACATGCAAGATGAGATGCATGAAGAAGTAAATACTTGATCCTAATGCAATTATTCTAATTTTTATTTTTCAAGAGGCAATGCAACATGTATGCAAACTCTCATTTTTTTAATGGATGATGAATGATGGAAGAATAATGTCATTTTTGTTTTTTATAAAATTGATGCATGAATGTATAAACGATGCATTTGAATGAAAATGATAATAAGAGCTAAATGATGCACGAATGCTATGTTTTTGGGTACAATGATGTAATTGCATAATTTTTGCTTTTCTTAATGGTAAGAGAAATGACAAAAATAAATAAAACAAAGAAGCTCCTGTAACATCCCCGATTTAGCTAATTTCATTTATTGAAATTAGCAAGAGGTCACAAGATAATTAATTAGCTTAATTGATTAATTATGATATGGTCATTGATTAAGTGAATTACGTGTGCTTGTGTGCTAAAATATATTAAGTACTTGAATTGTTGATTGATTGGTGAGTTAATTGAGATTTTAATTGAGAATAGGAGCACATGGGTATTTTCGTCTTTTCCACCCCATAAGTGACTTTCAGCTGGCCCATCTTTCACAAAACACACATATATGAATTACTTGACGATTGTATAATTATTGTTTGATTAAGTGATTAGAAGTGGATTAAGATAGATTTAAGTGGGATTGTGGAGTATGAATCACTTAGGGCAAAAGAGTCATTTCCACCCCATTTAACCTTCAGCTCACTTAGTCAACAACACACACACACACACACACACACACACACACACGCACATATGCTGGACATTTTCAGAATTCTAACAAAACAGAAAATAGAAAGGGTTTGATAGAGGAGAGAGGCGAGAGCTAGAGGAGGAAGAAGAGGAAGGGTTCTCCTCAAATTCTCATGCATGTCCCATTTTGTTGCACCATTCTTCTACATTTTTCATCCTCTACTCATAGATACCAAAATCATAAGCTGATTCCCTCTTCACTTCCATCCACCATTTTCGAATGCTAGCTCCAAGCTTGGCCATCAATGGAGTTCTCATCTTGCATGTGATTTTGGGAACTAGAGGGTAGATTCTAGCCAAGTTCAGAAGCTACATTGTTCATTGGAGCACTTTGGGAAGAGTTTCAGTAGCTAGGAACCTTAGAATTCGAAGTTGGAAGAGTTTTAGGGACAGTAGGAGCAAGAGGAGCCGCCCGGGGATAGTTCGAGCGGTACGGTTTTTGGTTCGAGATTCATAGATTGGTTGTTGTTTGTGATTTTCACCACAACACGGTGAGTTCTATACTCGCTTAGGGATTATTTTGATACTGAGTTTTCATGTGTTTTGAAACCGAGTAAGGTTCCCTTTCATTTCGTGAAATTCCTTAAAACCGTAATTTCAAAAATACGTATTTGTGTTTGTGTGTCATGAATAATTGATGAATGTTGATTGTTGAATGACTTGGTTGCACTGGAATTATCTGTGATATTATCTGTTGAAGGTGGAAACTTTGATCGGGTTACGGATTAGACGCGATAGGGAAAGCGAAACGGAACGAAATAAGTAAATTGTGACTCTGCTACAGGCAACACGGGTCGTGCTACCCCTAGCACGGGTCGTGCCAACCTTTCTGGTTGACTGGAATTGCATTTCCAGGCAGCACGAGTCGTGCTAGGTCTGGCACGGGCCGTGCCAGGTCTTCTGTCCCCGGTCGCCAAAAAATTCGTTTCGCCGCTCCTTTCGATTCCAAACCTCTTCTAATCTTCTTTCCAACCACTTGTAATGATTGTAATACATGGATGTCATGAAATTGAGTATGCTTGAGATGGAATTTTCTTAAGTTATGAAAGCTATGAAAAACTGAACATTAATATACGCGAGTGTACACAAGTCATGTTAAGATAAGGGATTATAAATCCATACAAGCCATGTAAATTCTCAATTCATGTAATAACAAGTCAAGTTATTAGCATACTAGGGCAGGGAAGTCATGAGCCCGAACCCTAGGCCCCTTCCATGTAGCCCGCTTTCCAAGGTCAGCGAGTTTGGGTTCACCGAGAATCATGAAAATAGAAAGTGATTTCGACGTGACGTGCTAAGATAAGAAAAGAATAAGACATGAACTGTAGTCGCTTATTAGGGCTACAAGTAATAAAGAAATATAACACGTAGTCGCTTATTAGGGCTACAGGTTAGAAGAATATATGTCCACATGGTCGCTTATTGGGGCTATGAGTTCAAAGAATAAAAGCATAATGAACCGCTAGAGTTAGTAAGGGGTCTCGATAGGACTCACTGAGATAATGTTTATCTCACCCTTTATTATTGTGGTTTTTACAGAGAAACAGGGAAAACAAAGGCGAAGAAGCACGACTAGCTGGTGTGACTTTTGGAGTTATTGAAGAATCAGTTTTAAAATTATGCCTTTTTCCCTTTTGTTGTCTTTGTGTTATCGATTGTATAACTATTACTTGCTAACAGTTGTAAATCGTTTTCGCTGCTTATGTTTTGGATATTGAACACCAGGTTGTATAAGTTTTTAAGTCATGAGACTTAGGTACCTTATGTTGAGTTTAATGAGGTTCATGGAACCATTTAATAATTATTTAGCCAAGTTTTTAGTTGTGTTCAATATTCCAGGCATACAAGTCAACTCTGATGCATGTCATGCTGTGCATTTTGGTATTTCTACAAGTTAGAAATACTGGGGTGTTACAGCTCCCTTGTGTCCTAAATGGGCCATGTCTTATATATGTCATGATCTAGGTGTTGTGAAAAAATGTGTGCAAGTATACACAGTCTAACAAGTAATAATGTGATAAGTAAGATCGTTCCCACGAGGACTAAAGTTTAATTATCAAGTCTTTAAAGCAGCGTTCGATTTAATGAGTAAATCGTAACAAGTAACAATAAGGTGTGGTTATCTAGCAAGTAAAATAAAGGGTTGAGATAAAAGAGATATAGGACGAGTGAAAATACGAGAGATGATAATAGCCAAGACAAGGGTCAATAATCAATTGCTTATAGATGCAGTGCTGTGACTGGTGTTGTGATAGCATTCAGTGTGCAGAATGAAAGTGGATATTCCTATCACTATAGAACGCAATGTTATCAAGGTTTCCTTATTCCTAAGCTCCCATTGAGGTTCATTACGTAGGGTGAAAAGCCTGTTTCAGATCACACTATAGCCCTAACTTCATATTCCTATCCTTCGTTAAGAAAGAATAATATTCCTATTATTCTTCAAACTATATTAACTTGTGAAAACAGCGCGTTAATTTCTTCCAGATATTAAAGCGCGTTACTCTAACCAAAGTGATCAAGTTTGAAAAGAGTTTATAACATTAAAAACACACAAGTCAATGAAGTATCAAGCACTAATCACGGTTAAGCATCTAAAAGGTCATGATTATATTACCATAGTCTTGACTATAAAGGAGTTTAGCTCATGATGAGCTTTGGCATGATAAAACAATACAAGAATACCGAAAACAGATACATCAGAATAGCAAAAGTATTTAGAGACTGATTTACACCAACGGGTACGAAGGCGTCACACTACAGGGACTCTATGGTGCTGATGCGATGCTGGCAGCACTTGTGAACAGTCGTCTTGTATCTGAGTATGTGGGTGATGGGTGCGGCAATGGAGTGGAACCAAGGGTATGTGTTTGGATGGAGAGGCGATGGAGGTAGGTATATCGTGTCTAGGCTCAGTTCTCTCTTTTTCTCGTCAGGAGTTGCGTATCTTTTCCTAGGGTGAGCTGCCTATTTATAGGCCTTGATAGCACGGCGCCCCTCTTGGGCTTTTTCATTCGGGTGTTGTAACTAACCCTAAAATCCATGCTTCCTTGTCGCCTAAGGCTCATTAATGCTGGTGCCTTGCTTGCGTGTTTGTTGCTGAAGATAGAGCTTCCTTTTTGGTAGCGCTAAATGAGGCGCCTAACAAACTCACGCTCCTATCCACTGATTTGCTTTAATGCTACCATAGCACTTGCCCTAGTGCTTAGGATTTTCCTGCACACTAGCTCACATATCAAGTTCCACAAGAATGGCACTTGCGTGCCCAAATTGTGACTTTCATCACCAAATGCAGTTTGCAGTTATTTTATGATATTTGTTATGTTTATTTGCACAACTTACTCTTGGATCACGACAATTCTTATTTGAATTGATATGAATAACTCACATTTCTGTGAGTTATCACTAGGGTTACTTTTGTGATCATTATTTAGGGTTACTCTAATCACTTCCTCACAAAGGTCTCCAGAGCTAAAATTCTCTTAATGGTATGATCCACAACGATATATGACGATCAGGTGTGGGATACCATAACAAGGTGCACTCTGGTTGAGACTTTCGTGAGAGTTCAGACAGAAAATCTAGAATGACTGTCACTAATCGTCTCCGCTCATCCTAAATTTCACACAGACCCGGGTATAGGGCCCCACTAAGAAGTGTGTGCAAAGTGTAGGTGATGTGTGTGATGGGAGCAAGACATAAGATTACATAAACCCTTAAAACAAACAAAATATATACAATATTTGAAAAACAAAATATATTAAGCATAACAAAATATTTACAACATATAAAATAAATAACTCTAAAATATGAAAGGGAAATAAATAATGGAAAAGTTAAAAGTTTGGCACAACTAACCATGTCAGGCTTGACTCTCAAAAAAAAGTCTCCAGTGAAGTCACCAGCTGTTGCACGCGAAAAATCCGGAGGATCTCTCGCATTCAATAAAGTCGCCATCAATATTTAATTATTAGGGAAAACATTGAAAAATCCATTTAAAAAGAAAATGATCTTGAAAACCAGATTTTAGGTTCGGGAGTCGTTTATGTGTGGGGAATGTATTAGCACCCCACGACATCCTTTCGAAAAAGGTTACCTTTGACTAATTGTGCAAAACTATATTAACTTTTAAAAATATTTATTTCCCTTTTATTATAAAATGAATTGAAAAAGACTTGATAAAAAAATTTTATTTTGAATTTTTATTGAGAGCTAGCAAAGAAGCATTTTTGGAAAAGACTAAAAAAGATTTTTTATTATTTCACTTGACAGAGGTGGGCCCCGCTCTGCTCCTATGTATCTCCGGGTAGAGAATCAAAGGCTACGTAGTTCTTGGGTAGAAAAAGTTTGGTTTGTTTGTGTTTTTTAATTTAGGGATTTTAGTACTTTTGATCTGTATGGTTCATTCATCCTAAAATGATGACTAACCCGGTCGTACGACCGACCGACATAATCTCCTATTTTTAAAAATAAGATTTTTGTTTTCTTTGAAAGAAAATGGTTTGTGTATGGAGTGATTTGATTTTATTTGAATAGGGATTTTGGGACTCTTGAGCCGTACGGCTCATTCATCCTAAAAAAGCTGACTAACCCTGATTGTACAGCCGACTTAATCCCCTATTGGTTTTTTGAAAAATGATTTATTTATTTTAAATAAGGATTTTGGGACCTGATTCGTACGGTTCATTCGTGGTCCTAAAGCTGACTAACCCGATCGTACGACCGACTTAATCCCCTATTTATTTTTTTGAAAAAAAGAATTTATTTATTTTTATAGAAAAATGTAAATTTGTGAAAGGAATTGTTTTTGGAGAGAAAATGAAAAAGGAACGAAAGGGGTGTAGCAGTAAACGTGGGGTGTCATTAGCTACAGGGGGTTGAATTTAAAAAGGGAGGTGCAAACAGCTAGGCAGCCCACATTTCACTTTTAGGTTGTGGGCTGATAGTTTAGGAAGTGGGTTTATGGATAGGGCGCATATTATTAAAACAATGGTTTTTTTTGTACCCCCATCATATCACCATATACCCCCACAACAAATTTTAAGACGAAAATACCCCTTGTAAAATTGGCTTAAATCGAATCTACCTTTAGTTAGGTAGATCCGATTCACACATATAAAAGGCGGATTTACGTATATCCGATTAGAATTATGATCTACCTTTAGTGAGATAGATCCGATTTGTTAAAATATAAAAGCGGATGTACCTATCAGATAGGTAAATCTGCTTTGCAATTAACAAAGCGGATATACCTATCAGTGGGGGTACGTCCGCTTTGTTAAAATGCAAATCGGATTTACCTCTCTGATAGGTAAATCCGATTTGTACTAAATTCGACGGGTAGGATTTGACTGCCAATGTTGATCAGCGGTGTAGGTTGCACCGACAATATCAACGGTTGATAATCATTGACGAATTCTATAAATAACCATTGCCAACCTCATTCTTTTCACTCAAAAATTTCACCCTCACTTGCTTATTTCACTCATCCAAAATGGAGATATGCCTCACTCAACGGTCAAATGACAATAGGCTTTGCGGTATACATTATCGGGGCCAAATCACGATGAGAGAAGATGGTGTCCACTTCTGGAGTCCTCAGCTGGTGTTATGCAGAATCCACTGCGGCATGGAGTTTGAAGGTTTGAAGGATAAACTGTGGTCCAACGTTCAAGTGACTGGTGACGACCGTGACGTCACTAGTATCACTTATCGCAAACCCTATCTTGGAGACGATGGCAGCATTCCCTTCTCGTCCATGACAATCAAGACTGACAAAGACGTGGCGAACATGTTCAACATCCATGACACGCTTCAGGGGTATAAGCCGTTGGAGGTGTACGTGGAAACTCAACGGAGTGTGAATGAGATTTTACGTCGTTTTTTAGGACCAGAATTTTAGGAAAATGTATCTGTCTATTGTTATTGTAGTTGGTTATGTTTTATCTTTTTTCGCATGAATGAAATCGAAATTTTAATGAAACTCCACAAATATAATAAACAAGAAATAATAATAATCAAGTCATATAAAAATAGTTCAAACATACAATCCCACAAAACCCTAGTCACGCCTCGGTAGCATATCCAGTAACCGCGTGAGGCGAGCGTATGTCTGACTACCCATCCTAATGTCTCCGCTTCGAAGTCCCCTCCGAATCTCCTCCTCCCCAACCTCGAGCAAATCTGGCTGTACTGGTGGTGCAGCCGGCTGTACTGGTTGTGGTGATGCAACTCGTAAGAGTCTAGGAATAGATGCCCTCACATACCAATGTAAGTAGCCCGGAGCAACCTGACCCAACTCCTCAACAGGATAAGTAGTATGCAAAACCTCTTCCACCACAGGCATATAATGTGCAATCCGAAAAATGCAGTTTACATGGCTCGGAGGACCAGTAAGGGGGTGACGTGGGATGACCTGCACGTACCCAAACTGTCTGAGGCACCTATCTGGCATGTAGGGAACAATGATGTCTCCCCAGCTGATGTGTCCCTTCTATAATGACACCCGCTCAAAGCCTCTATCCCCCCGGTGCTCCTTAAACGGTCGCCAACAGACATCATCCGAGGTCAGTGCATCAATCCTCTGCCTGTATACCCCCAGCTTCACTCCATCTGTCTTCTTCTTCCTCCAACACCCACACAGTGATCCAGGATGCAATCCTCTCCTCCTCTCCACTAGTTGAGGAAAATACCATAAAATCCAGCTCTGAAATGCAAAGATAAACAACATGGTGAATTAAAAACTGTTTAACAGAAATTTAACCAAACTCGGAAAAAATTAACTTCAAATTATTACTTGTAAGAGGGTCGCATACCCTCCTAACTGATGCGTCTGGTCCAAGCAGGAGTAGTTCAGCTGATCATACATGAAAGCAAGTGCTGCTGCCCCCCTGCATATGATCCCACACCAGCTGCATTAACATCCGCAAGTAGCAGCAGCCATTTAGCCTCAGCCCTGTCACCGGTCTTGACTGTGAAGATGGACCAGCTCAGGATCAGAAGGATAAAAGCCCTGACAGTAGGACGCATGTCATTCTCTATGGACCCTCTACTAACAATCTCCTGCAGCCACTCAAAACGGTAATATGGGCCAGATGAAGCTCGACACTCCAGCCTCGCCTCCTCCATAGTCACGCCTAGATAAACATGTGCTAGGTGGATGGCCTGATCAGTGGTGACAGAAGTAGGTGTAGCTCTATAGTAGTTCCCCGTAATGGGTAGATGCAGAAAACAGGAGACATCATCCAAAGTAATCGTCATTTCACCAAATGGTAAGTGAAGTGGTGATGTCTCTGAGTGCCACCTCTCAAGAAAAGCAGACATCAGCTCATGGTCCACCTTTGTATGTCCGGTCGAGACAAGGGGGGCTAATCTGGAACCTGTAATAAAGGCCCACAACTGGTGGTTTTGGGAAAACTCAAGCAGTCTCTGAGCCAACTTGTTACCATGGTTGGTAACCTTCAATTTACGCTCATATGTCTGCATTATAAAAAAAATAAAAAATAAGGCTATGTAAATAAATTAAACTAAGGAGGCTACGTAAATAAATTACCGGGTCTCTTAGTATAACCGTACAAAGTGATAGTCTGGGGCCTCCTCCACCTGCTGATATTGCTGCTGCCGCCTATGCCGGGTAGACGCATGTGCCGCAATCCTGTGGCGGGTGCGTGTACTGGGAGCAGATGGCGAGGCCTGAGTCGAGGACTCCCCTCAACACCTATTGGACACTGGAAAAAAAAAATTTTAAAAAATAAAACACAAATCGGATCTAGCTATATCCGATGCGAAATCGGATATAGGTAGATACGATGGGAAATCGGATTTAGGTAGATCCGACTTACTTTTTACGCAGAATTCGAGGAAGATCGAATGTATGTAAATTCGATGGTAAATCCGATGTAAAATCGGATATAGCTCTCTGAATGGTAAATCCGATTCTCTCAGGAAACTTTCTGGTAGTGTTATCAAACCCGGACCGGACCGGCCGGTCCGACCGGGACCCGGTCGCTTCCCCGGACCGAGCCAGCTGCAGAAACGGATACGCAAGGAACCCGGTGAACCCGACCGGGAAAACATCAAACCCGGCGACCCGGTTGTTTCAGCGACCCGGGCCGGGTCATGCACGTTTTTAAAAAAACCCTTTTTTTAACCTGAAACGGCGTCGTTTTGAGCCTTTGATAAAACCAGAACAAATTCGCCAAAAGAAAAAACCTAGCCTCTGCGCGCCTCTGTGTTCCTCTGGGTTTTCCTCGCGAAAACGAGAACTGATCCTCTGCGCGCCTCTGTGTTCCTCTGGGTCTCTCGCCGTCGCTGATCCTCTCTCGCCGTCGCTGATCGTCGCTTGTCGTGGCCGTAGCTGTTCCTCTCTCGCCGTAGCTGTTCCTCTCTCGCCGTAGCTGTTTGCTTCCTCGCCGTGTTGAGGTTTGTAAATCTTTGCATTTTCTCACTTTTGTGTTTGTTTGAATCTGTTTCTGTCTCTGTATCTCTCAATCTCTCAAGCTCTCTTATAGTCCTACTCCTATTCGTATTTAGTAAATCAAATGTTGAACTTGAATCATTGAATGCTGATCTCTATATCTCTGAATCAGTTTGAATATTCACAGTGTGTTTTATGTTGTTGATCTCTGCGTTTTATGTTGTTGTTTCAGTGTGTTATCAAATGTTGTTGATCTTTGAAACTTTGAATATTCAGTGTTTTAATGTTGTTGAACTTAAATCAAATGCTGTCTATTTGTTTCACACTGTCTGTAATTCTGTATGTTGTTTTTTATTAGAGATGTCAAATCCTGCAAATGAATCACATTCACAAGAAGCAACAACCCAGGTTTTTAAGTTATAAATTTATAGATATCATATCTATTTTTAGTACTTTTTAATAGTGCCCGGGTCATGCGGTCCGACTAGAGACCCGCCGGTCCGACCCCGGGCCCAGTGACCCAGTGCCTTGACCGGGTCGATGGCCGGTCCGGGTCTGATAACATTGCTTTCTGGTCAAATGGATGTAAGTGAAAAATGGTAAATGTTTTGTAAATTTGTAAAAATTTTAAGGGTATTCGTCTTTTCGCAGGGTCCGTGGGGGTATTTGGTCATATGATGGGAGTACAAAAAAAAATCCCTTAAAACAAAGGGTGTGATTTGTAAAAGTGATGGGCCTTAAGACCAAAACTAAAGTGGGGTTGAAAACGTAAAACTGGGGTTGATATAGTAATCAAACAATTTTAACACAAAAAGAAAAAAAGCTGAGAACAAAATGTTACTGAAATCAACTGAATAATAAAACAAGAAAGAGAGAATATAGGGAAAGCGAACTGAGAATAAAACGTAAAAGGGAAACCCCTCAATTCATAACAAAAAAAAATAATTAGAATAATAAAGATAGTAGCTACAGCAACAATAGCAACAACATTTATCATCTTCTTATTATTATTATTATTATTATTATTATTATTATTATTATTATTATTATTATTATTATTATAAAGGAAATACTTGGAAAAAATAATGAAACAAAAAAAAGGATTAGGTAACCAAATAAAGGAAGTTCAGAAACACAACCCTTGGAGTAGCCACATTAGCCAAGGGGAGGAGAAGAAGGCCATTTGTTGGGAGAGAGAGAGAGAGAACACCTTCGAGAGAGACACGGAGAGATCGAGAGCAGAGAGAGGGAGAAGGACGGCGACGCGGTGCAAGCAGTGGCGCGGGTGGCGGTGACAGCGGTGCTCGCGGTGGGTGATGTAGTGGTGGAGGTTTGGGGGTTTCTCTTATGCTTCTTCATTCTACTCTCTCTCTCTTGTTCTCACAGATCTTCTATTTTTTCCTTTTTTAGGTTTGTGTTGTGTGGGTTTGTGGAAATGGAGAATGTGAAGTTGAATGTTGTAGAAATTTGGGAAGATGAAAAAAGAACGGTAAATGTTATATTTGTTGTTGTTGTTGGAGAAGGAGAGAGAAGTCGTTGAGAGGGGGTGAGGGGAGTTGATGGCTACGGTGAGTGAGAGGAAGAAAACGATGGTGAGAGGGAGAGGGAGGTGACGCCGGAGGAGCCAAACACGGGGGAACCGTGGCGTCATGGCAATGCGACGAAGGAGACCTCGCCGGAGACCGTGGCGGAAGTGGTGGTGTTCGCCGATGGTGTGGCCTTGCAAGGTGTTGGTTATGGAGGTTTTCTATAGTTGTTGTAGTGGTGTTTTGTTGTTGGAGTGTTTGGTGGTTGTTGTGGTTATGAAGAAATTAGTGTCTATGGAGGTTGAAAGTTATGGTGGGTTTTTATGTGTTTCTTTTCTTTTGATTTTGATTTCTCTCTACTCTCTTCTTCCTATTTTCCTCTTTAATTTTATTCTGTGTTGTTCCCCCCCCCCCCCATTTACTGATTGATATACACTGTATTTATAGGCAAAATATGTCTTGTGTAGGTGTGGGTGCTGCCGCAGGGGAGCAAAACTCAATAGAGGACAGCCACTGAGGAAAAAGGAGAGCAGCAAGGGGTGGTGGAGGCGTTGGTGCAAAAGGATATGGAGAAAGCATATTGACTCCATTCTCAAAATATTTTTCAGCTAGGGCAAAACCAAGGGCAGCAGCGCCTTCCCTCTTTTATTTGAATTCGTTTTAATTTTTTGTACCTTTTACTTTTTTATTTTTGTCTATATGTGTATCAAACATGTAAAATAATTACTTTTGTAATAAAAAGGCAGCATTGACCATTCAATTTGAATTGTTCATCTGATTTTATTTTTCATCTTTTGGTTAAGAGAGAGAGAAAAAACTACCAATATTAATAATAAACAGTAAATAATGAGCAGTAAAATAAAGACGCGTATATGACGAGAAGCGAACACGCATGCGCAACGAGAAGAAAACCTATACACGATTAGGAATGACATGCGTGAACGACAAACATCATAACAAACAATATTTTGGATTTTTTCTAATAAATTTTAAATTAGTCGGACAAAATTAGGGTACAACAATTTGGTATTATGCTTGAATTACACCTTTTAATATATTCTGTATATTTATTCGTCACGGGAGCTATATTACCTAACGATAAACAATAATGCTATTCAGCCAAAAAACTTAGCCAAAATACAGCCAAAAAATACAGAATACGTATTATACAATGGAAATACGGAGGACCAGCCAAAAAATAAAAGAAATAATAATTTTTTTTTTGCTAAAACTGATTCATTCAACGCAGTCTCACTCCGCAGCTCCCTCCTCCCTTGAAGCTCTCACTCCGCAGCTCCCTCGCTCAAGCTCTCTCTCTCTCTCGCTCTCTCCTCCCTTCAAGCTCTCACCTCAGCAGCTCCCTCGCTCGCGCTCTCTCCTCCCCGCAGCTCCCTCGCTCGCGCTCTCTCTCGCGCTCTCACCCCTCCCTCGCCCTCTCTCCTCCGTCGCCCTGCTCTCCCCTTGAAGCTCTCACCGCCGTGACTCCGCACGGGCCGAAGCTTCTTCACCTCTTCTCCACTGCAACCTTAGGATTAGAATCAGGTAATTTATACTAATTTATACTGAAACGAAACCCTATTCTTGTTATCCAAAATTGGAATTTGACCATGATTATTAGATTAAACATTGTCCTTTACCAGATTGGTTTATGGCTTTGAAAAGTTGGTGAATTGGGGCAGTAATGTGGCTATCTGTAGTTGATATCCGAACATATTGGTTTATAGCTTTGAAAAGTTGGTTAATTGAGGCAGTAATGTGGCTATCTGTAGTTGAAATAACAGATTGGTTTATGGCTTTGAAAAGTTGGTTAATTGGGGCAGTAATGTGGCTATGTGTAGTTGAAATACCAGATTGGTTTACTCTATAGTACATGTCAC